>JAVSCE010012269.1:0-378206 GCA_032199065.1 Smutsia gigantea | reverse complement strand
GGGTGCAGACTTTGCTGAGCAGCATTTTCAGGAGTAAGAGCGGGACACAGTGGCGGGGGTGGGGGGGGCAGGCATGCGGCCTGCGACCTGCTGAACTGTGGGTTTCTGGAAGGTTTACCCTTCTGTATTATTAAGAAAACCCGTAAGCCAAGAAGGACCTCCCAACAGGGGTAGCAGGGAAATAGGGTGCCAAGAACTCTTTAAAGGTTAGAATGTCAGCTCTGAAATAGAACAGACCATTGAATGTATCACATGGCACCCATTGCTGGAATTCAAACCCTTCCACAATATACTTTTATAGCTATGAAGGCTCTAACAAGAACACCTGAGAATGACTGTGTATTTACCTAACAGTGCTGTCTCTTGGTGAACACACGAGATGGATCTGCCTGTTTAAACTCATTTAGCTCTAAGCACCCTAGGAGCTGAGGCGACCACCCTGGCTGGCGACCCGCCTGTCTCCACACTAGGGATATATGCAGCAGGTCCTGGCCGGGCTCCAACACCAAGGCTCATGACTGCCCACGGATAGAAATACAGTTTTTAAAAGGTTACTTTAAAAATCTTAGAACATTTAAAACATTGAAATATTTTTGAAAAACCAACCCTTTAAAAACACCAAATGAACATCATTAACTTGAAAATGGCACCTGAGGCTGAGGTACAAATGCTAACCAGTCAGTATATGTTTAGTTAATGAGGCCCAACCACAGGCATTTGTTTTGAGTAAGTTCACCGTTATAGTTGCTTTTTACAGGTCGCCCTTTCCCAGATGCTGACTCTTCAAAGCGTATGGATCCTTTCACTTAAGACAATGGTACTAGGTGGAGGAGAAACAAATTACTGGCTCTGGTCAACACTGTAGGCTGATCTCATGTTCTCCTAGGTTCCCAGCTTGGCCTCATCCACTGATCATTTACTTTGGATATGCTGAGTTCACTGCCAACTGCAGGTGAACATCGATCAAATCTGCTGTTGGAGCTGAAAGCACCTCAATCCATGAAGATCCCAGTCAAATAGCATGAGAAAAGGAGGGTATGGTTTGGGGGAAGAGAAACCCTGATAGTGGCAAGTAGCAATTTTAGGAAAAGGAAAACCAGAAAAGCAAATGTCTGAAAAGCAATAAGGGGAAAAATCTGCTTTCTGCACAAAAAGTTTCTTATGCGCTGACATAGAACATGAGTGTGTTAAATCATGAAGATTAGACCATTTTGGAATTGTGACCGTATTTGAAATATTTTCAATTCCTAGGAGGTCTTAAAAGAAGGGAAGTGAATTTACCTGGAGGAGGCATAATAAGGTATTAATTCATCAGTAAGACACCTGATTCGGGTGCGGAGAGAGGGTGACAAGGGTCTGCGCAATGTAAGGAAGGCCTGCCTCAACAGCCGCAAGGAAATGCCAGAAAACAGCTCAGGTTCAGCATGGATAGACAATTATTAGAACAATAAGGAATGACTAGTTGTCTTTAGCATTTAATTCCAATTTCCATATGAATTAATTGTGGCTCTAACACACTGACAGTGAACATGTGCTAATCTGGGGAAGGATGGTTTCGCTCACTTTGCATCTGTGCTGCTGCATGAGGTCAATTTCTTCATGAAAAAAAAAACAACAAACCACCGTAAGAAAAATGAAACTTTAATTTTTTTCTCAGTAGCAGAGTCACATAGCTGTTTTGATAGGAAATTCCAGTAGGTCTAATACTGCTTTTTGGAGTTGTAAAAATTCCATTACAGAATCACACAACATAGACACAGGATAAATAGAATCACATCAGCTTATCAGATAGATGGTTGTTCTAAACATGTTCTTTGCCTTATTTTTCTAAAAGAAAAGTTGGAAGAAGGTCAAACTGGAAGTGCTACTATCTGCAGACAAGTTTGAGGAAAAAACCTAAAAGGAAAAGAAAATAAGTAACCTGGTTCACTTGCGATGTTAACGTCTATGTCTATGCAGAAACTCGCATATTTATGGGTACTTCGTATTACCTAGGAAATTTATAATTTCAAAAACCAAAGGGAATGTACAACATATTCTTTTAAAATTTTAAACCATTGCTCTTCAATATCTTTTTCCCTTGAGACATAAGCTGCTTTAAGAAAAGGGTCAAAAACTTTAATGGACAATTTGTTATTCATCTGCAATAACTGGGCAGAACATTAGCAAATTTGGCACATGTTTTAAAAAGTGAAAAACATGCATTTTTTACAGCCAAATGCTCAAAGCCTTAAATTGTTTTTAAATCTGAAAGACAAAGGACCTTAGGGAAAAAGCTACCCCTGAAATGTAAGTGTTACTGTAACTGAAGCAAAAAGCAAGTTAACAGACAGCATTAAAGATAAAATAAATTACCCACTGAAAACAGTAAACACTGTTAAAAGCTAGAGTTGCATTCTAATTTTAAAAGCAAGTGTAACTACTTATGTGGATGATACTGTTCAAAACTATGTAATATTCCTTCACAAATGATATTATGTTAACACAATTCATAAAGCCCTGTGAAGGAACGTGCTCAGCCGTGTGCACCTCAGTGAACCAAACATCACATACGATCAAGTTAAGAATATCATTCACCAAGGACAGTCCTAAGGTGTCTAAAAAAAACCTGTACTGAAGGTTTGAGCAGAGAAAGCAGCAGCATACTTTGTTTTTTATAGTCACAATACAGCAAATGCACTCACAT
This sequence comes from Smutsia gigantea, assembly GCA_032199065.1. Taxonomy (NCBI): domain Eukaryota; kingdom Metazoa; phylum Chordata; class Mammalia; order Pholidota; family Manidae; genus Smutsia; species Smutsia gigantea. The sequence continues at coordinate 375,520 of JAVSCE010012269.1, read as the reverse complement.
TATAGCTACAATTACACCAGCCACAATTTTTAATCTTACAGAATAAAGCTATTATAGTATGTGAAATTACAACATATTTTATCTTCTTTAAAACCATTTTAAAGAAGGGCTGACAGATCAGTCATTTTTTTATAAGTCAAAACCCAGAAAAATGTTAACTGATAGATGCAGTCCTTAAAGTATTTCTAGGCTTATATGCTAATTTTCAAAATACAACACAAGTTTTGGTCCATGAGGGCCTTACAAAACAATAGGTAGGTTAGGGATTCTGATTCATCAATAGAAATACAAAGTTTATAAAAAACTTTCAATACTTATTAAAACATCTTATTACAGAATGTTTTTGTGGGTGTGTGGTTAAACACAAGAAATATCTCAAATCTTGGGTATGACCAAGTAAAAAACAAATGAATAAAGATGTTTTAATATGACTGTCTTACAATTTTCTTTTGAAGGCCATCAACAGATTTTCTTTGCATGTCAACTGCAATACAATTATTATTTCTTGCATTAAATGTATGTCAGGATTTACTGCTTAATATGTGTCTGTCTTCGTCTAAGGCAAGGATCAGCAAACTATGGCCCAGAGGCCAAATCTGGCTGCTGCCTGTTTCTGTAAATAAAGTTTTATTGGCACAGAGCCCCCTTCGTCCATTTATTGTCTGTGGCTGCTTTGATGTGATGAGTAGAGGTGAGTAGTTTATAGACCATGTGATTCTCCAAGCTTGAATTCATTGCTATCTGATTCTTTAGAGAAGTTTGTCAACCCTTGCCCTAGGGAATTTCCCAAACTAATTTAAAATAATGCTTTGTTTCTCTACTTTTATTATCACTGTTTTTTCTTATTCAAAGCATGTGTGTACTTCATGTATTTTATACTTCATTTTATGTGTTGGTGTACACCTTGGAAGCTCCACATTCTAACTGAGTTCCCACGCTTGACATATTTGGAACAGAAGCATTTTCTCTGGCCATGACTGGTTTGACTTCAGGTCACTCACGAATTCTCCAGGAGTTGGATAATGAAATGGATGAGCCATACACTAATAGAATGGCTGGAAAACTGTACATTCTACCTTGACTAAGGAAACTGGATAGCAAAAAGAATAATGAAAACCAAATACACCTGAAATTATGTGCCATTAACTTATTAAATCAGGGAAGGTAGCATGAGTTTTCAAGACACACACACACACACACACACACACACACACACATCCAGAGCCACCTTCCCACCTATCACAAACTAATAACTACAATATCATCAAAGTATATTTGTTTTTTAAATATATTACTGTCCATATACATATAGATACATCCATAAAAGACATGTTAAATAATTATCTATATAATCAATACTACTTTAAAGTATTTTGTGTGTATTTTAAAATTACACATTCTACTAAAATTATCAAAATAATTAAAAAAAACCAAGAATAAAACTAGTGAAGAATTGCTTTCCATTCAAGTGGTTCTTAATCTTATCATTGGTCAGACTCCAGACTTGGTCATCCATACTCAAAAAAGCACAGTTCATTCGAGGAAAAGTCAGCTATCAAAAGTGTAACACCTTTCATTTTTAATACTTCATAACAAATATGTATGCATGTATATAAAACATATACACACACACACATAAAAACACTCTTCTTAGTTATATTACATATTCTCATGAATGGATTTTCATAAAAACACAAAGTTCAAGTTTCTACCAGTACCAGCATTTTATACTGGTGTGCATTTCTTTCAAATACTTAGGTCAATGACAAACTATCAGGATATAGAGATCATAAAAAGGAGACTGCAAACACATATCTCATGCAAGAAAAGAGGAAATACTAATGGCCAGTATTTGGCTCAATGGATACTATTCCCTCTGCAATGAGACACAGAGGTGATGAACTGGCTAACTACAGTGTGAAGTACAGTCAACTGTCAGTTGTTTAGAGGCAGGATATTCCAGAGTCTTTTTCTTCTATCAGTTGACCACTTCTGGTAGCTTCACTACTTAATAACACAGATCACTCTGGTTATTTATTAGCAAGTCTGATAAAAGATATGATTAAGGTGAAAGTTTTGGCTAAAATAAAGGTTTGGGATCAGCTATGGATTTAATTTAATGATGGACCCTTTTACTTACTGCTTTTTTTAATAAAAGTTTGCTGTTTCTAAAGTGTCAAATATCTCATTCTAAAGCTCTGAAATAATATTAAAAAAAGATAAATTGTTCTTTTGATATAGGAAAACTGCTATTTCTTAACTCAACAATTAATTATACTGAAGGATTTCAGTGTGGTAGCTCAGAGCTACTGACTTCAGGACAGGTGGCTGCAAGCGACACTACTCTTCCAGTTTTACAATCTATGAAGCAAGGACAAATAGCTAAAAGCATTAGGAAGTCAAATTAAAGGTGTGATAAACATTTCACCTAAGATCTCATTTAAATAAATTTAGTAAGTTTGGCAGAATCTTCAAACAATTAAAACACTAAAATTAAGAAAAAAACAAAACCTACATGTACAATTTAAAAATGACTTCATACTAAAAAAAAAAGTTTTAGACTATGACTAAAAAGGTGCTACACATTTGTAACCCTATATTTGGCACTGATTTAGCCTCTACATTTAAACTTGTTCTACAGAGAGTGACCCACAAAATCAAGGGGAAGAGTTTCACAAGCGAGTGGCAGGGCTGCCCTCAGACACCACTCGGAACGGTCCACAGCGCACCACCCGCACGCTTCTGGGTACCCATGAGGGCCACGTTCACCTCAGAAACAACGGCAATAATTGTGTAGAACACCACTTTCCTGAATTAAGTTTGCTGAACACGGTTCAGATTATTGGATATGTCAATATGCACAATGCCTTTTAGAAGCATTTACTGTATACCCAAATCCTACTTCGTGCAACACACAGTGTCACACAAGTAGTGAAAATGTTATCCTAGTCAAAGGTGCTGGGACATTATTTTCAGGCAGCATTTTACCTTTATTTTAAGTTCACACTAGATAAGTTTTAGGATAAAGAAAATGCCAATAAATTTATTTAATATATTTTAATGTATTATATAAAACTAAGACAGACACTTTTATTTACCTAAATTGTTACTTTTACTTTCTACCCTATGCTAGACCTCAACTTTAAAAATTTGTATTTAAATAAGGGATAAAATGTTGCCCAAAAGTCTACTCATAGTTACACACATTTGTGTTTTAACTAGATCTACAAATCAAAATAGTTCTTATAGTTAAAAAGATACAATTTGTATCAACAGTGAAAGGTACTTTCTGGTTTTTTCAGGGCTTTACTTCAAACTGTAGCATTTAGAATAATCAAATAACCAGGGCATCTAGGCAGACTACAGAAACACCTCAGAATGAGTCTGTTACACTAAGTAAAACTCAAAAACTGTAGGCAACAGTGAAGTCGTTTCAGTCACACAACTGTCTGCCACTGACTGCAGTATCTACCTTCTAACTGGCAAAATGAATTCGCATCTAGCAAAACCCATGACTTTGAAACCAGAAATATCCCTTACTAATACTAGAACAGACTTTAGTCTGTATCTAAAACTACACTATTTGTGGCAAGAACCTGGCCTTAATAATATAACAGACCCTCAAAAAACTACCTTCAGGAAATGGAAAATATACAGTATCTTACAAAAATTTTAAGTTACCATTTACAACTTCTTCATCAACATTTCTATAGTGCATTAACAATAAACGTTGCATATCCTCAACACGTAAAACCACCTCAGGCCAGTCTTGATAAATAGCAGGAAAGCTAAAGAGTATATTAAATATAAAAGTTGCATTAAGAACAGTTAGATTCATTAAAAACAGGCAAGTTCTGGGAAAGGGTTATTTTATCCAGTATTGTTGCACCCCCAAACAAAAAGACAAAACACATTAAAAATATAGGTTAATGGGAATCTAGGAATTCATTCCCTTTCTATTGCCTAGAAGCACGTCATAGCTGGATAACAAAGCTCTAAACGGGGACAGTTACGGCTTTTGCCTTATTCATAAAAAAATGGAATATTTTTTTCCATTGATTGCATCTGCTTACCTTTAGTTTGACCACATTAAATTACTTAACAGAAAAAAAATAAAACAATGAAAAGTGCCATATTGTAAATCATTCTAATATATACTGTTACCCATTTCAACATAAACTGGTAACTTACATTTTGTTTAAAATATAAAGTCAGTGCTGTAGTATATCTTTGTTTCTATAAATAATGATTATAGCACAAAGAAGCCCACTTTCCCCAAATAAAAATAACTTAAAAAGCTGTAAAAGATTCCAATTAAGCCTGGCTTGAAAAAATAGTTTGCTAGGTCTAGTACAATGTTCAACATTCTGAAGGTATTGTAATTGCTCTCATTTGATAGACAAACACTAAGTTAATAAAACGTGAAACAAGGATAAAAAGTGCTGCATATAAACCCCTGATGCACCAAAGATTAATATCAAAGATCACAGATACATCTAATAAATCAAACTGGAAAAATTTCCAGCCAGGGATATAGCTTTAAAAAGGAAATGTTAAAAAAAAGGTTTGAAAGTAAAGCAATCCCATGATAATTCCATTGTGGGGCTATGCATACAAGTTCCATGATACAGGATTTCACATAAATGGATACTATATAACCTCCCTGCTGAGAAGGAGATCACATGTGCTACTGTAGCAAACCTCCCTCAGCATTTGAGCTGAACAAAAACTACTAAACACCACAAAGATGCATCACCTCTCAATAGCCCAGCTGTGCTTTCTCCACTAAAATGGCTGCAGCTAGCTGCTGGGCATCTGTCACGTGAGGGTTCCTTTTCATGACAATTCTCACAAGGTCAGGTGGGAAGATGTTGCACAAGTTGATGTAAATCTTCTCGCGGTTGTCCTGATACCGTGGGGGATCCTGCGGCACTCCGCAGAACGGTACACGCCACGCGGGCTCTCGCTGCTCGGGAAGGCTCTGGAAGGTGAACTGCTCATAGCAGGGCTGCGTGGAGCTGTCGGGCAGGGAGTAAGTTTGCCGGTAGCCGTAGGCATCCACCCCATAACTCTGTCTATCCCAGCTTCCCAGCCCTTCCTGGCGGGAGCAAGGCTTTCTTTGTCCTGAAGGGGAACTGTCGTACAGCCGAGAGTCAGAAATGCTGTCTATTCTCGTGGCCACTAAGGACCGGCCGAGGCGTGGTGCCTGAGAGCACGTTGAGCTCGGAGGAGAAGGATAATCGCCAGGACAACTGGAGCGGGCCCCCACGGCTGCGTGCTGCAGATGCACAGCAGGATGTGGGAGAGGAGGCTTGTGATGGTACTTTGGTTCTTCATGACTGTAACTCTGCACTCTGGTTAAGGGGTCATGGAAATTCTGCAGGAATGGTTGGGAATTAAGGCGGCTGTGAGGGTGCATGTGTTGACACTTCAAATTCTCTTCTAGTTGTGGGTCAGGAGAACTGACATAGGACCGGTCATTGTACCCCACATATGAGTCACTGCTCCCACAGCTCAGGCTCCCTTCACTGCTGCAGTCAGAAGCTACAGAACTTATCCTGTAGTCTGTGTCTAAGGAGAAACGCCTTTCAGGACTTCGTGGGCCTGAGATACTCAGATTTGAGTATGCATTCAGCATGGAATAATACCCAATGTCAACAGGCGAGTCGCATTTTGGATACTGTTCATAAGGCATTGGCGTTCCATGATTTTTGGTTGCCACCATCACTGGAGGGTATTGTCCCTGTGGTCTTTGATCCTGAGGTGGGAAATGGGCTCCAGGTGGAAGGCCATTGCTTATAGATGTAGTGCTTTGGGGTTTTGCAGTAGAAGTAGCCGGTATACTAACTAAGGAAGGTACAGACCTGGTTTCCAATTTGTTTTTGGTGGGAAGCTTTTCCTCTAGGTCTTGGTAGACCTGAGTCCTTATGCTTGGATCCGACTGCCTCTTTGGAGCACCTCGTTTGACGTCCGACGTGCTGTCAGCCTTAGTACTGCAGGGAACGCTGTTGCTTTTCACCAGTCCTCCTTCACTTGCAGTTTTGGTGGCTGTATTTCTAGACATGGCACGAAGCTCATCAGCCACTGACCGCTGAGGCTGACTGCCCCTTTCAGGATGATAATATTTGCACTTGTGTCCATAGGTACACTTCTTTCCTATGAAAAGTGAAATCAATTAGTCAGAGAAGCACACACCACCAGATCCTGAAATAAACCAAGGCAGAAATGGGAGCTACGCTGCGTAGTTCCTATGCTCTTCACTTTTGAGAAATGTCACCTTTCAATCTTCCCACTTCAATGCTATCAAGAGCAGTAAGAAAGAGTTGGCCAAATGATTAATAATCACCTCCAGAGTTTTTGGTTAATGCCCTATGACCTCAACTCCTACCTGTCTCTTCTCTTCCAGTATGACTTTTTAATCAGGTAGGCATTGTTTTGAAGAGTAAAATGTACTTCCATAACGTAACAAAAACATGCTAACCTGACGTGTATCTAGATGCAACAACTCTAAATTTTTACTTACCTGACAACTAATTTCATGTAGAATTAACTGAGTTTTTGAAACCATGTTTTAAATTCAGGGAAATGCATTTGCACTGAACCCAAGTACGTAAAAATAACTTTCATGGATAAGATGTTTTCTTAAAATTTAATTACACTAAAAAGGACCACCTTATTATGACAACCAAAATTTAGAATGTTATTAACAAAAGTTTAACAACATATTGTGTTCTAAAGGCATATATTAAATACTCATAAAGAAAGTTACCATATGGGCAAGGCTGCTTTTTGTGTTCAGGAACAATAGGTTTCTTCCTCAGAAAATTATCCAGACTTGGACCATGTCTTCCAAGAGGGTCGTCAGGAGGCATGAACCTGTCATGGATATAATACAAAATTATACTGAAGTAGGAGAGTGGTAATTTAATTCTAAAGACAGAGTGTAAAGATTTATTCATTCTAAAGTATGTTTTTTGAAATTTTAATCTAAGTATTTTGATTCAACATTTACAGGATAAAAAAGTCGGTACATGAAGTTGTCTTTTCTTAATGAAAACAACTAAAATGTTTCAGGCTGAACTCATATTTGTTTTAATTCAAGTAAGTTTTGAGTCTAGCATATTTGAATTCTTTCTTTCTTTCTCTCAGTCTTGGGATTTTGTAAGGACTTTAGAAAACAATCACAATGACATTTGAGGAGAGCTTTATTAACATGAATCTGTGCAGTAGTGAGAAGGAGGGTGGGGGTGAGGAGCTGCTGAGCCAGACAGGGGAGAGATGACAGCAAGTAATGGGAAGAGTGAAACTACTCTATACTATTGCAAGCATCATTTCATTTCTTTTGAAGCAGTAGCTTAATCCTTTGAAGCAGTAGATCCACTTCACATATTAACACGCTTTTCTAATTTAGGTTTAGTTGAATTATTATGTAAGTTCACATAGCATAGTCAAGATTTAATTATGTCTATTCTCACAGTCCATTCTCTTCCCACTACACTAAGGTGCCTCTCAGCTGAGATAGAAAATGTCTTACAAAAATAAACTTATCTTTTGGACTGTCCACTGGAAGGAAGAATTCATGGCATGAATAATGAAAAGAAGTTATGACTGGAATTCTACTACTAGTTATGTCACTGTTTGAACTTGAAATAAATGAAGAATTTACTCATAAAATGTGAGTAATGTGAATAATGTATGAACTCCTAAGGCAGTATCAACGTGGCTGAGTAATAACAGTTAGCAAATACAGTTTTTAATATTATTATAAAAATATGGCAACTTTAAAAGTTTAAAAATAGAAGACAAAGCCATTCAATCCTACAATCTTGTAATACAAGTATTTTTCACTTATATGTTGCACTTCAGTCATTTTTCTGTATGCATACACTTTTTTATAAACAAAAATTCTGTTCTTTGTCCTTTTAACATGTTTCTTAATAGCCTTCATAATTCTGAACAGCTGAATAATATTCTAGTAGGAGATGTATCACAATTTGACTGATTTTTAATTTTATATTTAATTGCCTTTGAGTTCTTGCCATTATAAATAATACAGAAATGAACATACCTGGTCTTTTTTCCTCATGTATTCTAAGAAATGAAATTATTGGCTTGAGAAGGTAAACATATTTTTAAGGCTTCTGTTAAGCCACACCTAACTGTACATCAGTTTCATTACATTTTTAACAATAGAAGGCATATGCAAAAGTATTTTTGTGAGTTAAATGGGTGAAAAAAAACACTTTGCAGATTTAGTTTATATTTTTGATTATCAACAAGTGAACTTTTTCCACATATTTGTAAATATACTTTTTTCTCAGGAGACCTGCTTCTTCATGTCATGTTTTCCATTTATCAACTTAATCATGACTAGAGTCTTGCATTGGTATAATATTTACAAAAATCATATACTTAAAAAATTATGTATTTAAGTAAGCCATCAATGCTCTAAGTAGATTCTGAAAAGCAGTACTCTGGGGCTGGGGGGTGGGGCCAACATGTTTAAAGTCTGTCTTCTTGGAAGATGGAAATCCTCCCCTTGCCGGTTATTACAGGTTACTCAGACAGTTTTAGAAGACTTGCCCTATCTGTGACATACAGGGAAAGTTGGGGCCTGTGTCTCACACTGGGTCCCCTGAGACGTGACTGCAGTTTTTCTGACTCCCAGTAGGGAAATCAGTTGTTGGAAGAAACCTGTCTTAGGCTGGTCAGTGGCAAAAAGAGAGGGCTTATGTAGCAGCTGCCAGGATTCTTGTATTTTCAGGGAAGCAGTGTAACTGGTGAATAAAACTGGTTTTACTTACTTGTCATTGACGAATGAATACATTAATAATCGCTCATCTATGAACTTCTTCCATTCTGGTTTTTCATTAGCCAAATCCCTGTAGTTGTCATTGGACACAATTATACCATCCGACTCAAAAGCCAGCTTCACAATGAACCTGTCATCATAGCACACCACTCGCCTCCCCTGGACTCGCCGGGAGGGTGTGAACACCAGGATTTTCTCCTTCTCTAATTTACGCAGAATTTCTTGATCTGCAAGAATAATTATAGTAGAATTTCAGAAGTAAATACATACAGCAACTTTCATACATTGTGAGCTTTTGTAACATGAGCTAGATATATGTAATCATCTAAGTAGGGATTATGCAGCAAATTTGTAACTCCCCATGTTATTCCTTCAAGAATTTCAGTTATAATAACTTTAAAAGTAGCCCAAAAAAGTGAACTTAAAGAACCTAAAAAGTTTAAAACTTCAAAAATTCAAAAATCTTAAAAGAATTTTAAGAGCATAAAACTTTTAAACATAACTAGGTAAATTTTGGTTTTCATTACATGAAGTTTTTGCCTGAGAGCTGGAGCCTCCAGCACTGCCACTATGAACATAGCTTCTTGCATGTCCCTGGACAAGGCCGATCTTACGAACAGCCGCGCTGGGCTCAGGTGTGAGCAGTGCATTTCTCCCCCAAGTCTGTTTGTTTGTTTTGTACCTATGTTTTTCTAACTAGTGGATGGGCTGTGGGAGGGTCTGGAAAGAAGTAGTAGAAGCAGTCAAGCAGCCAAGGGAAGAGTCTTAAGATGCATAAGTTCCAAGGAGGAAGGAGGCAGCGAAGTCAGGATGGTTATTATGGACATGGCCCTTGTCCACTCTGGGGCATTCAGAAATGTGTGGTAACAAACGCCAGCACTCCTGTGGGGCTGGATAGAGTGAATAAGAGATTAGAAGTGACTATGTGGGGAAAAGAGCCATAGGGGTTAAAAGGATAGGTAGAGGAATGCTCATTTGTCTTTGGCTGGCATCTCTTTCAGCACGTTCTAACTCTGCTATGGCAATCACCATGCTGTTGAGCCGGTTTCTTCACGTCTCCAAATGCAGATGATAGGCTATGAAGAGTCAATGAGTCACCATGCATGAAAGCACCCAGCACAGTGCTTGGCCAGCTCTCAATAGACACTGTGCTCTTCAACTTAATTTTGTTTAACATATTTAGGTAATTGTCAGTACCTTTTTAAAAATCACCTCAATCCAATTAACTATAGGATTTGTCATGTTACAGTGATTTTGTGTGTTCCCCTCATAAACATATGAGGGCAGGCACCATGTCCAATCCACCTCTGCGTCCAGCAGAGCAGCAGACACTCAGTAAACCGTCTGCAAGATGGATATGCAAACTACTCGGAGGTGTGCAATGTGAGGTCTTCCCGTTTACTCACTGTCTATGTTCAGGAATAATCCACAGTACTTTATCTGTGGGAGTGTTTACTCATATAGATGTGCCTGGATCCTCAGGGAAGTGGTTGGAGAAACATGAGTGGTGGCCTAAAAATCTTCCTCATCTTGCTTAATTTACATTTCTTTAACAACTAATGAGGCTAAAAGGATACTAATTAGGATGATAAGTGATAGCTAATCCAATAACTAGTTAGGACAAATAACACTACCTTAAATAAGTACAGATTCAGCTAGTAAACTATCTGGATGTCTAATTCTTAGCACAGTAACCTGACACACAGCTTAGTGCTTGTTACATAGCTTGTTACATATTTGTCACATCAATGGGAGACTGGCAAAAGCACCAGTCTGAATCTACATCTCAGAACTTAAAAATATGTCTTATGAAGTTTCTCTTTTGGTAAGGTGAAAAAATACTGACTCTTCAATTTAACAAGTATTATCTAATTGAGGGTTTTAGTCAAGAGAATTACTACCCTGGGGCAGAAAACACCTAACAACCTAGGACAATAGAGGTATGCATTTAATTGCATATTAATGTATTCAAGTGACTTGGCCTGCTGGAATTTTAAAAGTTAAACACAGTCACGCCTTACACTGGGTATTATCATTTCCCTTCTTCTTGATCGCATTCCTTTCATGCTTAAGAAGCTTTCCAGTCATCCACACGTTTAAATTTGTTCTTTTTCAGTTTATTTTTGCCCTGATTATTAAAATAAAAACTTCTAAGTTCCCTGTAGAAGTACCAAGAAGTAGGGAGAATTAAGACCTTAAAAGACCTCATAAAGTCACAACACAGAGGCAATTACTGTTAATATTTTGCCATATTACCTTCTAGTTATTTTCTGTGATTTCTTCTTTCCATTGGTGTGTGTGTGTATGTATATATAGACATGTATTTATAAACACACAATAAAACCTGCCTTTTATGTATAAGAGCACTTCCTCAGATTAAAAATTCTGCCTAAATATTCTAATGCATATTTCATCATATCAATATATACTCATTTATTGAACTATTCTGATGACTGTATGGTTTGTTTCCATTTTTTTCTTATTCCTAAGTAGTAATATTGCACTGAATGTTTTTGTGGTCCTAAATCATTGCTTATGCCTCTGCTTATTTTCTGGGGAATTATTCCTAGAAGGGGAACTTTTTTTATTAACATTTTTGAGATCAAGCTGTTTTCTAAAAAGGCTGTAATAATTTATGCTTCCACAGCAGTGTAGGGGTAACTTCCTCAGGGCATTGAGTATTACCAGTTATTTAATCTCTGCTCATTTGATAGGTGAAAAAGAAATTGTTTAAATTTGCATTCCTTTAAGTACTAATGAGGTCTAACATTTTTTTTCTCTTATTTGGCACTTCCATTCTTCTGTGAGCTGTCTTTTCCTATATGTTACCATTTATATACTGGGGAGAGCTTTCTGTTTATCAATGTGTATCAATTCTTTATACATTAAGGACAGGGATTTTTTAAATTTATTTGTTGTATTTTTTTTCTTAGGCCAATAAAAAAGATTTCATTTTAAATAAAGTTTCCTAAAATTTAGAAGTTAAAATTTTAATGCAATTAAATCTATCTGTTCTTTCCTAATTTCTTCTAAAAAATTTAAATTTAGCAAGTTCTTCTCTGGCTACTATAGTCTCTAATGGTTTGATTTTTGACAATTCTTCAATCATCTGGAATTTATTGTTATGTGGTAAAAGATAAAGATCTAAATACTTACTTTTTTCCCAAAGGTACTATAGATTGAGTTATACCTACTTCTCCCACTTTATAGTTTAGATAAGCTAGGGTCTGATTCCACGCTATGGAACTCTACCATAACTTGCCTACCTATTCTTACACTCATTTAATAATGATGTAATGATTACAGATAAAAATAAATTCATAAAATAATCTTCCCTTCAGGTACATGGTAGGTGGTCTCTCCATTTGTCTTTGATTTTAAAAGTGTTATAGTTTCCTTCACACAGGTCCTACAGTTTTCTTAATTTGGAGGTGGAGAGGCAAAAAGGGTTGGATGCTGACTGAGAAGCATTTGAGTAAAATGTTCGGCAATAACAATTAACAGTTACTGAGGACATCTGCCTGAAACACATATACTTAGTAATTACAAAATAATGCAAAGTACAGAGACTTATTGGGATCCAGTCATTTCCTTCTACTTGACAGCAGATAGCATGTCCCCGGGGTCTTACAGGTCTTTTTGATCTGCAGGCACTAGAATTTGATTGTTGCCTAGTCTGATTTCAGACAGCAGGTAAAAAAATTGGAGTCCAAAGAGGTTCAGTGTGTTGCTCAAAGTATTATGGCTAGTAAACGGCAAAGCCAAAATTTGAATCTGGGTCTCCTGACTCCTACCATGTCTCTAAAGATCAGAATTTTACAAAATTTGAAGTAAAAAGTTTCCAAACTAAACAAAACAAAGTAAAATAGGCTTGTGTAGCAAGGATTACTGCTTAGTTAACATAATTAGATGTTTTTAAACTAAAAAATGTCCCTCCCTGTGGAGGGCCAGAAGTGAGATCACTTCCAGAAATGAGCTCACCGGATCCAGAAGTGAGAACACTGGAAGTGAGCCTGTGCATATGAGCTGTGCTGTGAAATAAACTTGCGTTACTTGTCCGCCACCAGCGGCCAGTGGACCTCTTGACCCCAACTTTGATTTCTGTGTCTTTCTTGCTGTCCCTGTGTTTTTCTTGCATCTCCTACCCACTCCTCTCAGGTTCAGCTGGTTTGCAGAGCTGGTCTCAGCAACTCCCAAGAGAATGTAGCAGTCACACAGACTGAGTAAACAGAAACAGATTAACATATAATTCAAAGAAACACCTGACAGTGCCAGAGACCTGCACAGGTACCTATGGAAGCTAAGAACAGGGAGCTAATAGGGCTTACCTGTAATAAGAGCATCAGGTCGGGATTGCTCTTTTCTCCAAGCAGGAACAAAAACTGTAACATCTTTGTGGCCTCTTTCCAAAAACCAATCTACTGCCAATTTTATTCCTCGGCAGGAAAATACTTCTTTGTTTCCATGGCTGAAAGATTATTTTAGAACACTTAAAACACAACAAAACCTAAATTCAACTTAGTTAATTCAAATTTGTAAACAGAAATGATCACATAATTACATAGTAGTAATACAATACAATCAATTAAATTTTAAATGTAAGATGGGATTTATAGCTCAGAGAAACATTGAGACAGCTTAGAAGTTGAATGTGAGGAAAAAAATAAGAAAATTGGAATTATTGTGTGGAGAATAAAGAAAAGTGAGTTTTCAAATGTAAAGTTGTAAAGGTTAACTAGTCAGAAAGATACAAACTCTTTTTGGTCAGGGTAGGGAAAAAAGGGGTCTCAACAACAGCAAGAATAATTTCAATCAAATGTAAGAAAAAGAAGTCACATAGAAAAAAATCTGTAAAAACACTTGAATGGAATACTTGTGAGTTTCTAAAAATGTCCTTCTCAAAGAGTTGTTATGCATATACTTCAATCCGATGATTAAGTAATGCCCAAAATGTATCAGGTGACCAATGTAAACCAACATGCACTAAAAAGAAAAACATGTACACAATGCTTAATTTCATACAAGAAAGACTTTTTATGTCCTTCAATAAAAAGACAATTAACAATATTGTGTTGGACGAGGATTAATGATGACAAAAAGAGTATTCAGAGTTGGATTATCAGCCTTAGTGCCTCAAAGTAAATGCCCAAGTAAAAGTGTTGTCATTCAATAAATATTTATCAAGTACCAGGTTCTACCTGTGCACTTTAATAATTAAAAATAACATTTTTTCTAATGTTTTTAAAGAAAGAGTCTCCTGCATTGAATGCAATAATTACCTTCTTTTACAGTTTGAGTTCTGAAGGCTCCATTTCTTATCTATAATAGGGATAGATATTTCTTACTCTTTGGGGCTAAAAGGACTGAATGAAATAAGGTAAATGCTTTGTTAACTTTTAACATGTCAAACATTAGGTGTATTAATATATTGTTTTAGTGGTCCCTTGGGAAGAAGTAGAACAATCTAAATATATGACCAACTGGCTTTGTAGATATTGAAGGCTGTAAGGCAAACTGCAGAGACAGTTCATGTTCCACACACCCATCCTAATGGTCTGGGGCGAGACCGGAAGTGAAATCAGATGCACTGGAACTTTTCAGAGAAAGAGAAGGGAAGCGGGAGTTTGAGGTCACATTTTCTTGGTAGGAAGGGCTACCCAATTGCCTTGTCGATCCCCCAAGAAATGGTAAAAAGTGATGTTAAGTTTCATGGAAAACACTGACAATCAGTCTTCTGAAAAACCATAGAAAATGATGGTATAATTTCTTAATATATAAACTATTCCTAAATACAAAACTCCACTTGCTAAAACCTGTGTTTTCATTTTGTATTGATAATTTGAAATCTAAGTGTATTATGCTTTGCTAGTCATTAATGACATTTGGTTTACTAAGACTTGCATATTTAACTGCTTCTAACTTTAAAGAGAGGATTGCAAAGGCATTTTCTTCCTGGTGACTTCACTCAATAAGGGCAACGGTCCTGTTTTACTGTAGACCTAGAAGATTCCATCTTCTAATTAAAGAATTTTCATAAAATGTGTGCAAATGGCAGACCATTTACAACCATGGGAGATTCTATAGATGCTAAAATAGGATACTGTACCATGAAATACTGAAAATAAAGGTTGTTCTTATCCTCTCCTCCTCAGCCCCAATACCCCCAACTCCTATCCCACAAACCTCATAGGGAGAAAGCAAGCAAAAGGATGAAAGGTGCCACACTGTGAATAGTAAGTGGAAAAATAACAAACCTGGGGTTCTGGGCAGATGGATCTACATCTATCTTGGATTTTGTTATTTGAGAAAAGATATCCCTCCCCCACTTACTTAAGAAACTGTACAGGTTTGCTGTTATTTGCAGCTAAACTCATGGCTAACTGCTACATTAGTTATACCATATACCATGTACAAAAGAAAACTGGCAAAGCTCTATTAATATCAGAAAAAATGTATTTTAAGGCATATTAGGGATGTTAAGGACATTATTAGGGATAAAAATGTTATTACCTAATAGTAAAAAAGAGAACAATGCACAAAGAAGCTATAATATTATGAACTCGGTCTCCCTATGAGTAATGAAATAGATCATGGGATTACTAGAATAAACAAATCCACAATCAGCAATTGACAGAGGAAGCAGAAAATATTTAGTAAGAATACAGATGACTGGAACAATCAGTTATAGCTTGATCTAATGGACATATATAAAACCCTGCACAAAATTAGAGAAGAGAAAATCTTTTCAAGAACACATGGGCAATTCATAAAATTGGCCATGTTCTGGCTATAGAATAGATGTCAACAGACTTCAGAAAACAATCATACAGCTAATGTTCTTTGATAGTATGTTATTACACTGAAGATATTAGACTCTAGTTCAAAAATTAGTGTTATTATATACCAGCAAGCCAAATTAAAAATTTTAATGTAAAAAAATGATCTCACTTATAAGAGTAACCAAACTAAACAAATCTAAAGAAGAAATATGCAAGAGCTTTATAGAGAAAACAAAAATGGAAATCCTGTATTAAAAGGCATAAGACAAGAACTAAGTGAAAGGAACAATTTACCAATTTTCATGGGTGATAAGATTCAATTTATGAAGACAGCAATTCTCAAATTAATCAGTAAGTGCACATTAATTCCAATAAATACCCAAAGTTTTTAAATAGAACTTTAGAAGCTGATCCTAACATTAATATGGAAAAGCAAAAGGTCACGGATAGTTAAGCAATTTTGAAGAACAAGAGAGGAGGATTGTCTCTACTAGCTGTCAGTACGTAGTATAAAACTACAGAAATACAATCAGTGTTATATTGGTAGAGGCAAAGATTAAAAAACAAACAGAAAGTAACAGAAAAGTGAATAATAAGGTGATACACATTTATAAATGATAAAAGTGATATTACACATCAATGAAGAAAGAAGGACAATTTAACAAGTGGTTCTAGGGAAACTGATTTTTTATATGGAAAATATAAAACCATTTTTATCTCATACCATGAACAAAAATAAATTGTAGATAGATCAAAGATTTAAACATGAAGAAAAGTTTTAAAACTTTTATAGTAAATTATAGAAGTGATTCATATCAGGCTAAGGAAATACTTCTTAAAGAAGATATGCAACCACACACTATCAAGGAAAAGGTGGATACACTGCATGTAAAACTTCTGTATGCAAAAAACTCCACAAACAACTGCCATAGACCAGAAGAAGGCACTGGCAACATATAGGAGTCCAAAAAAAAGGCTGGTACTCAGGATACATAAAATATTGCTATACATTGAGAAGAGTGGCCAGTTTTTTTTTTCTTTCTGAAGCCAAAAGATCAGAACAGTGAATTCACAGAAGAGGAAATCCAAATGACCAACAAACATATAAAAAGATTCTCAATAGTGAAGAAATGCAAATTAATGCCAAAAAGAGAACTACTTCACACCTATGAGATTGGAAAAATTAAAGTCTGCAAACACCAGATGTTGCCAAGGATGTGTGAAAGTGGGAACTCATACACTACAGGAGGGTGTGTAAATTGGTAAAACTATTCAGGAGATCAATTTGGCAATACTTTACAAAGTCAAAGGCATGCTTTCTCTAAAACATAATAATCCCACATCCAGGTTTGGTAACACCCTACAGTAACTTGAAGTCAGATTTAATGCAGTTAGCAGTTAGCTTTTATCCTCAGCCCAGCTTTAGATCTCATATGAAGGCAGGCTAATGTCTTACATCTTCTATATGGGGAGGGAAAAGCAGGCAAGCGGGGATGTGTAGGTTGGGTCAGAGTCTCCAATACTTTCCAGCCAGTCTTCTCCTCGGGCCAAAGAAATGGATGCCAACAAGGAAATCGCTGGATGGCTGCTGTTCTTGGAAGTCCCTGCCAGCTTCCAAGGCTCAGAATCAACCCTGTAATTTAAAAAACCTGAGCAGACAAGTACCAGGCGGCTCCAAACTGCAGGTGGGGCTTCCACAGACTAGGAGATGTTGTGGGGGACTGAACTTAATCTAAACTTACTGAGGCATGTGAAGGATGGGGGGTAACTGTGGGAGCTTCTGATAAGGAGTTATAAAAACAGAGTAAGCCTGTTTTAAAAAATTATTAGAAACAGGACATCAGAGTAAGCATAATGTAATTACTGGTGTAAATTAACTATCTGCTGAATGTTTACTAAAAACATAGGATCATGTTTAAGAGCTGTAGCTTTAATTCTGTACAATAAGAAAAGAAAATTCATTATAATTCTGTAGCTATTTATGGGCTATATGGATGGATTCCACCTCCAAGACTCCCCTACACTCAACATGCAAAACACAGTGAGGGAAGCAGAAATGATGAAAAGGAAGGAGCAAGCTTGAGAATTTGAATAAGACACTTAGAATTAAGGCATTATTTTGCCAAATGGTCACCTTGATAACTTGGAAGAAAGGCGAAACAAAAGTAGTCAGACTACTAAACAGCAAAATGAAGACTATACTGCCATACAAACCAAATTACTTTTCATCTCAATGTGAAGAAAATCAGCCTGATGCCTTTGGAACTCCAGGGACTGAAATGCCTTTTAGAAGTTATTCACGGCTGTTAGGTGTATCAGATGTAGTAAGAGTACATAGGCTCTTTCTCCCAGCTGATATTACCCATCTTAAAAGAGTGATTTTCCAGTGCTCTGAAAAGATCTGCAGAAATGTGCCAAGGTACTCTACGCCACGCTTCCAGCCCACAGCCCTGTGCATGGGGATGGCCACTGGCTGCTCGGGATGACTGATTAATGCCACAGGCATGATGGGGGCAAATGAAGTGCCATGGCCTCAGGCTCCTATTGTAAATCCAGGCTACTGCTCACACCTTGGCCACCCACTGTGAGGCACTCTTTGAAACCTTTCTGCAAAAGGTAACCTGGGAGAAGGTGCTGCTGGAGGCGCCCACCCATGATTTTCATCAGTGATGCACTGAGGCATTTTCTAAATTAATGGGGAGAAATTCTGTGCCAGAATAGATCCTTAATCCTCTTCTCTTTTGTGGTAGCTTTGTTGCTGGAATTCAAACACAGGTAAGAGAAAAGGTATTTGGATGGAAAGGACAGAATGTTTCTCAGGTATTGGCAAAAGCAATCCAGTTTTGAGAAAAATAGAGAAAGTTGAAGACAAAAAGAAATTCAAGACTGCCCAGTTAGTGTGACCTGCCCAGTTAGAATTATGCATAAAGGGAGCAAATCCTTTTCTCCGGCTACAAACAAATAAGATAGGACTCCCTAATGAAAAGTTTATATGTCACTACTGTAAGAAGCCAGGACACTGGACAAAGAAAAGCTGGAAGAGACTGGGAAAGATACAAGGGATGAAAACTAACATGAAGTTGACTACCTCCATCAGGAGACTCTTCTTTCCTTCAGGAAATCAGACAGGAAATAATTGGCAAATGGTGCAAACTAATGAGCAAAACTGACATAATGGGGGAGCCTCAGAGCTGTGTGTGGGAAAACCTTCCACATGTTTCTTCTTCCTGCTTTCATTTTTTCCTGTCCTTTGTTGTGGATGCTGGAGCCATGCATTCTGCAGTTTCTACTGACCTTTCTTATTTCACCTGATTTAGAAAAACATTCAAGGTGTGGGTATCTCTGGACAACCTTGTATCTGTTCTATTTCCTGTGAGTTTCCTAAGCAAATAGGTCCTTGGTAGAGGAACATGCCTCTCTATGCTGTTAGCCTGTTGGGAAGAGACCTGCCGTATAAACTAAGGGCTACTATATTCTTTAATTCAGATATTGTGTGTTTGGTTCCAGACCACTGCAATTAAGAGAATATCACAAAGCAAGTCAAAAAAGAGTTTTTTTTGTTTCCCTTTACATATGAGAGTTATGTTTTCACTATACTGTAATCTATTAAGTATGCAATAACAGTATGTGTAAAACACCAATGTACGTACCTTAATTAAAACCCTTATTGCTAAAAAATGCTAACCATCACCTGGGCTTTCGGTGAGTTATAATCGCTGATCAAAGATCACCATAACAAATATAATAATAATAAAAGCATTGAAATATTGTGGCAATTACCAAAATGTGACAGAGATAGGAAGTGAGCAAATGCTATTATAAAATGGTGCCACAAACCTTCAATTTGTAAAAAACATAATATCTGAAAAGCACAATAAAATAATGTATGCCTCCATTTTTGAAGCACCTAGGAGATAAGGCAACTAAGGCAAGTGAATCTGTGCTTATCTACACTGACAGTAAATATGTGGTAGGGATCTGCCATGCTATGGCCCAAATTTTGAAGAAGAGAGGCTTTCTAACATCAGTGGCAACTAATATACCACATGGAAACTAACTGCTGATTTATTACTGTTTTTGCAACTTCCCCAACAGATTTCTGTAATTCACTGTATAGCTTATGCCAGAAAATAAGATGAAATTAATTTGGAGATCAAGCTGCAAAAAGGTCTACTGAAGTCTGGACAAGGATAACTGAAGCCCCATTACTCCCATCCAGGGACTCCCACTCGGTTTCAGATATATGCAACTCCCTAGAACTAGAAATGGGAAACCAAGGGAAGCTAAAATGAACATACATCACCTTGACAAACATTCTTCATAAGACCTTCGCTCTCATAACTTTTTAATATTTGGTAAATTCACTGTCATGTGTCTAACAGGATTTTCTTTATTCATAAATACTACTGTAACAAATTTGAAAAGCTCATAAATTCTACTTTTTTGTCTTCAACAGCTGGGCAATTCCATAAGCACTCAAATAATATGATGTTTGCTCTGTCCTATACCACCACATGTATTTCCCACTAGAGAACAGAGGTATATTTGCGTGTTACTGTGCCATTCAACTAGTCACCTATGATGGTTAGTAGATTATAAAGGTGTATTTTGTAATGCAGAAAAGAATTCAGGGAACCACATATATTAATGTAGTTTGCCTCAACACTAAACCTTGAAGAGGGGGACAATAGTCCAACCCTTCCATTTGCCATATCTAGGAAATATAATTTCATATATTACACTTCCTTAAGTTATACACATCATTAACAAGGCTAACCACAGGAGAGGCTTATTTAACTATAACTGTTATCTTCCAGTGGTAGACATGAGGAGTAAAAGAAAAACAGGGAGAAAATTAAAAGGGAATGAAAGCATCTATTAAAGAGGGCTGCTTTTCAATTTTTTATTTCCTCAAATCTGCTAATTCTCTAGTTTGAGTATTTGCTAGGAATTAACCTATTACTTACAATGCTTACAAAGAACCTTGGGAATCATAGGTGATTTTTATTATTTTCTAAAATTTATGTAATAGCTAATTACTTATATGATCAAAGGGAAGCTATTTTTAAATCTTTTCACAATTAATCTAAAATCTGATCATAAAAATTATACCTAGAAAGACATGTTTAGTACCACTAAATTAGCACTACTAATTATTGTAATAGTATTAGCACTACTAATACTAACACTAGTATTAGTACCAAATAGAGATGGCTTCTCATGAGTAAGCCAACAGGAAAAATAACACCATCTTTGGAATTAGACATGAGCTTACGTATTTTCTTTACTGACTTTTTTTTTTGTGACCTTGGCAAGATTTAATCTCTCAATTTTCTCATATTTAAATAGATATAATCCCACCTACCTTACAGGGTTGTGAGAACTGAACAAGGTAGCACCCATAAGGCACCTAGCATGGTGCCTGGTACATAGGTTGCTTTGGTATGAAAATGAAACCAATAAAAAATTCTTTATAAACAAATCTCATTGTTGATAGAAAATTGTGATTTTTAGAGCAATATGTTTGATGTATGGTGATCACTAAACAGTTTTAGTTTTTAAAGAAACCAAAAAGAGATCAAGGAAATCAGGTGATTTAAAAAAACCCCAATCAATTGACTTTTTATAACCTGCTATATATTATCTTTTATTTAAATAAAAGCTTCACCTATAAGTTTGCCATACCCTCCACTGGAATATTCAAGTATGATTATAAAACTGTGACTCTAATAGGTCATTATCATTATATCAAGATACCTCTGATGATTAGGATGCAAGTTAGCAGGTTTGTCATTGAGAGCCTATAATGAAAGATATCAGAGTAAAAAGAATTCTTTTAAACTAGAAAACCGTATTTGAATTTTAGTACCAAAGTCTTTCAAGTTTAGATATAGTTAGCATAATTATATTACAGAAAGTCTGGGTGCATATTGTTAATTCCAGCATAATAGTAATGTAATAATGATAAGTATTTGTTGAACAATGAGTTATTAATATACCTAGGGGCTCTTCAAGTATTTGATGACTTGATTTCATCTTTTTTTCTCAGTTTTTAGGACTGATTATACATAAACCATGCTGCATGTATGAAAATAATTTTAATTTTAAATAACTCTTTTTAAAGAATGGCTTTAAGACCTTGACTAATGTATTTTCAGAGTTTAATATCTGTTGAAAAATAATTCTCTTACATCTATCCTATGTTCCTTAAGCAGGGAGAAAGGAGTGCGGCTGGATCTTATCTTTAATATGGAAGCAAGAGAACAATTTTACTTCCTATCATTGCAGTCTAATTAAATTTCACATTGTATTTGTGAATCTATAATTCCATGTGTGAACTCATGGGCATCTAGAATTTTTTTCTTTTATACTGAAGACACATAATGATTGGTTGATGGATTGATACCTATTTGGTCACTCTTACACTCTTACAGCTACCCCAATCTCTGACCTCTTTTCCAATACACCATAATTGCTTCAAAGTTAAACCTAGTTGTCAGGGTGCTAAATATTGAACATAAGACCATGAAACTAAATCCATACTCCCTGGTTATAGATCATTTAATCAGTGTTTATAAAGTTGTGTTCCAAACAGAAATTCCAGAAGGGCACAGAGGTTCATTGAGGGAGCAGGGAAGGGACTCAAGTAAGAAACACAGCCTCATCTATACTCCTCCAGAATTCTGCTTTTGTTTGTTTTAAATACTGGGCTTCCATGCAAGATCTGCAGGACTGTACTGCTTTAAAGGAAAATAAAAGTCTGAAAAGTCACTGATTAAGAACAATGAAAATATTCAACACCAAAAATTACAAGGGAAGTCTTAATATGAACTAGTTTATCTTCCAGTTAAGCATGGGCATAACAGCAGTGTGGCTAAGACAATTTTGAGAATGGGAAAGGGTAAGGAAAAATGAAAGGAGAAATATTACCTTGACATGTTATAAGATAAGGAGTTTATAATATTTATAACTTGAAGCCAAAATTAATATGAAGCACATCTGGCTAATAATTTACATCCAACTGAGTCAAACATTTGATGGATCATTAGTTACCAAGTGGGTCATTAGTCTAAAGATGCTGAAGAGGGAGGCGCCCAAGATGGCAGTGCTGGAAGAGCCTGACCTCACCTCCAACTACACATTGAATCTGCACCTGCAAATGCAGCAATTCCCCTAAAGAAGAACTGAGGGCTGACTGAACAGCTTTTGCACAAAAAAGGATAGAGGGACCACACAGAGATTAGCAGGAGAGAAGAAGACATGGTAACAAAGGGAATCCCAACTAGGAACTGCAGTAAGGCACAGAACAAAAATGTGGTTTAAAGAGCAACTAGACTATAGGTGAAGGATGCATACTTACTGACAGTGCAGAGTCTTCCAAATGGTGGGGACTACCCAAACTCTCTATAAGCAGGAGGTGCTGGCAAGTGCCATTGTTTATGTTCTACCTCCACTTTGATAGCATGGTCTGGAGCAAGTCCAGTTGTGCTAGTTGGCTTGCCAACCTCAGTGAGCCTCGAGCCTGAAGAACACACCAGCTCCAGATGTCCCCTCAAGGAGCTCCCCAACCCATGCCCGACTGAGATCCAGAAATCCCAACAAGGTGGCACTAGTGCAGGAAACAAATGAAACATCCCTGGCTGGTGGCTGCTTGGCCTTCTGTGAGATCACCCCCTGCTAGGCTTCCCCCTACACAAAGCATCCCAGGGTCCTCAAGCCCATGCCTGCTATAGCTCCTGTGGGTCTGTCAGGGCAGCCATACCTTGCAGTACCCTGGGACTCCCAGCTCACACCTGAGTCAGCTATCGCCAACCTGAGAGGGCACCTGGCCTTGCTCACTTCAGTTCCAGCAGCCCACCAAAGCACTCCCTGTACGCAGTGCCTCAGGACTCCCCCAGCCTGCCCCAGTGCACAGTGCTCAGGGAACCCTAGCCTTTGTCCACCACAGCTCTAGCCAGCCCACCAAAGCCACCAGGCATACACAATTTATACAGAGGATGTTCTTAGAAGGCCACTCCTTTGATGCTGCAAGAGGTAGCTGTTTTACCCAATTCAGAGAGACAGCAGAAAGTCAAACAAAATGAGACAGAGAAAATGTTTCACACTAAAGAACAAGACCAAACTCCAGAAAAAGAACTAAATGAAATGGAGTTAAGCATTTTGCTTGATAAAGAGTTCAAAATAATGTTTATAAAGATACTCACCAAACTTGAGAGAAGTGGATGAACTTAGCATTCAACAAAGAGAAAAACAAGAAGAGCACCAAGCAGAATTGAAGAATATAATAAGTGAAATGAAAAATACACTAGAGGGAATCCACAGCAGGTTAAAGAAGCAGAAGAATGGATCAGTGATCTAGAAGACAAGGTAAAGGGAAAGTACCCAAGCTGAACAGCAAAAAGTAAAAAAGAGTTTTGAAAAATGAGCATAGGTTAGGAACCTTAGGGACAAAATCAAGTATACTAACATTCACACTATAGGGGTCCCAGAAGGAATAGAGAGAAAGGGGTGGAAAACTTAGAAGAAATAATTGCTGAACGGCAACAGACATCCAGGTCCAAGAATCACAGAGTGCTCCAAACAAGCTGAACCCAAGGAAGTCCACACTAAGACACATAATAATTAAAATGTCAAAAATAAAAGATAAAGAGAGGATCATAAAAGCAGCATGAGAAAGCAGCTAGTTATATATAAGGGAAACCCCACAAGGTTGTCAGTTGATTTTTATAGCAGAAACTTTGCAGGCCAGGAGGGAATGGCATGATATAGTCAAAGTGCTGAAAGGAAAAAACACCATAACCAAGAATATTATAAATGGCAATGTTATCATCCCAAATTGAAGGAGAGATAAACAAATTTAAAGGAATTCATAACCACTAACCAGACCCTATAAGAAATGGTAGATGGACTTCCTTGAGAGGAAAAGAAAAGGCCATAACTAGAAGTAAGAAAATTATGAAAGGAAAAAAATGTCACTGGAAAAAGCAAACATATTGTAAAGGTTAGTACATCACTTAAAAATTAGGATGAAGGTTAAAAGCAAAAGCATAAAATCAATTTTATCTAAAAAACGAGATAAGGGACCCACACAAAAAAGTTATAAAATATGACATCATATACATAAAATGTGGAGGTGGAGGAGTAAAAATGTAGTGCTGTTAGATGCATTTGAACTTAACTGACCATCAACTTAATAGAGACTGCTATACACCTAAGATGTCATGTATGAACTTCATGGTGACCACTACCAAGAGCCTATCATAATACACAAAAAATAAAGACAGAAGAACCCAAGCATAACATTAAAGAAAGTCATCACTCACAAGGGAAGAGAGCAGGAGAAGGCAGGATCAGAGAAAAACTACAGAACAACCAGAAAACAATTAACAAATTGGCAGTAAGTACATATCTACCAATAATTATGCTAAATGTAAACGGTCTAAATGTGCCACTCAGAAGATATAGGGGGACTTAACAGATAGAGAAACAAGACCCATCTAGCTGCTGATCATGGAGCCCCCAGTAGAAACAACACAAAGGCTTGGGAATGCTTCCCCAGTTGATAGCACTCCATGATGGTGTCCCACCATCGATACTGGGAAAATAACTCCCCACCACACCCTTGGGAGATGACAGCTGTATATTCTCTGGTTGAGACTTTCCTGGACTTGGCCTGTGTGTCTCCTACCTTGGCTGATGTGAATTTACATCCTTTGCTGTATTGCTGCTATATCTATGAGTTAAAACAACAAAACAAAACAAAAAAGGAGACCCATCTATATGCTGCCTACAAGACACTCACTTCAGGCCTGGAAACAAAAACACACTGAAAGTGAAAGGATGGTAAAAGATATTCCATGCAAATGAAATAAAATAAAAAAGCTGGGGTACCAGTACTTAGACAAAATAGACTTTAAAACAAAGACTCTACTAAGAGACAAAGAAGGGATTAATAGAGCACAAAGATATAGGAATTGTAAACCTTAAGCACCCAACACAGGAGCAGCTAAGTAAACAAAGCAAATATTAACAGACATAAAGGGAGAAATTGACAGTAACAGAATAATAATAGGTGGGCACTTTGACATTCACTTACATCAATGAATAGATCATCCAGATAGAAAATCAATAAGGAAATAATGGCTTTGAGCTACACATGGACCAGATGGACAAAACACAAACATGTGAAAGCTTAACAACATGTTACTAAACAACCAATGGGTCAATGAAGAAATCAAAGGGGAATTTAAAAAATACCTGTAGACAAATAAATGGTTCTTTGGAAAGATAAAGAAAATTGATAAACCTTTAGCCAGACTCATCAAGAAAGAAAAAGAGAGAACTCAAATAAATAAAATCAAAACAATGGCACAGAAACACAAAGGATTATGAGAGTTTACTAGGAAAATTAGATACCAATAAAGAGGACAACCTATCAGAATGGATAAATTCTTAGAAACAAACAATCTTCCAAGAATGAACCCAGAAGAAATAGAAAATTGGAATAGACTATCAGTAATGAAAATGAATTGGTAATAAAAAGAAAATTCCAACAAATAAATATCCAGGAACAGATGGCTTCACAGGTGAATTCTACCAAACATTTAAAGAAGAGTTAATACTATCCTTCTCAAACTATTCCAAAAATAGAAGCGAGAGAGATGCTTCCAAATTCATCTTGAGGTCGGCATTACCCAGTTACTAAGAGCAAAGACACTAAAAAAAGAAAATTCCAGACCAATATCCCAGATGAACATAGATGCAAAAATATTCAACAAGATTAAAAGATGGCAGTGTGAGAGGTGAGACACAGGATTCCTCCTAAAATCACATATAATACAAAAATATAATTAATACAACTAATACTCAAAGAGCAACAGGAAAGAGGACTGCACCAGACTGCATACACCTGGAAAAAAGAGCAGACCTCACAGAACAGGGTAATGTACCAAAGCTGTGGCCCAGCAGGACCCAAGCCCTTCCCCCACCCCAGCTCACCAGCGGGAGGAAGAGAAACTGAGCAGGAGGGAGTGGAGATCTGGGACTGCTGAATACCCAACTCCAGAGATCTGCTCTGGGAGCACAAACCTACATTTCATGGTGCTTGCATGATATTCTCGTGATTACAGGGTTGGAAAGCTAAGACAGGCAGAATTCCTGGAGAGACTGAGATTCCAGCCAGTTGTGGAAAGCAAGGATCCATACCCAGCTCCTCTGGGACAAAACAAAGGCTGGCAGTCTAGAGACTTCCTAACAAGAAAGCCCTTAGCAAGAGGGCTGCTAAAGGGGCAAGGACTGCACAGAGCTTACTGCTCAGGGGAGAGGACAGGTAGACAAAATTGTCCAGGTACACTCTGCCCAGCAGGCTGGGAGCTTTGCCATATAGACTCTCATATTTAAAGAGGAAAAAGAAATCTTCCTCCTTAGACAATCTTCAGGTGCTCCAGCTCCCTGGCTGGCTACACAGCTCCAAGGACCCCCTCCGTGATACGCAGCCTACTGCATCTTTCTCCAGGCCAGCCCCACCTGGCTCGCAAACTGGCAAACTCTACCCTTGCATTAGCCCAGCCAGAGGGAAGATCTGTTTACAGCAACTACAAATGCAAAGCATAGAGGCTCATACCTGTGTGATGAGCCCACTGTTTCAGGCAGTGAAGACAGGCATAGCAGCCAGGTAGCAGGAAACAGCTCTTTCCTCCCCCCAGGCACCAATATCACTCCCCTGCGACCCCTGACATTGCTTCAGAGGCTGAGCAGCTCCAGGAAGTAGAGCTTCTGGGCACCAGAGGGTGCCATATACAAATTTGAAACACCAAAAGAACTGGTTCAGAGTAAAATTATGAATACAACTCCTGAGAAAGATTTAAATGACATTGACCTCATGACTCTTCCTGAAAGGGAGTTCAAAATAAAAATCATTAACATGCTCATGGAAGTATGGAGAGATATTCAAGAACTCAGGAATAAATTCCAGTGGGAGAGCCAATCGTTGAAGAGCACAATGGAGGGTATTAAAAGCAGATTGGATATGGTGGAGGAGACGATAAATGAAATAGAAATTAGAGAAGAGGAATAAAAGAAGCTGAGGAACAGAGAGAAAAAAGAATCCCTAACAATGAAAGAATATTGAGAGGACAGTGTGACCAAACCGAACGGAACAATATTCGCATTACAGGGGTACCAGAAGAAGAAGACAGAGAAAAAGGGATAGAAAGTGTCTTTGAGGAGGTAATTGCTGAACACTTCCCCAATCTGGGAAAGGAGATAGTCTATCAGGCCATGGAGATGCACAGATCTCCCAACACAAGGGACCCAAGGAAGACAACACCAAGACATAACTAAAATGGCAAAGATCAAGGATAAGGACAGAGTATTAAAAGCAGCCAGAGAGAGAAATAGGATCACATACAAAGGAAAGCCCATCAGGCTATCATCAGACTTCTCAGCAGAAACATCACAGGCCAGAAGGGAGTGGCATGATGTGTTTAATGCAATGAAGCAGAAGGGCTTTGAACCAAGAATACTTTATCAGGCAAGGTTATCATTTAAATTTGAAGGAGGGATTAAACAATTTCCAGATAAGCAAAAGCTGAGAGAATTTGCCTCTCACAAACCATCTCCACAGTGTATTTTGGAGGGACTGCTATAGATGGAAGTGTTCCTAAAGCTTAATAGCTGTCACCAGAGGTAATAAAACCACAGCAAAGAAAGTAGAACAGCTAATTACTAAGCAAATGCAAAATTAAATTAACTATTCCAAAGTCAATTAAGGGATAGACAAAGAGTACAGAATATGATACCTAATATATAAAGAATGGAGGAGGAAGAAATAAAAAAAGAACCTTTAGATTGTGTTTGTAACAGCATATTAAGTGAAAGTAACACTCTTAGATAGTAAGGAAGTTAACCTTGAACCTTTGGTAACCACGAATCTAATGCCTGCAATGCCATACCAGTCGATAAACACCCTAAATGTAAATGGACTGAGTGCACCAATCAAAAGACATAGAGTCACTGAATGCATAAAAAAAACAAAACCTATCTATATGTTGCCTACAAGAGACTCACTTTAAACCCAAAGACATACACAGACTATAAGTGAGGGGATAGAAAAAGATATTTCATGCAACTAATAAGGAGAAAAAAGCAGGAGTTGCAGTATTTGTATCAGACAAAATAGACTTCAAAACAAAGAAAGTCACAAGAGACAAAGAAGGACATTACATAATGATAAAAGGGTCAATCCAACAAGAAGATATAACCATTATAAATATTTATGTGCCCAACACAGGAGCACCTACATATGTGAAACAAATACTAACAGAACTGAAAGGAGAAATAGAATGCAGTGCATTCATTCTAGAATACTTCAACATTCCACTCACTCTGAAGGACAGATCAACCAGACAGAAAATAAGTAAGGAGACAGAGGCACTGAACAACATATTAGAACAGATGGACCTAACAGACATCTACAGAACTCTACACCCAAAAGCAGCAGAAAACACATTCTTCTCAAGTGCACATGGAACATTTTTAAGAACAGATCAAATACTAGGCCACAAAAAGAGCCTCAGTTATTTCAAAAAGACTAAAATTGTACCAACCAGTTTCTCAGACCAAAAAGGTATGAAACTAGAAATAAATTATGCAAAGAATATGAAAAATACTACAAACACATGGAAGCCTCACAGCATGCTCCTAAATAATCAATGGATCAATGACCAAATAAAACAGAGATGAAGCAATATATATATGGAGACAAATGACAACAATAATTCAACACCGCAAAATATTTGGGACGCAGTGAAGGCCGTGCTAAGAGGAAAGTATATTGCAATACAGGCCTACCTCAGGAAAGAAGAACAATCCCATATTAGCAGTCTAAACTCACAATTAGTGAAATTAGAAAAATAAAAACAAATGAGGCCCAAAATCAGTAGAAGGGGGGACATAAAAAGATTAGAGCAAAATAAATAAAATTGAGATAATAAACAATAGAAAGAATCAATGACAGCAAGAGCTGGTTCTTCGAGAAAATAAACAAAACAGATAAACCCCTAGCCAGACTTATCAAGAAAAAAAGAGAGTCTACTCACATAAACAGAATCAGAAATGAGAAAGGAAAAATCACTACAGACACCAGAGAAATACAAAGTATTATTAGAGAATACTATGAAAAATTATATGCTAACAAACTGCATAACCTAGAAGAAATGGACAACTTTCTAGAAAAATACAACCTTCCAAGGCTGACCCAGAAAGAAACAGAAAATCTGAAAAGACCAATTATCAGCAATGAAATAGAACTGGTAATCAAAAACCCACCTAGGAACAAAAGGCCTAAACCAGATGGCTTCACTGCTGAATTTTATCAAACATTTAGCGAAGACCTAATACCCATCCTCAAAGTTTTCCAAGGAGTAGAAGAAGAGGGAATACTTCCAAACTCATTTTGTGAGGCCAGCATCACTCTAATACCAAAACCAGGGAAAGACATCACAAAAAAAAGAAAATTACAGACCAATATCCCTGATGACCATAGATGCAAAAATACTCAACAAAATTAGCAAACCAAATTCAAAAATACATCAAAAAGGTCATCCATCATGATCAAGTAGGATTTATTCCAGGGATACAAGGATGGTACAACATTTGAAAATCCATCAACATCATCCACCACATCAACAAAAAGAAGGACAAAAACCACATGATCATCTCCATAGATTCTGAAAAAGCATTCAACAAAATTCAACATCCATTCATGATAAAAACTCTCAACAAAATGGGTATAGAGGGCAATTACCTCAACATCATAAAGGCCATATATGACAAACCCACAGCCAACATCATACTTAACAGCGAGAAGCTGAAAGCTTTTCATCAAAGATCGGGAACAAGACAAGGATGCCCACTCTCCCCACTGTTATTCAACATAGTACTGAAGGTCCTAGCCTCAGCAATCAGACAACACAAAGAAATAAAAGGCATCCAGACTGGCAAGGAAGAAGTTAAACTATCCCTGTTTGCAGATGACATGATATTGTACATAAAAATGTCTAAAGAATCTACTCCAAAACTACTACATCTAATATCTGAATTCAGCAAAGTTGTGGGATACAAAATTAATATGCAGAAATCTGTGGCATTCCTATACACTAACAATGAACTAGCAGAGAAAGAAATCAGGAAAACAATTCCATTCACACAGTTGCATCAAAAAATAATAAAATACCTAGGAATAAACCTAAGCAAGGAAGTGAAAGACGCATACTCTGAAAACTACAAGATACTCATGAGAGAAATTAAAGAAGAGACCAAGAAATGGAAACACATCCCATGCTCATGGATAGGAAGAATTAATATTGTCAAAATGGCCATCCTGTCTAAAGCAATCTACAGATTCAAGGCAATCCCTTTCAAAATACCAACAGAATTCTTCAATGAACTAGAGAAAATCATTCAAAAATTCATATGGAACCCCAAAAGACCCTGAATAGCCAAAGAAATCCTGAGAAGGAAGAATAAAGCTGGGGGGATTATGCTCCCCTACTTCAAGCTCTAGTACAAAGTTACAGTACTCAAGACAATTTGGTACTGGCAGAAGCAGAGACCCATAGACGAATGGAACAGCCTAGAGAGCCCATATATAAACCCAACCACATATGGTCAATTAATATATGATAAAGGAGCCATGGACATACAATGGGGAAATGACAGCCTCTTCAACAGTTGGTGTTGGCAAAACTGGGCAGCTACATGCAAGAGAACGAAACTGGAATATTGTTTAACCCCATACATAAAAGTTAACTTGAAATGGATCAAGGACCTGGATGTAAGTCATGAAACCATAAAACTCTTAGAAGACAACATAGGCAAAAATCTCCTGAATATAAGCATGAGCAACTTCTTCCTGAACGCATCTTCTCTAGCAAGGGAAACAAAAGCAAAAATGAACTCATGGGACTACATCAAACTAAAAGTTTCTGTACGGCAAAGGAAACCATCATCAGAACAAAAAGGCATCCTACA
Source organism: Smutsia gigantea (assembly GCA_032199065.1). Classification (NCBI taxonomy): domain Eukaryota; kingdom Metazoa; phylum Chordata; class Mammalia; order Pholidota; family Manidae; genus Smutsia; species Smutsia gigantea. Next base: position 343,897 of record JAVSCE010012269.1, on the reverse strand, counting down.
GTATGGGAGAATATATTTGTAAATGACATATCCGACAAGGGGTTAACATCCAAAATATATAAAGAACTTACATGCCTCTACACCCAAAAAGCAAATAACCCGATTAAAAAACGGGCGGAGGATATGAACAGACACTTCTCCAAAGAAGAAATTCAGATGGCCAACAGACACATGAAAAGATGCTCCACATCACTAATCATCAGGGAAATGCAAATTAAAACCACAATGAGATATCACCTCACAGCAGTAAGAATGGCCAGTATCAAAAAGACTAAGAACAAGAAATGCTGGTGAGGATGCAGAGAAAGGAGAACCCTCCTACACTGCTGGTGGGAATGTAAGCTAGTTCAACCACCGTGGAAAGCAATATAGAGGTTCCTCAAAAAACTAAAAATACAAATACCATTTGACCTGGGAATCCCACTCCTTGGAATTTACCCATAGAATACAATTTCTCAGATTCAAAAAGACATATGCACCCTTATGTTTACTGCAGCACTTTTTACAATAGCCAAGATATGGAAGCAACCTAAATGTCCATCAATATATGAATAGATAAAGAAGATGTGGTACATATACACAATGGAATACTATTCAGCCTCAAGAAGAAAACAAATCCTACTATTTGCAACAACATGGATAGAGCTAGAGGGTATTATGCTCAGTGAAATAAGCCAGACGAAGAAAGACAAGTGCCAAATGATTTCCATCATTTTTGGAGTATAACAATGAAGCAAAACTGAAGGAACAAAATAGCAGCAGACTCAGAGACTCCAAGAAGGAACTAGTGGTTACCAACGGGGAGGGGTGTGGGAGGGTGGGTGGGGAGGGTGGGAGAAGGGGATTGAGGGGTATTATGTTTAGTACACATGGTGTGGGGGATCACGGGGAAAACAGTGTAGCACAGAGAAGGTAAATAGTGAATCTGTGGCATCTTACTACACTGATGGACAGTGACTGCATTGGGGTATGTGTGGGGCTTGATAATATGGGTAAATGTAATAACCACATTGTTTTTGCATGTGAAACTCTCATAAGAGTGTATATCAATAATATCTTAATAAAAAAATACTCAACAAAATATTAACAAACAGAATTTAAAAATACGTCAAAGGATCATTGACCACGAGCAACTGGGATTTACTCCAGGTATGCAAGGATGGTTCAATATTCAGAAACCAATCAATGTGATGCACCACTTGAACAAAAGGAAGGATAAAAACCATATGATTATCTCAAAAGATGCTGAAAAAGCACTGGAAAAAATTCAACATCCATTTATGATAAAAACTCTCAACAAAGTGGGTATAGATTGAACATACCTCAACATAATATAGGCCATATATGACAAACCCACAGCGAATATAATACTTGATGGCGAAAAGCTGAGAGCTCTAAGATCAGGAAAAAGACAAGATGCCCACTCTCAACACTTTTATTTAACATAGTATTGGAAATCCTAGCCACAGCAATCTGACACAAAATAGAAACAAAAGCCATCCAAATTGTTAAGGAAGAAATAAAACTGTCACTATTTGCAGATGACACAAGTTATATATAGAATATAGAGTGTATATGGTTATACAGAGAAAACCCTGAAGATTCTATCAAAAAAATCTATTAGAAGTAATAAATGAATTCAGTAAAATTGTAGGATACAAAATTGGTATACATAAATCTGTTAGTATATAGAAATTAGTAGATAGAAATTCCTATTTCTATGTACTAATAATGAACTAGCAGAAGGAGAAAATGAAAAAACAATCACATCTACAATTGCCTCAAAAAATAATTTAACCAGGAGTTGAAAACCTATGCTCTGAAAACTGTAAGACATTGATGAAAGAAATTGAAGATGACACAAAGATATACTGTGCTATGGATTGGAAGAATTGATATTGTTCAAATGTCCATACTACCCAAAGCAATCTATACATTCAATACAATTCCCTTCAAAATATCAAGATATGGCATTTTTCACAGAACTGGAGTAAATAATCCTAAAATTTGTACTGAACCATGAAAGATCCCAAATAACCAAAACAGTCTTGAGAAAGAAAAAGAAAGCAAAGCTGAAGGTATCTTGCTCCCTGATTTCAAACTATCCAGAAAACTGCTCTGATATTGGCACACTGACAAGAAATAGTCCAGTTAATGAAAAGGATGCAAGACTATATAATAGGAAAAAAACAGTCTTTTCAATAAATGGTATTGGAAAAACTGATTATCTACATGCAAAAGAATGAAACTGGACCACTGACCATACACAAAAATAAACTTGAGATGGGTTAAAGATCTAAATATAAGACCTGAAACCATACAGCTCCTAAAAGAAAATATGGGCAGTTAACTCTTAGACATCAGCATTAGAAATTTTTTCTTGATCTGCCTCCCCAGGCAAAAGAAACAAAAGCAAAAATAGACAAGTGCGACTACATCAAACTAAACACTCTGCACAGTGAAGGAAACCATCAGAAAAACATAGGCAACCTACTGAATGAGAGAATGTATTTTGCAAATGAGATTTCCAACAAGGGGTTAATATCCAAAATATGTAAAGAACTCATACATCTTAACACCAATACCACAAACAATCCAATTAAAAAATGGGCAGAGGACCTGAATAGACACTTTTCCAAAGGAGACATACAAATAGCCAATAGACACATGAAAAGATATCACATCACTAATCATCAGGGAAACGCAAATCAAAACCACAATGATGTATCACCTCACACCAGTCAGAATGGCAAATATCAAGAAGACAATAAATAAGAAGTGTTAGTGAGCATGTGGAGAAATGAGAACCCTTGTGCACTGTAATGGGAAATAAATTGGAAGCCACTCTCTTCCAAACTCACTATGGAAGAGTATGGAGGTCCCTCAAAAAATTAAAAATAGAAATACCATATGACCCAATAATTCCACTTCTGTGTACTTATCTGATGAAAACAAAAACACTAATTTGTAAAGGTATATGCGCCCCTATGTTTATTCAGCACTATTTACACATGTATGGAAGCAACTTAAGTGTCCATAGTTAGATGAATGAGTAAAGATGATGTAGTTCGTACATAAGGGTCTTATTTAAAGATGAATGGGTGACAATGGCTGAGCACCCAAAAAGTAGAGACACAAAGCTAAAAGAGACACAATGAAAATTATGTAAGCTAATGTTGCAACAGAGAGTAATCTTGACTTTAATGACTGTTAGTAGAGAAATAATCACAAATTAGAAATACCTTTTAAAGGCTGTTTAATAATAGTGAAAATTTCCCCACTTACCTCATTGCCACATTGCTGCCATCAATAACTACTGGTCTCAGATTTTCCCCATCATCTGTTATAGTCTCTTGCATTGGAGATTCAGATCGCTGAGATTCTAGAGAAGATGTTTCCCGTATTATACCATTAATTGTACTAACTGTTTGTTCAGTCTCACTTTTATTTCCAAGTTTGACAAGTTCTCCTAAAATATCATTGATTAAAGCATCGGTACCAAGTTTGTTTAGCACAAGCTGAACCTGTTCTTCAGAATAACCTAACTTAAGTGCAAACTCCAGTTTTGTTTGGTATTCTCGCACCACATCAGGCGGTTTCTTCACTTCTGTGGATGTAGCCTGGGACTCTTCAGGTTTAAAGTGTTGCAAACTTTCACTGTGTTTGAGTATGTGAGGTTCTAAGCAGGGAGACCTACACAGTTGTCTGTGAGTCTTGGTTAATAAGCACGGCTCTACTGAAATGCTGCTCAATTGTTCTGACTCATAATCAGAATTTGGGCTTTCTTCGGAGTCACCACAGCTCACATTGTCTTCAGACACCTCTTTTCCGTCCTTCTCAGAATTAACTTTATCCATTGCTGGCTTTTCTATCGTTGACCAAGGTACAGATGTACTGAAATGTGGGTCAGTGCTCTCCACAGAAAGGTGGCCTCGGTCATGCCCCAGATGATCCTTTAAGCCCATGAAGCTGTTACGTGTACTTGGCTCCACTTTGCTGTTTTTTCTGTATTCCTGGATGCAAAGCACCCCACATTCCTAGAGAAAAATGTAAAATATTTAGAATTTCATATTTACTGTTTCAACAAAGAGGTCGCAAGAGAATTACCAAACTACTGAATACCTTTGTGCTTTGTGTACATCGTCTCATCCCTCATAAGACTTTTGCCAAGTAAGTACCATGCCCCATTTTTCAGATGAAGTTGGAAATTAGAAAGGCCACTCTTCAAGGTGCAAAAGTAAATAACTGGTAGAACTAGATTTTTCACCCAGTTTTGTCTGACTCCAGAACCCTTGCTTTTCCCACTATATCAGGCTGCTTCTCAACCTTGATGGAAGAGATTTTTTGTTAGAATGACCTATTTTCTTGAGTCACATATAGAATATTATCAAAAAATACATTTCAAATATGCTATGAGAGGATATGTGCCTTTTCTCTAAAAGAACTCATAAAAATTTGTAAAGCATTCTTTTAAAAAGAAAGTCATGTAGAAAGGAAGGAAAACATGAACTTACTATAACTGAAAAATTACTAATTTGGATCAAGCTTAACAGCAATCTAAAGATGTTTCAAAAATAATTTAGGTACTGTGATGAAAGAGCACAGTTCTACAACAGCCAATAAGGAATAAATACTTACACAGTGAATTATATTCCATTTGAGAGATGAATATAGTTTTACACTAATCTTTTTTGTGAATATTGAACACAGTAGCAGAATACAATTTTTAATGTTAAGCTACCCTTATTAAGTGCCAGGGACACTAGAGTCTATTTCACTCCAGGGAAAAAAAGCTCTTTTATTCTATGTACATTTATAGAAAGCAGAGAAATGAAATAGTTCACATAAAATTAGCAGCAAATAATTAAGTATACTGAATAATGTTATCTTAATTTTTTTAATGTTATGGCAGAAACTATTTCTATATTCTATCAGATACACAGTTAACTATCATCTGTATGGCTAAAATGTCATCTTTTTTCCAACCTTCCCCCTACAGAAGTGCTTTAACTATTTACAATGCTTTTGCTGTTTTACTGTTTTTCTTGAAGTCTATTGGGAATAATTGTTATCTGTCTACGAGGAACAGTTCAGCAAAACAAAATTATTTTCTCTTGTGCTTCATTGTATGGACTATATTCACATTAGTAGTTTACTTATTAAGGCAATTCCAATATTCTATCCATGCATAACATTAGTAAACCAGGGGTAGCTGAATTTTGAAACTGTCATAAAACACCTATTTAAGTAACCTAAAAATGAAAACTGGAAAAACATTTTATTCTAAAGTTTCTTCAACATCTTATTTACACTAGAAAGGAGCTATTATATGAATGTTGAGAAAATGCTAAGTGTTTTTCTAAGAAATCACACATTTGAATACATACTTGGTGAACTTATTAAAGGGAAGTACTTCTACATTATGAAATAAATTATATCAACTATAGTAAATACTAGAGAAGAGAACATGGAATATTCTATTTGATAACAATACACTTAAAATTCCTTCAGTGTAAAACTCTTACATACTTCTACAGGTATTTCTTCAGGTTTTATCACTTAACGACAGATAACTTTAATATCATTGTTCTACTAACACAGCATTAATTAAAAAAAAAATCAAACTCCCCTTGCTCCTGACTGCCCAACTAATATAAAGAAATATTCCTTAGGAGAGCTCTATATACATCTGCTCCATTGTGAAACTGTATCGACTTTGATTTTTTTCTATTAATATGGATATACAGGAGCCCAATTATTTAGAATTAAAGGAAGAGAGTTTGAAAGCAAATCTTTACACTCAGTGATTTATTAACTACTGTAATATACTGTCACCATAATGCAAGTAACAAATCACAAGAGCATCCTAATAAAGGGATACAGTTAAAAGAAAAATCTGCTCTGTGGCCTTCCTAGAGCTCCCACCAAAAGTATCTTAAACAAGGAAAACCTATTGGAAGCTGGGCTGCCTGGCAACCAGAAGCTGGTTGCTAAGCTGCACTCTTTTAACATGCCATCATGAATGCTAGCACAGTGAAAGAATAATTTGGTATGAACAAAAGCCTATAAAAAAGACTGGGACTTAAGTGCGTCTGGTTTACCCTCTGAGAACAATGCAGCTGCCAAACCAATCTGGAAGCTCCAACATCATTGTTCTGTAAACCCCACAATCTGCTCTTACTGCAGGAAGTGTATTTAACGGGCAACATTTTTGATCTCCCCTGAAAAGTTTGTGTTCTGCATAAGTGCTGTTGTGAGATAATTCTTCAAGATAATGACTTACTGACCAAATCCCTGATCTGAACTAGGAAATATTATTTTAATATTGAGCTGCAGTGTGTTTCTTTTGGACTATTTCAAAAAAGATGAATATTTATGAAAAATACCACCAGTGGGACACATTAGAATATAGTGTTGTGTTTAAAGAGTAGGTTAAATTATTCCTACTTTTCACATTTTTCAAAGAAACAACACCAATACTGTAGTTTTTAAACTGAAAATTATCCACCCTATTAAAATAGTATTTAAATCTTTCCTTATCACTTTCAGCTAATATAAAAATGTGTTGATGGTACTGTGTAAATCTGCTTTCCTATATAATTTTATTATATGGCTAAAATGATAAAATAGGTAGAAAAAATTGGGACTGTGACTTTTTATAATATCAAACCATATAAAACTCATTTGTATAAGAATGTATTTAGAGGATACCACATATAACTCATATAATTTATATACAATAAATAAAAAGTTTATAATAATTGCATTAACATGATTTTTAATACTAAGGATAAATGAAAGCTTATTCTACCCATTTTTTAAAAAGCTAACATCTAATTTTGTTAGGCAAAATAATTTTTCTTTTAAAACATCCAGGTTGAACTTTTTTCACACTGCCAGGCTTTTCCTCACCTCCAGATTTCATTCATTACCTCAAAGAAATTTTCGAATGTCTTGTATCTTGTACTAAACAAGCAGTTAAGTAATTTTTAGTTCCAATTGTTAGTAGTACAAATAAAGGCAAATGAGTTCAATTATCAAGCCTATAAACTGCATATATTTTCTCTATTTCATGATACAAATTTGAAATAACCTTATTTGTACTGACCCAAATGATAAAGATTTGGTTTTTAAAACTTGAATCTCTAAAATGTTTCTTCACCCACTTGCAATTAGTACAAGATTGCCCCGATTTAATTTGGCCATATCTTGAAATCATTCAATCAAAAATTAAATACTAGCCTTAAGATTTAAAAACTGATAAAAATATTTTCATAGGCTGCAATACTTGTTAATGCAATATGTGAAACTTACAAGGAATTAAAAGAATTCTTAAGACAAAGGACCGTATATTATCTTTATTTTGTTCAATGCCTTAAAAATGATCAATAATTCTGAAAAAGAAAAGATAGCAAAGACTCCAAAATCACAAAATTTATTATTACATGTATGGTAAAAAATAGTTTTCTCCTTAATTTCTAAACCATTTATTAGACCTTTAAGTTTTGCATTTACTCAAATGCAAACATATATAAATCATCTTTAATCAACTATTAACTAATTAGGATAATTTTCCTTATTGTATGAAGCAGCAGCAAAGGCAAAATTTCACACATAAAGTAGGTTGGTATTTATATTTCTGTAGTTATCAAAAAACTCCAAGAAATATGGCTTTTATCAGGGATCCATTATAATTGGCTTTTACATACTATATTCATGAACACAGAAGATATTGGGCAAAAATATAATTTTTAGTCTGAAAAACAGATTTCTACACTTAGTAAAGCTACAGATTGCTCTCCAGATATTGTACAGGAAATTAAAACAATTCTTCTTGCAAAAGACCTAATAAATTAAAAGTCAAATACTATTTATTGAAAAAAGAACCAAGTTTTTATGCTAATTTTGTACCTGATGATGAAGTATAGCTAATTATTTTAATTGCCAAACAAAAACTTTATATTAGTTGAAGGCAGGTTTATATATACTATTTACTAGAAATTTGTTGCATACACACAAATGCCCCCATATAGTGATATTTTCTTAAAGTTCTCATTAGATGACTTAGATAATCCATCTCAAATCCAGTAATTTTTAAAAATATTCTGAAGACCCTCATATTAATCAGGAATATTAGAACATGAACTTACTAAATCAATGTATTTGTTCCTACTGCAAAGTTACAATGCCATAAAGTGGGATCTCATTATTATCTAAGCGGTAATATCATGAGAACAATGAAAATAAAATAATGACTATGTAATAAATACCTACTGCTGTAGTGTCTGTGTATTTAATTATCATTGTATTTCAGTGAGTGCTGCTGTCTTCATCCCTGTGCCTAACAAAGGAAGGATGTCCCTTTGAACAGACTGGTTAATGCTCTGGGGCAACAGATGTCTACTGGAACTGCAGGAGACCAGCAACTGGTGGCCTGCCCATCTTCTGAAAACTTTCAATAGACTTATGCATATGTTCACACAATAGGGCATGTGGTAGAAATGAAAACCTCTTTTTAACCCTTTATGCTCTTTCTTTCCCTCCCAACTGATAGATGAAAGTCTTTGTTTCCTCCTCCCTTTCCTGTTACAGAACTCTTGAAAACAATAGTTCTTGAGATGACATCTTCAATCTAATATCTGAAACTAATGGAAGGTAAAAAAAAAGGTGGGAGCAAAGAAATCAGAAGCTATATGTGAATATCAAAACTGCTAACAAAGCAACTGAATGCTTAATCATCATATTTAAACAAGCTGTTTGAAACATCTACCTGTATCAATCCATTTCCCCATGCTAGGTTTTTAAGACAATGAAAAAATCTATCAAATCTATTATTTTATAGCCCCTAGGTCTGGCAGTGGCAGAGTAAGAAACATTAAGAATGTGACAAGTAGATAAAACCTAAATTCACTGTTTATCAAAATATCAAAACACATATCTTTAAGTAGCAAATTATTACATGCCATCTAAACGCCTTACACATGTTCATGAAGTTGTAATTACTGATATAACTCCAAAATATAAAAATGTAAAAAATCTGCTTCACAGACATATTTTACAGAAAGAATTTAATTTCCTGGTATTTTGGCACTATGTAATCATTTGTAGGTCTTCATTGGAGGTGCTTTCTATTCTTTACAGAGTTCAAATTAAAACCGGTATCTAGCAAACTTTAACTCCCAAGGCATTAAGTTGCACAGATACTCACGTTAGCAGGAAAATACAAAGACATTGGTTTCTGTAGCAGCTTCAGCAGTAACTCCTTAACACAATTTTAGCTGCAGACTTCCAGGCAGGCAAGAAGAACAATGAATGGTGGAACAGATGGAATGGCAATGTCTTTGCTTAACCTATTACCGAGTGGAATAACAGCCAATCATAGGCCAGAAAGCTCACAATTAGTTGGCCAGGCAGATGCAAGCCAACCTCAGCACACTGCCTCAGGTTCACAGGTTTCTAAGATAAGCAAGTTGATGTCATTCTCTGGGTCTGCCCCGGGCAGCATGTGTATTAACGCGGGGTGTGCGGCAACAATAGGCCATACAAAGCCGACTAGTAGGCAGCTGCTCTTTGAGAGCACAGTCATTAGGGAGCAGGCTGCCAACAAGAAACACCTGGCTTAGGCAGACCAGCTTTTCCTCATTTTTAAATGCATGAAACAAAGAAAGCAATTATATTTTCAAATAGTAAAAGCTGCACATTTCCAAAAAGTTGAGGCTATAATCTAGTCTATTAGCTTTTTGTTTTTGAGAAAAATAAAATTAGGTGTGTCAAAGTAGCAATTAACTACTGCAACAATCCTTTCCTTTAATAAATGTGTGGCTGGTGAAATGAGACAGAAGGTTAACAGTAAAGCCATTTCCCTGGCAATAGTGGGAAATGTAAAATATTTGTTAAGTATTGGTTAATTTGTTGCAAGACAATAAAATGAAAAAAAGGTATGAAAATAAGATTGCAAAAAAAGGATTTAAGAGTTTACAGAACTGATTTCGAAAAGTTCACTGAAAGTACAGTGTAGTAAAAAAAATTTGATCCACCCTTGTGCCAAATCAGTCATCTAAACTGTACATTTAGATGAAACTATTTAACTTCAACCTAAGATCACCAGATTAGTCCAGCTTATGTATGTCAAATAGCAGTACAATTCTCTTATTACGGGTACTAATCATGTAATTAAATAAAACTCATTATGTTTTAATACATGATGTTACACCTATTAAAAGTATTTGTACTTCCTAAAATTTATAAGATGTAATACTCAAATTTCAGCTCAGGAACAAATTAACTTTAGTTTTGAAGGATATAAAGTATACAAAAATCAGCCCCTTCAGTAAAGAAGCTTGCCATCCCTGATTTATTTCAAAGTTCCAGACTACAGTACTCATTATGCTATGGACCATTGTTTTTGAGGGCTATGTTAAGTTATATCTTGAGGGGCCTCTGATTATAAAAATCTAATAAAAAATTTAAGACCATCAGGTGTTTTGAGAATATTTACCTTATAAAGAAAGGGGAAATCTAGAGCTATCCCACTATTTATGGGATGTAGCGCCTCTCACCCCCAAGCAAGCATCCCTTTTTCATTCCGGTGCAAATTAAGAGAGTAAAGGGAAAAGGCTGCTTTTAAAAAACAATTTTGGTGTAGGCTGCCTTCCATTGGGCCTAGGCTTTTCCATTATATAATCATGAACTCTAAAGACATAAATTTGATTAAAGCACCCCCAAACAATCTAATTCACACACAAATACAGAGGCTATTCATAATTAAGATCATTTCTGAATACTTGTGAAAAAATAGTATTGGGTGGGACTCCTGGCCATGTTGTTTTTGTGCCTACTCAAATGTAAACAGGATCTTTACACAGTAAGAGGAAGATCTACTGTATATTGTTAAAATTTTTCTGTTATCTCACCAAAAACAATCCCTTTGCCTATTAAAAGCTTAAAATTGTTTCCTGAAAATTAAATATAAGGCAGGATATTGTAGAGCACCATTTGCCTATATCTTTTCTTCAAAAGATCTTAATATTTTATGAAAGTATGTCATTCCAAAAATGTTAGAAAATTTGGACTTCCGGGAAGATGGTGGCATGAGCAAAGTGGTGGAAATCTCCGCCCAAAACCACATGTATTTATGAAAATAAAACAAGTACAACTATTCCTAAAAAAGAGAACAGAAGATACAGAACAGCACATAGCCTGCAGCTACACATGAAAGGACTCGGCACCCCGCAAGGCGGCTAAGACACGGAGCCGCAACCCGGCGGGACCCGAGCACCCCCCCACCCCAGCGCAGTGGCGGGAGGAGAGGATTCAGAGCTGGGAGGGAGTGGAAGTACACCCCGCGAAATAACCAGCCCCAGTGATCTGCGCGGGGAGCACTGACACACGTCGGGTGGTGTAGCGGAGATTGGAGAGACAGAGGGTGCAGGATCTGAGCAGGGAATGCACCCGGGTCCTAGCAGCTGGCTCCCGGGAAGAAAAAAAAGAAAAGTGCGCGCTTTTTTCAGCGGTCTTAAAGAGACAGGAGCCCAGCGGAAGAGCCAGATCATCCTGGCACACTCAGCCCAGCAGGCTGGGAGTCCTGGGGAGTTTTGGACCCTTAGCTGGCGACTGGGAAAGGGTGGCCGCACTTCAACTTCCCACAGAGATGAACTGCCTCCCATTCGTTCCCACCCCAGCTAGAGCTATAAAGGGCCCTGTGGAGTGCGCAGCCATGGCTGCGGAATAGTGGAGCAACAGTGCCACCTACAGCATCCCCACAGAATCTACTCCAGTCTTAAAGAGCCCAATTGACATACATGGCAACTACCAGCGACCACTTCTATAGCCACGAAAAGACAGAGGAATATGGTCCAGACAAAGATCAACCAGACAACCCCAGAGAGGGAGCCTGAAGGGATGGAAATGCACAATCTTCCTGAAAAAGAATTCAGAATAAAAGTCATAACCATAGTGATGGATCTACAGAGAAATGTGCAAGAGCTGAGGGAGGAAGTGAGGGAAGTGAGGAAAGACAATGCAGAAATCAGACAAGTGATTGATGGGCTTAAGAGCAGACTGGACGAGATGCAAGAGACTGTTAATGGAATAGAAATCAGAGAACAGGAATACAGAGAAGCTGAGGCAGAGAGAGATAAAAGGATCTCTAGGAATGAAAGAATATTAAGAGAACTGTGTGACCAATCCAAACGGAACAACATTCGCATTATAGGAGTACCAGAGGAAGAAGAGAGAGAAAAAGGGATAGAAAGTGTCTTTGAAGAAACAATTGCTGAAAACTTCCCCATGTTGGGGAAGGAAATAGTCTCGCAGTCCACGGAAACCCACAGATCTCCCAACATAAGGGACCCAAGGAAGAAAACAAAAAGACACATAATAATTAAAATGGCAAAGATCAAAGATAAGGACAGAGTACTAAAGGCAGCTACAGAGAGAAAAAGATCACCTACAAAGGAAAACCCATCAGACTTTCATGCGACTTCTCAACAGAAAACTTACAGGCCAGAAGAGAAGGGCATGATATATTTAACATAATGAAACAGAAGGGCCTCAAAACAAGAATACTGTATCCAGCATGATTATCATTTAAATATGACAGAGGGATTAAACAATTTCCAGAGAAGCGAAAGTTGAGAGATTTTGCCTCTCATAAACCACCACTGCAGGATATCTTGAACGGACTGCTCTAGAGGGAAGCACCCCTAAGGCTAAAAAGAGGTTACCAGAGAAAATAAAATCATAACAAAGAAAGCAGACCATCCAAATACCAACTAAGGTGAAGAATAAAACACCTAGTATATAAAGAAGGGAGGAGGAAGAATAAGAAGGGAGAAAAATAAAGAAACATCACATGCTGTTTACAATAACTTAACAAGAAAGTTAAGTTAGATTGTTAAGATAGTAAAGAAGCAACCCTTGAACCTTTGGTAACCACGAATCTAAAGCCAGCAATGGCAATAAGTACATATCTATCGATAATCACCCTAAATGTAAATGGACTGAATGCACCAATCAAAAGATACAGAGTAAAAGAATGGATAAAAAAACAAGACCCATCTATCTGCTGCCTACAAAAAACTGATCTTAAACACAAAGATAGCCCCAGACTAAAAGTGAAGGGATGGAAAAAGATTTCATGCAAACAACAAGGAGAAAAAAGCAGGTGTTGCAGTACTTGTATCAGACAAAATAGACTTCAAAACGAAGAAAGTAGCAAGAGATAAAGAAGGACATTACATAATGATAAAGGGGTCAGTCCAACAAGAGGATATAACCATTTTAAATATATATGCACCCAACACAGGAGCGCCGGCATATGTGAAACAAGTACTAACAGAATTAAAGGAGGAAATAGACAACAATGCATTCATTTTAGGTGACTTCAACACACCACTCACTCCAAAGGACAGATGAACCAGACAGAAAATAAGTAAAGACACATAGGTACTGAACAACACACTAGAACAGATGGACCTAACAGACATCTACAGAACTCTACACCCAAAAGGAACAGGATACACATTCTTCTCAAGTGTACATGGAACATTTTCCAGAATAGACCACATACGAGGCCACAAAAAGAACCTCAGTAAAATCAAAAATATTGAAATTCTACCAACCAACTTCTCAGATCATAAAGGTATTAAACTAGAATTAAACTTTAGAAAGAAAACAAAAAGGCTCACAAAGACATGGAGATTTAACAACATTCTCCTAATTAATCAATGGGTCAATGACCAAATCAAAACAGAAATCAAAGAGTATATGGAGACAAATGACAACAACAACACAAAGCCACAGCTTCTGTGGGACACAGCAAAGGCAGTTCTAAGAGGAAAGTATATTGCAATCCAGGCCTATCTAAAGGAATAAGAACATTCCCAAATGAATAGTCTAAAGACACAATTACTGAAATTGGAAAAAGAAGAATAAATGAGACCCAAAGTCACCAGAAGGAGGGACATAATAAAGATCAGAGAAGAAATAAATAAAATTGAGAAGAACAAAACAATAGAAAAAATCAATGAAACCAAGAGCTGGTTCTTTGAAAAAATAAACAAAATAGATGAACCCCTAGCCAGACTCATTAAGAGAAAAAGAGAATCTACACACATAAACACAATCAGAAATGAGAAAGGAAAAATCACGACGGACCCCACAGAAATACAAAGAATTATAAGAGAATACTATGAGAATCTATATGCTAACAAGCTGGAAAACATAGAAGAAATGGACAACTTCTTAGAAAAATACAACCTTTCAAAACTGACCAAGCAAGAAACAGAAAAACTAAATAGACCAATCACCAACAACGAAATTGAAGCGGTAATCAAAAAACTAACCAAGAACAAAACCCCAGACCAGATGGATTCACCTCTGAATTCTACCAGACATATAGAGAAGAAATAACACCCATTCTCCTTAAAGTTTTCCAAAAAATAGAAGGGGAGGGAATACTTCCAAACTCATTCTATGAAGCCAGAATCACTCTAATACCAAAACCTGGCAAAGACCTCACCAAAAAAGAAAACTACAGACCAATATCCATGATGAACATGGATGCAAAAATACTCAACAAAATATTAGCAAACCGAATTCAAAAATACATCAAGAGGACCATACACCATGATCAAGTGGGATTCATCCCAGGGATGCAAGGATGGTACAACATTCAAAAATCCATCAACATCATCCACCACATCAACAAAAAGAAGAACAAAAACCACATGATCATTTCCATAGATGCTGAAAAAGCATTTGACAAAATTCAGCATCCATTCCTGATTAAAACTCTCAACAAAATGGGCATATACGGCAAGTACCTCAACATCATAAAGGCCATATATGACAAACCCACAGCTAACATCATACTTAACAGCGAGAAGCTGAAAGCTTTTCATCTAAGATTGGGAACAAGACAGGGATGCCCACTCTCTCCACTGTTATTCAACATAGTACTGGAGGTCATAACAACGGCAATCAGACAAAACAAAGACATACAAGGCATCCAGATTGGTAAAGAAGAAGTCAAATTGTCACTATTTTCAGATGACATGATATTGTACATAAAAAACCCTAAAGAATCCACTCCAAAACTACTAGAATATCTGAATTCAGCAAAGTTGCAGGATACAAAATTCACACACAGAAATATGTTGCTTTCCTATACACTAATGATGAACTAACAGAAAGAGAAATCAGAAAAACAATTCCAAAACAATTCCATTCACAACTGCATCAAAAAGAATAAAATACCTAGGAATAAACCTAATGAAGAAAATGAAAGACCTATACTCTGAAAATTACAAGACACTCCTAAGAGAAATTAAAGAGGACACTAACAAATGGAAATTCATCCCATGCTCTTGGCTAGGAAGAATAAATATTGTCAAAATGGCTATACTACCTAAAGCAATCTACGGATTCAATGCAATCCATATCAAACTACCAACAGCTTTCTTCAATGAACTCGAACAAATAATTCTAAAATTCATATGGAACCACAAAAGACCCCGAATAGCCAAAGCAATCCTGAGAAGGAGGAATAAAACAGGGGAAATTATGCTCCCTGACTTCAAGCTCTACTACAAAGCCACAGTAATCAAGACAATTTGGTATTGGCACAAAAACAGACCCACAGACCAGTGGAACCGAATAGAAAATCCAAACATTAACCCAAACATATACAGTCAATTAATATTTGATAAAGGAGCCTTGGATATACAATGGGGAGATGATAGCCTCTTCAGCAGCTGGTGTTGGAAAAACTGGACAGCTACATGTAAGAGAATGAAACTGGACTACTGTCTCACCCCATACACAAAGGTAAACTCAAGGTGGATCAAAGACCTGAATGTAAGTCATGAAACCATAAAACTCTTAGAAAAAAACATAGGCAAAAATCTCTTGGATATAAACATGAGCGACTTTTTCATGAACATATCTCCCCGGGCAAGGGAAACAAAAGCAAAAATGAACAAGTGGGACTATATCAAGCTGAAAAGCTTCTGTGCAGCAAAGGACACCATCAGTAGAACAAAAAGACATCCTACAGTATGGGAGAATATATTCATAAATGACATATCCGATAAGGGGTTGACATCCAAAATATATAAAGAACTCATGCACCTCAACAAACAAAAAGCAAATAATCCAATTAAGAAATGGGCAGAGGACATGAATAGACACTTCTCCAAAGAAGAAATTCAGATGGCCAACAGGCACATGAAAAGATGCTCCACATCGCTAATCATCAGAGAAATGCAGATTAAAACCATAATGAGATATCACCTCACACGAGTGAGGATGGCCAACATCCAAAACACAAACAACAACAAATGTTGACGAGGATGTGGAGAAAAGGGAACCCTTCTACACTGCTGGTGGGAATGCCAATTAGTTCAACCATTGTGGAAAGCAGTATGGAGGTTCCCCAAAAAACTCAAAATAGAAATACCATTTGACCCAGGAATCCCACTCCTAGGAATTTACCCTAAGAATGCAGCAGCCCAGTTTGAAAAAGACATATGCACCCCCATGTTTATCGCAGCACTATTTGCAATAGCCAAGAAATGGAAGCAACCTAAGTGTCCATCAGTAGATGAATGGATAAAGAAGATGTGGTACTTATACACAATGGGATATCATTCAGCTATAAGAAGAAAACAGATTCTACCATTTGCAACAACATGGATGGAGCTAGAGGGTATTATGCTCAGTGAAATAATCCAAGCCGAAAAAGACAAGTATCAAATGATTTCACTCATATGTGGAGTATAAGAACAAAGAAAAAAACTGAAGGAACAAAACAGCAGCAGACTCACAGAACCCAAGAACGAACTAATAGTTACCAAAGGGAAAGGGACTGGGGAAAATGGGCGGGAAGGGAGGGATAAGAGGGAAAAAGGGGCATTACGATTAGCAGATGTAATGTTGGGGGGGCACGGGGAGGGCAGTACAACTCAGAGAAGACAAGTAGTGATTCTATAGCATCTCACTATGCTGATGGACAGTGACTGTAATGGGGTTGGTGGGGGGGACCTGATGAAGGGGGTAGTTTAATAACCATAATATTGCACATTTAATTCTAGATTAATTATACCATAATAAATTATATAAAATATAGATATATAAAGTCATGCTCCCAGGGGGGGAAAAAATGTTAGAAAATTTAAAACTCTGTGAAAATGTTTTTTTAACTAAGTGTAATTATTAGGCCTGAATGTCAAATGAATTTCTAAAGTAAGAACTATGCTTCTTCCCCCAAGAGTTACAGTAATGTTTTGGCAATAGTTAAGCCCATGGTTTAATTTCATAAGTCCATTAAAGATCAAGTATCTCTATATTATAATTGGTGCAAATTTTAATGTGAATTATACAGAATTCAAATTTTATGTTTTGGGTAAGCATATGAACATTATACATATGAGGAAAGTTAGGATTTATTTTTTTTCTCTTGGTGGTATGGTGGCACTTCTTTTTGAAATTTCATGAGTAAAATGTTATCAACCATGGAGGAGTAAGAAAATCAAGACTAATATGGGCAGTAAATTTTCTCTGGTTAAACTGAGTTTGATTAAATAAGATGAAAATGAAAAGATGTAATACTTTCATGCAAAGTAGTTACAACTAAAGCCTAATAGAACTTAAGCTATACGCTGAGTAAAGAGACAGTGAGGTCAATATTTGTGTATTCATATTAAAACCTTTTTTCTTTTGTACATATAAAAAACTCTTTAGTATGAATAGACAGTCTCTTTTTTTCCCTTGGGTTTCCTTTCTTCTCTTTATTCCTTGCTACTATAGTTACTACTTTACAGCTTTAATTCAGGAGGAGGAAGAATCTTCTCACTAATTCCTGCCACTGTGAACACAAAGAATCAAAGAAAACTACCCAAGAGCTCAGCAGGACATCTGATCTCTACCACTGGATTAAGCTTTTTTGCAAACAGCAAATAAAGGTAGAGATTTGAAAAAACTAATCAGATCCTGCTGTGGCATTTAGACTATCTGGGTTGCTAGTACTGGATAATGTTAAGCATATTAAAACATCTGTAGGTGACTAGCCTTAGGCTGGCTATCTTAGTCATAAGGCTCTGGTCCACTTCCCACTGTAGAGCAAATATAAACAGCTGACCTGGGCTGTGTGAGTCACTGCAATAAATGACAGTTATGATAGAAGAAAACAAGACCGTGTAGTTTGGGGAGCCTACTAATATCTGTCACTGCCAAGGTATGTCTAACATTTGAAAGTTCAGCTATTTGAGAGGCCCTTGTGTGCTTGCTGAAGTATGGATGTGAAATATGTGGCCTTTGATGATGGCGTTTGGAATCGATTCTCAGTGGTGATTCCCGGTACCTTTCTCCTAATATGTATTTGTTCCTCTTTAATATATAATTCTTTTTGATCCTAACTGTAACACCAGGGAAGAAAGATTATATCAAACTTTCCCAGCTGTCTCTAAAAGGTTGAAGGGTTAACATTTTAACCAAAAACTCTTACTATTTTTGAGAACTTTAAAACCAACCAACCAACCAACCAAAAATCCTAATTTATACACACAGTGTAAAAGAATGGAGCACAATGAGTCAGGCCCTAACTAATCTCTGAAAGTTACTGTATTTTATAAGTCAGGTGGGCCATAAGAGCTTTAATATATTTCATTTTCTTGGGCTTAGATCACTTTTGTTTCTTAATTTATCTCCTTCCTTGAATAAGCCTTAAATATATCCCTGCCAAAGTAGTTTTCAGTGACAATACTCTTATGCCTAAAAACAAAAATAAAACAAAAAACCCTCACTCTCTGGTCCTTTGCTGTGTTTTCAAGGCTCTTCCTACAGCTTGGGCCCCATCAGGCCCTGTGATCTGACTTCCCACTTCATTCAGGTGAAGGGATAGCAAAGCAAAGCCACAGATGCAGAAACAACTGTCCTGTTGCCTTTTGAGTGGCCTCTTGCTCTGGGGCTCCCCTACCCAGCTCAAGGCTTATTTTCCCCATAAAACCTTCTTGGACTTGTCCTGTTTTTATTGATTTCTAACTCCTCTGAATTTCTGTGACATGAATTGTCTGTACTGTACAACACAGCATCTATAAATCAGGCTGTACGCTTCTTGAGGGCAGAACCATCTAATTCCATAACCACACCATACAACTCACATGGCATGCAGCCGTGTGCTGATCTCCAGAAGATAGCTGAATGAAATATGACCAGTAAAAAAATGGGTTCCTACAAATTTGAATGCATTCATATGAACAAAAATGCTTCCCTGCTAGTTTTTTTTCTTTTGTAACAGGGTGAGCTCATCAAAAAGCCCTCAGCTATTTGCAATGATCCTGTAGCCCAGATTCTGCCACTGGGGCTGCTTTCAACATTCATGCTGCCAGGGGCATTGTGTGAGCCCAGCCTCTCAACAATGAGAGGTCTTTTCCTACAGTCTCCTTCCCTGGCTTCAACTTCCCATCTAGAGTGGCATTCCTTGGAGTAACGCTACAGCCCCTGCCTCCTCACCAGAGGATAACCTATCTGATGGATACGTCTGGAAAGAGGAATTGTGTAGGCAAAGCCCTGCCCCTTCCTCTCCACACTGCTCTCTGGGATGCTGCTAGGTGCAGAGTACATGCTTGCTTTGCTCTCCAGCCCTGCTAAGATTGGGTGGGTAAGCCTTTCTAATTTGGGGGTTCAATGTTGCTAAGCCATTTAAGTTGTGCTAGTAAGTCATGTTCTGCAGTAGTTCCATCAGAAAAAGAACTGCTATTTTGATGTCCATCTGCCTGGCTCCTTTGTCTGTTTCTCAATTGGTTCAGAACTAAGGTAGGAAAAAGACCTTCTCAAACAATATTCAACAATAAATTTTGCTATAGAGAACTATTAAGGGGGGAAAAGATGATAAAAGGACATATTAACTCTGATCAGACCACTTTTAAAATAAATATGAAGGGATAAAGTTAAAAAAATCTGTAACTAAGAAGATAATGCTTTTCAGTCAAAATTAATATATTAAGTACAGGTGAAACTCTTAAAAGCTGGCCAAAAATGTGTAATTAAAAAATATATGTAAGACATTCTCCAAATTATAACACAACATGGTAAATGACACATGATGTCTTACAGCAATGCTTTCAACATTATTATCCAAGCCTACTCATGTTCCCTTTTGATGCCACAGCACTTCACCTCCTCTCGTCTAGAACATTCCTCACTTTTCAACTGGTAGGTGTTCATTTGTGCTCATAGTTGCAGGTGTCATGTACCAGCTGAGAATAAGTGCATGTTTTGTTCTTCTTTAGGTGTAAAATAATTCTACTTAGCAAGCTAATTCAAAACTGACCAAAAGCATTGTTAAAAAGAGAAATTCACAGATTTAGGCTGTAAAGAATAACTATCATACAGAATTAGAAGGAGGCCCTATCATGTAGTGTGTCTGTTCTTACAAATGGTCTAGAAGAATGTGTAGTAACATATTAGAGGTAAAGGAATTCAGGAATGGAACAAAACATGATACAGAGCAAATAATGCCCAAAGGCCTGCAAACCACCTGTGACCCACTAAAAGTTCTTTGTTAATTTTAAGTCTGACCTAAATGTAAATAGAAAGGTAGAAAACAGAGATAGAATATTAGTTCCTTACACACCAACCTTTATAAGGTGGGAAAATGAAATGCTTAAGTTATAGTACCTCCAATCATCCTCATACTACTGATTTTGAATTATTACACACTGCTGATTTTAGATAATTGTCCTGCTCTGCAAGATACTGAGAAACAGTGATAGGCTAACAAAATGAATTGTTGTGCTGTAAAATGCCCAATCAAATTAGCACAAAAATTTGTAACAAAATTTTGTATAGGGTTCTATTCATATCAGAGGATGAGGTAATAATTTAGACATTAAATTTAGAATTCTGAGCATTCAGGACAAGATTCCTTCTAAATACAAATCATCATATACTGTAATAGGTTAAACAGAGAACCTGAATCATTCTGAACATCTGCCAACACAATTTGATTGTAAACTCTAACAGGGTAGGGATTCTTGTGTTGTTAGCAGAGTGACTAGCACACGATAGGTGGTTAATAAATATGTGCTACATAAATGATAGCATTTCAATATCTGGACCAAAACCTCTTTTCCAGATTTATTTGTTCTTTGCTTCTCTTCACACACCTACACTCCAGCCAAAGACAAGTATTTAAGGCAGTGGTTCTCTCAATTTGGTTGCACATTGGAATCATCTGGGGAGATTTAAAATACTGATGCCAGAGTCCCATCCCTGGAGATGTTTATTTTTTGGCCTGGGTGAAGCCTGGCCATAGGCCAGGTGAGTCTAATGGGTAGCAAAGTTTAAGAACACATGTGGCTTAAAAGATTTTTCCTCGTAAAATACTTCTCCACAACTTCACGTTGAAATCCTAACCAACTCTGCCATAAATCCTTTCCTGGCATTTTCACTAATCTTTGAATTATTTTAAATTACACTTATATTTGGATTATTGAACTTTGCACATGGCCTGGCATATGGCTAGAACTTGAAAAATGTTTGAGCACTGAGTAATTCTGGGAGGATGGTATAGTAGAAACACAATAAATACTTATTGAAATATTGATCCTCATTATTTGCAGATTTTGTATTTGAAAATTTGCTTACTTGCTAAAAGTTGTAACCCAAAATTAATTACTTGCAGAGCTTTAGTCATTCCACTGACACATGCATGTGCAGAGAGGTGAAAAATGAGTTGCCCAAAGCACACATTCTATGTGAGCCTGAAGGGAGGCTTTGCCTTCTTGTTTCATACAATAAACAAGTGTCCTAAAAATATCCAGCACTATGTCTTTTGTGTATCTCTGCTGTTGGTCAATTTTCTGTCTAAATGGCCCCTAAACCTAGGCTGAAATGATGTCTGTTGTTCCTAGCTGCAAAAAACTGTTCAGTGCTTCATAGAGAAAATATCGTTAGGGAAACTTTGTTTAGGCAGGAGTATAACTGTGGTACTGATTATGAGTTCAATGTTAATAAATTAACAAATATTAAATAAGGTGTCTTTAAACAACAATACACATACAACAAGGTTATATATTGACCAGTTAGTGAAATGGTGCTACCAGAGGCTCACAGGAACCTAATCCTGCAGTTCCTCTAGGAGCAGTGGTTCACTTTTCACAGCAACTTTATAGAGCTACAATGCAACACAAGAATTGACTAAGTTCTCCCTGTCTTCAGAGATCTTAGACCCCTTACTTGTAAATTTTAATACAAGTTTTATTCAGAAAATGGGCACCTCTCTAAAGACACAATTACTGAAATTGGAAAAAGAAGAACAAATGAGGCCCAAAGTCACCAGAAGGAGGGACATAATAAAGATCAGAGAAGAAATAAATAAAATTGAGAAGATTAAAACAATAGGAAAAAAATCAATGAAACCAAGAGCTGGTTCTTTGAAAAAATAAACAAAATAGATAAACCCCTAGCCAGACTCTTTAAGAGAAAAAGAGAATCTACACACATAAACACAATCAGAAATGAGAAAGGAAAAATCATGACGGACCCCACATGAATTATACAAAGAATTATAAGAGAATATTATGAAAATCTATATGCTAACAAGCTGGAAAACCTAGAAGAAATGGACAACTTCTTAGAAAAATACAACCTTCCAAGACTGACCAAGCAAGAAACAGAAAAACTAAACAGACCAATCACCAGCAATGAATTTGAATCAGTAATTAAAAAACTACCCAAGAACAAAACCCCCGGACCAGATGGATTCACCTCTGAATTCTACCAGACATATAGAGAAGAAATAACACCCATTCTTCTTAAAGTTTTCTGAAAAATAGAAGAGGAGGGAATACTTCCAAACTCATTCTATGAAGCCAGCATCACTCTAATACCAAAACCAGGCAAAGACCTCACCAAAAAAAGAAAACTAAAGACCAATATCCATGATGAACGTAGATGCAAAAATACTCAAAAAAATATTAGCAAACCGAATTCAAAAATACATCAAGAGGATCATACACCATGATCAAGTGGGATTCATCCCAGGGATGCAAGGATGGTACAACATTCGAAAATCCATCAACATCATCCACCACATCAACAAAGAGAAGAACAGAAAACACATGATCATCTCCATACATGTTGAAAAAGCATTTGACAAAATTCAGCATCCATTCCTGATTAAAACTCTCAACAAAATGGGCATATACGGCAAGTACCTCAACATCATAAAGGCCATATATGACAAACCCACAGCTAACATCATACTTAACAGCGAGAAGCTGAAAGCTTTTCATCTAAGATTGGGAACAAGACAGGGATGCCCACTCTCTCCACTGTTATTCAACATAGTACTGGATGTCCTAGCCACGGCAATCAGACAAAACAAAGACATACGAGGCATCAGATTGGTAAAGAAGAAGTCAAACTGTCACTCTTTGCAGATGACATGATATTGTACATAAAAAACCCTAAAGACTCCACTCCAAAACTACAAGAACTAATATCTGAATTCAGCAAAGTTGCAGGATACAAAATTCACACACAGAAATCTGTTGCTTTCCTATACACTAACAATGAACTAACAGAGAGAGAAATCAGAAAAATAATTCCACTCACAATTGCATCAAAAAGAATAAAATACCTAGGAATAAACCTAACGAAGGAAGTGAAAGACCTGTACTCTGAAAACTACAAGACACTCCTAAGAGAAATCAAAGAGGACACTAACAAATGGAAATTCATCCCATGTTCTTGGCTAGGAAGAATAAATATTGTCAAAATGGCTATAGTACCTAAAGCAATCTACGGATTCAATGCAATCCCTATCAAAATACCAACAGCTTTCTTCAATGAACTGGAACAAATAATTTTAAAATTCATATGGAACCACAAAATACCCTGAATAGCCAAAGCAATCCTGAGAAGGAGGAATAAAACGGGGAATTACGCTCCGTGACTTCAAGCTCTACTACAAAGCCACAGTAATCAAGACAATTTGGTATTGGCACAAAAACAGACTCACAGACCAGTGGAACAGAGTAGAAAATCCAAACATTAACCCAAACATATACAGTCAATTAATATTTGATAAAGGAGCATTACACTTAAAAAGTTTACACTGAAAGTGAAATTGCAGTACAAAAACATAGGAAGAGGGAGCATAAAGAATAGGAAGCCCTGAGATGGGAGGTGCTCATAAAGAGCAAGGTGGCCAGTATGAGTGGTAGCAAGTGAGCAAGGGGAAGAGTAAGAAGATAAGTCAGAAAGGTAACTTTGAAAGCTCAATGCTCTTCAAACTTCACATAGTATTTTGATCATGGGAGGATCCTGCAGAGTCTGATTCAGTAAGTCTGGGCTGGGGTGCAAGGTCCCCGTTCTAACTGCTGATGCTATTGCTGTTGATCCATGGACCTTTGAGCAGCAAGGTCATAGTTCACACTAAGAATTTGGTTTTTATTTTGAGATGGGAAACATTTGGAGGGTTTTATGCAGAGAGTGTTATGACCCTATTTTATATTAATGTCTTATAAACTTGGGCTTACCTTCGCATTTTCAACTGTGTTCCATCAGTCTTTTTCTATTTCTGTGCCTGTACCAAATTGAAGAACTGTAGATTTGTAATATATTGGGTTCCTTGCATGTGCAAGTCTCCTATCAGTGCACTGTTTCTCCTCATTTTCATGTTTTTATGCTGGCTATTTTTGCACACTTCTACTTCCAGATACAGTGGAATTATTTTGATAAGTTTTACCAAAAACTGTGGGAAGTTTGATGGAAATTGTGCTGCAGTAATACTTGCTTAAAAAGCACTTCTGACTTATTGTATTAAATTGTTTAATCAAGAACAATTTGGTACATATATACGCAATGGAATATTAGTCACCAAAAAGAATGAAATCGTGCCAACTGTGACAAATGGAAGGACCTAGAGGGTATTATCCTATGTGAAAGAAGTCAGAGAAAGACAAATATCGTATTAATTCACTTTTATGTGGAATCTAAAAAACAAATGAAAAAACAAAAACATATTCACAGACACTGAAAATAAACTTTTGGTCACGAGTGAGGAGAGGCGTTAAGGAGGACAGGTGATTAGGGGATTAGGAGGGACAAACTTCCAGTTATAAGTCATGGAGAGAGAATACAGGGAATATAGTCAATACTGTAATAACTATATGGTGGCAGATAGTAACTAGACTTATCGTGAGGAGCATTTCATAATGTATAAAAAGATCAAGTCACTATGATGTAAACCTGAAACTAAGAAGGATAATGTACCTCAACTACAGTTCAATAAAAAGAAAACTATTTATTGAAATTTTCTCTTTCAAAACAGTTCCCTACATTTCTTTATGGGGAACTTACACATTTCTTTTTAAACTTGCTGTAAAGTATTTTACTTTTGTTTTTGCTGATGTGATTGGAGGATTTTCCCTCCTCCATTATAATTTCTAACTACTCAGTGTCTAAAAAAATTATTCTTGTACATAAAACTTTGTACACATAGATACACAGTGTATACAGGCATTACATTGAGCAAATTTACTTCTCCATGCCTCAGTTTCCTCAACTATAGGTATAAAAATGATACAGTATGGTTGTTTTGAAATTTAACGAGCTAATACAACAGAAAATAATAAATATAAAACAAGAGGAAAAGTGCTAGGCACATAGCAAGTACTCAGTGTTAGCTCAGTGTAATTATATTTATATACATCTATTCCCATACATATTGCACTCTATATACAACCTTTAAAAATCATTTACAGAGTAGAAAATCATTACAGAGTAGAAAAATTTCCTCCTACACGAAAATTAGAAAAAAAAATCGGGAATGTAGATTTCATTGAAATTATATAGTAAGATAATCATACAACTTTTTTCTTTAACTTACTAATATTGTGAATTACACCAAAAGACTGCCTAACAGAGAAACACAATTACATTTGGGGAGGGTTATATATGCTAATATTTCCCCAAGAATTTTTATATCAACAATCATATGACTGGATGGTCATTTTCCTCAACTTATTTGCTTTGACACATTTGGGCATCACTATTTGGCTGCTGTTAGATGAGGAATATGGTATTCCATTTGAATCTTTCCTCAGTGACCAACCAATTGCCTGATGTACCAAAGGGAGCTAGGCTGTTTGGGGCCACAGGTTCCTTTGTAAGCACCGCTATTTTTAGGCATCTGATTTACTGGTATTCTATAACATGTCCCTGAACCTTTAGTACAGATTCCAGGGTAGAGGTTACTCCAGCATAAGGTTCAAAAAAACAGGATGTGCAAGAGAGGATCTTATAATTCAGATATAAGAACCCACATCATACCATGCGCTCTCCCAAGAACTGCCCAAGTAACCTACACAAGTTACTTAATTGCTTTGCGTCTCAGTTTTTTCCACTATACAATGGGGATAATAACACCACCAAAAACACAGGGTTAATATGAAGATAAGTGAGCTAATATACGTAACTTAGAACAGTGCTTGGCACATGTTGTGTCATCTTAAAAAGTTTACACTGAAAGTGAAATTGCAGTACAAAAACATAGAAAACTTGGTTTTCATTATTTTCATCATTTTATGTTCTCAATATAATTCTAAAATTTTATTAATTTATAGTCTCTTTATTAATAGTCAAGAATGAAATCTTGCCAATTGTGACAAATGTGTAGCAGGAAAAGGCTACAACTGTGTCCCACTAGCTCTTACCACATTTATAGACCCAAGAAACAAATGACTTAGAGTTCAAATGCTCTATGCTAATGTCTTTGTTCATTATCTTACTATATGAATTTTGTTAAATAAGTAATTTAGAATAATGACTCTCAGAGGAAAGGGAAATAACATTTAGGTTGAAAAAGCCAAACATACCCATTCTTTTTTGTAAGAAAAACTACTGAAGTTTTTAAATGTCATGGAATAGTTTGGCTGGTATATAATTAGAAGATAATGTCAGAAAGCTTAGTAAGAAACATGAGTATAGAAACGGTTGGGAACCAGTGATTTGGAAGAAATACATTGATTTGGTGGTGGGCAGGAGTGACGGGACAGGAGAGAACATGGAAGTATAATGAGAAGAAAATATAACAGGTATGTGAAAGGAAACAAAGATTTTCTTATAGAAAATGAGAAAAACATTTCTCTCAGTTTATAGAGATGGTAGATTGTGAAAAATTATTTAAAAATGGCAATAGACAAACACCATTCTTCCCTCCTCTCTCATAAGTTTCATTAACATTTTAATTTCTAGTCACATAAAGTTAGTAAATTGCTACTTTTCAGAGTTAGCTTTCTCCTAAGATCTATAACTACTGAAAAAATGAAGCCATAATGCTTTTCTCCCTTATAAATTGTTATTTAACAAAATATTTTATGTAAAGAAGACTCCTATGACTAATTTATTTTATTGATAGTAATTTTACTAAATATAGAGTAATTTAGTTCTTAGAATATTTGTACAGATGTTGGTAGTTGGTCAAATCTTATTTTAAGGTTGTGTGCAACTAATAAATTGTTAAAGTATTATGACAAAAAGGAAAGTACCAGAATGGTCCATGATTACCAAATCAAACCAAATGAGAGATCAAGCCAGTATTCAGAGAAAGAAATACAGGATATTTTCTAAGATAGAGCCAGGGGATCCAGTAAGGATTTAATACTAAAGACAAAAGAGGAAAGAGTAATAAAAAAAAGTAAATTGATGCCATCAAATGATATAAATACATTGCAGAATAACAGGGGATAGGACATTGGGCAAGGGCTATTCGTGGCCACTGAGGGAGCTATTCCTGTGAGAGGAAGATAGGTGGAATAAACAGGTATCTGTTCTACCTTTTCGCCAAGTTTTTGTGCCATAGATCCCTTTCTCAGTCTAATGAAGTCTATAGACCTCTTTTAAAAGTAATGTTTTTAAACGAGTAAAATAAAAACATTACATTACATAGATTGCATTACAAAGAAGTCAATTATATTAAAATAGTCATAAAAATATTTAAAAATTATATGGTGAAGCAGATGCCTTTTTATTAACACAATAAAATAACAAGACAAAGTGCCAGATCTTATAACTACCATGATATTGAAGTAGTTTAAAATGAAAATAATATTTCAGAGTATTTATTTCAGCTATAACAAAAAAGGAAACATCTATGATTTCTTTGGGTGACAAGGTCACATAGGCTGTTATTAATATTGGGTTCATTGCTTACATTCACAGCTGAGGGAAATGCTAAATTTCAGTTATAGGACATGAGTATAAAGATGTAAGTTTTTTTCCTATCTAACATCACAGAATACCAAAATTCTATCCATAGACCCTTTGGGGAACCACAGAACGTAGGTTAAAAACTCCCAGCTAAGAATTAAGTGCGTGCTGAAGAAGAGATGGTGGCATATGGATTCCATTAATGAGTTTGGCAGGAAAGGAGTAAGATGTAGACAGATATTTTGGCGGGGGGGCGGGGGCAGAGGGGGACTTTTTCTTTTATTTTAAGAATCTTAAACCAGGAGAATAGATTCAGTGAAGCAGTAGAGAAAATAAGGTATGTACATGTGAGTATGAATAAATGAATAACTAGAAGGACAATAACTTAAGAGAAAAAAAGGAGTAACAGTGAAGTGGGGAAACGAGATTTGGTTCAGCCAAGCAAACACTGGCTCTCCTTTATCCTCAAATTAATTTTCTATTAAAATTAACCAGCCTGTCATCCTCAACTCTGCAGTCCTTCCCAGCCCCCATGAGACCCAGTGGGCCGGGACTGACTGGGAGTGAAGAGAACTGTGAGGAAAAGGCCCTCTGGCAGGGAGCTGCTGGACTGCAGGAGCAGGAGGTTCATTTTTGTTGCTCTTCTGTCTCCTTTTTGAACACATCCTAAATTTTCTTTCCTAGCTTCCAACATACTTGGAGGCTTAATGCTGCTTTTCATAGTCTCAGTATTCCCAAATTTGCTCCTTCCTGTCTCTCTTCCACCCCAAAACCCAAACTCCAAAAGAAAGATCAGTGAGGGTATCGGGAGCTTATAGGACTAAAGTAATTGCTAAACGGTGAGGGATCCTTGAGGAAGAAGTGTGAGTACTGCGGATATATCGTAAGAATAGCTTGTTAAACCAAATGACTAGAAAAAAAGCCTAAAGAAAGATTGTTGAATATAAGAATCTTAGCATACTCTTGTTTTCTGGACCTCCTTCCTCACCTTTCCTCCTCCGTGTTTCTTGTGTGTGTTAACTGTGTGTGCATGGAGAGAAGGGGTGAAGGGAAGGGAGACTCAGCTTACTCCATTGCTCCCTCTTGGGAAGAGATTCTTAACCCACTTAGTTTGGTAAACAAAAAGCTACTTTACTGAGAAGCAAAGATTTGGCAATTAAATTAATTAGTCTTCAGAACCAGTCTTTCTAAAATAAGTGGCTGATCATTTTATTTTCTGATTTTGATTATCTTTTAAGAGATAATACAAAAAGTTGATATAAAAATCACACACTTAGAAGAAAATTATTTCAGGATTTTGATCAAATGTAAATTCATGTCCTGCTTATATTAGGTGTTTGTCATCAAATAAGCACCCCATCTATTGCACATAAAATGTTAAGTACTCATTTACTATCAAGTGGAAAATAAACATTCATGATCAACCTGTTATTCCGAGGAAGGCTCAGCGCCAAGACTCAGTACCTGGTAACCCACTTGCCAAATGGGCCTTCTGGCTTCTGTCACTCAGGAGTTTCAAAGTGCTTTCTCCACCTGCCACTCCCCACTCAGGTGCAATGACAGCATGAGACGGTCTCAAAGCTAACCTGGCACGTGCTTCCCAGTCACCCAGGCCAGCAGTAAAACTTCCTACTTCAACCAATCTCAAAAAATTAATTTTGCAAATTTTTCTTATAAGGCAATTCCTGATTTTTTTAAAAAAGATACTTTAAACACATACTACGTATTCTTTAAATCTAGTCTTTTTCTTAGTACAGAAAATCTTTCTAATTTGTGGTAAAGATGCTAGGGCCAATCAGAGGCTCACTTTTTAATGTAATCAGGAAACCTGAAAGAACACTGGAAAGCAGGGAACTTATTGGGAAATAAAAGGTAAATCATTTTGTTTTTCTTCAGGAAAAAAAGTAATTTTTTCATTTTTTTACAGGAATCACTAGACTTGCCACTGCTCTCCATTTTCAAGAATATGAAATAATTTCTACTATTCTGCTATTCCTCTTGGTCAGTTTATTCATCCCATCCATAAACAGGTCAGGAAAGAAGAGTTAATTTTTATTTCCAAGGCTTTACCATCTTGGAGGATGAACGTGGGAGTATTTGGGAGATACTCCCTGAAATACTTTTTAACAGATAAAGGGCAAAGTAGGGGCCATGGAGGAAACTAGCTGCTGGCTCCACTTCTCACCCCCAGGAAATTCTAGAAAAACACACAGAAAGGAACACACCAAGGACAAGAGAGAGAAATCCCATTTTAGGAAGTCAAGTATTTTAAAGCAAATGGAAATCAATTTATTTTGAAAGTTATACCATCATTTCCTTACCCAAAGATGACAAGAAGCCTTGACTATCTAAAACATTAGATTTCACTTATCCACGGGCTTTAAATGATGATGATTGTATTAAATTCCAGGGCAGAGGGTATTTAAACAACAACAGAATGACACTTTTAGCACTTAGGAAAAATTCAAACTGGAAAATGTTAATATACTCTGACCATGACACAAAAAATGGGGAGTTAGCAGCAGATAGTCAAAAACCAAATTTTAGCCCCCCCCAAAACCAATGTCTGTAAATTAAAACTTTCTTCCAAACAAGTCTGTATAGAAAAATTAATAAAATTGTAGACATTTAGAAATGGATTACAATGAAATTATGACCAACAGGATGTGGCCAAACTGATACTCAAAGAAAAATTAATGGTGTAAATTTATTTAATGGAAAACAAGAAATAAGAGGAATTAAACATTTAAATTGGAAATGTCAGAATGAGCAAAACAGAGATAGACAAAGGAATAAAATCAAAAGCCAAAATAAATAAATTAGGAAGCAAAAAAAAGTAGAATAGTTTTAACAAACTGGAGAGCTGGTTCTAAATGATGAATGAATGAATGAATAAATGAGTGAATAACCTCCTAAAAATGTGACCAAAGAGTCTACAAATATATAACATTAAAATGTTAGGTCAATGAAATGGAAGGGATTCTTCATATAAACTTTTATGTCAGTAAGAATACATAATGAAAGCTGATTTAAGAAAAGGTTGCAAAAGTGAATTACCATGGAAGAACCAAAAACTTCGTTAGAGATTTATACCCTCTATTCCATTCCTGACAAATGATGCTATACCTACAGGTTCTGTGTGTTCTAGTAAAACCTCAAAGCATTCAGCAAACTCGTATGTTACTTAGATTATTCTAGGGCACTGACAAACAAGGAAAGCATCCCAATTAGTTTTGAGGCTAGCATAATTCTGTTGAAAACACCCAACAAAAATGGCATCAAAACTAGCCAAATATATATATTGTCTTATATACAAAAATTCTAAATATAAGAAAGGTAAATTATGTACTATATTCAAGTTATAATAATACACATTAACAAGGTAGATTTCATTCTATGATAATAGATTTTTCTAACTGAATAACCTTGTTAATTTAATTCACTACATGCATTGATTAAAGGCTCTTGCATTGAATTGGGTTGGAAGATGAGAGGGATATGAGGAATAAAGAACTGCTAAATTTTGGTTTAAGTAGCTGAGATGATAGTAACACTTACTGAAGTAGGGCAGACTTGGAAAGGAACAGAGTTGGAAGGACAAAAATTCTGTTTCAGATTATTTTAATTTAAGATACTAAAAGCTATCCAAGTGGAGCTGTCTCAAGACAGCTGGATAAAAAAGAGACATCAGGACTGGAGATATAAATTTAGTAGTCATCAGTATGTGGAGAGTATTTAAAAATATAGTATTGGATGAATGGAAGGCTACAGAAAAAAGGAGAGACTTCAGGACCAACATTTTAGTAACCTAACGAGAGAAAGACACTCCTTACACTTGTGAATCACATACGTTCATGTAGTATATACTATTATACTTGATCATTTTTTAAAACATGCTAAATTAGGACATCAGTACAAAAACTAATAAAAACCTTATAATATCACAAGGTAATTTCCCCCTTAGCCTCTGAAAAGTTCAGTTTCAGTGGCACTGTCATATTGGGGATTCATAAATTATTTGATTCTCTTTTGAGGGGGGGCAATAATTTTCAAATAGTCTTCTGAAAGATGTCTAAGAGGCTGAGAATATGGGGCAATGGGATCCTGATCCTAAGGCTTCATTTGAATAAGGGATTTTATTCCGGGGGGGAAAGTGTTTCATTTACTTTTACTAATATAATGTGAACAGTGGGCAATAATGAAAAGAGGAGTAGGTCTTAAAAGTTTCTATCACTGAGACAAGGATGGAATCATTATGTGGGTTAAAAAAAGTAAAATTTCAGCCTTTCTGAAACTTAAGGCATAAACTGATTGACTGTATTTCTATTAAAAAGGAAGAGAACATGAATCAAACACTGAAAATATATTTTTGAAGATGTGTCTGAAAGATACACAGGGATTTAATAATTTAAGGAAATCCTCCCATAAAAGATATCTATTTTCAAGTTTTTCACATTTAATTTTATAGATATTTGCAGGAATATGTGTATATAAACAGAGAATACCTGTGTTAGAAAACAACAGCCTTTGAAAAATAATTGGCATTTAAAAAGTGAAATACCAGGAAGTCCCATTAAAATCAGAAATAAGCCCAAGTACACACTATTAATAAATACTTTCTCTGATTTCAACTAATGCAGTAATTAAAAAAAAGAATTGAAATATTGACAAAAATTGTTATTATTGTTGGGTCACTATTATATATCCTGAAAATTAAAAGGTTCAACTGAAAAAGTGTTGTAACTAAGTCCTGCAACTTAACTAACAGTCCATAAAAAGGTAGGTAGATGGTTATTTAAAAATTATTGTTTCCTTTATACTAGCCATTATAAGGTATAAAATATAGGTATATCAATATATCAAGTATAAAAATATAATGAGGGGTAAGCTTATTCATAATAAATGGTAGTTAACACATACCAAGGATTTATGCTTCAATATACAACTAATTTCCATAGCCATATCATATATTACCATGATAATATGTACCATTGTAACAATTTCACAAAGAAACTGAGACTCAGGGAAATTATAAGAAATTTGTCCAAGATCACATAGCCAGTGTCAGAACAGGAACTCAAACTCAGTCTCTACAGAAGTTTCTTAGCAGTAGGATGCTCATTCTTGTCTATCAAATTAACAAAGATAGGCTGTGTGGGGAAATGTTGATGGGTACAGAGAAAGGACATTCATGCACTGCTGATATGAATATAAATTGGTGACTTTTCTAGAGGACAATTTGCATGATCACATCTAGGAATTGATAAAAATATATTCTTCAAGGTACACAAAGATCTATATATATACATGGATATCTGTCACATTGTTGTTTATAACAATAAAAAAAGACTGTGACTAAATACTCAACAATATGAGCTTGATTAAGTTGTAGAATTTGAAGATGTTGAATGCCACTCAGCCAATAAAAATAATCTTTTGAAAGGGTATTTAATGACACAGGAAAACATACTGAGTGAACAGCAAGAAACAAAATGACTTATGCAAACAAATTTTTTAAAGACTGTGTTTATATTGACTAAAAAATTAAAAAAATGAAAACACTGATACCGAAACTTTATCTCTAGGTGAGAATTATAGCTTATTTTCACCATCAGTTTGTATTTTTTCTATATTTTAAAAATGTGATAAAATGCTGAAATATTAAACTCAAGCTGAATTTTAAGATAAAATGAAGTATTCAAAATATTAGAAATGCAGTTTAGAAAACATTTCCCCTATTTAAAACTATTTTTCTTTTTCATGATATTGCTTATTTTAACATACTTCATGCCCACAATTTTTATGTTAAAGCACTTCTCTATCTTAGTAAAAACAGAATACCTACTTTATCAAAATAGATAATTTATTGCACATTTTAAGCCCTTTAAGTCTGTATTAATCATTTAAAATTAAAACAAGATTCCAGAAAGTATCTAATACTCAGTGGGACAAGCAAAGAAAATGTCTTAAAGATAAAACAAAAAAAAGTCTATGCCAACAATGAGGTGGCATTGATTATATGAGAAAACCTGCTCCCCATAAGAGTATAAAACAATAAAAATAAATTATAAAGTAAAAGCCAAGATTTGAAACAGATTTAGGTCACAGAATAGATAAAATTAGGCCTACATAATTTTGAATAGGAAATGAGTACAGATGACTAAGAACAAAGAACAAAGCCTAATTTTAGCTTCACCATAAAAGATATGAAGTAATAGATTTGAAGGCCCTTTGAAAAATCTCAAAAAACAGTAACAATAAACTTGATTTTATAGAAATTTTGTATCTGGTAATCCCAATTACTCAGAGCACATTTAAGAGCCAGTGAGTAAGTAGACAGAAAAACAAAAAAACAAAATCTCTGTCCAATCAAATCAATGGATACTGCTAAATCATTTCATAAAAATATTGCCTTCTAGATGCCACTTTTACATTCATTATCTTGAATCAGTAAAAACAATTCTGCAAAGTACACAATACCTGATGAATGAGAAATAAGAGAAATTGTATCTTGCTTTGGATCAGAGCCAGAAAAAGGCAGAACTGGGATTCAAGTCCAGGTCTAGCAGATTTCAGAACCCCACTCTCACCCTGGCCCTGCTCTTTCCACAGAGTGCAATCTTTCTGTTCTTAAACTTAGAGTATGTGAGCATCCTATAGGCCTTTAATTACTGCCTAAGCACTTTTACTTTAGACATAATACTAGCTGTTGTTATTAAGTTTCACAGTCTACAACAAATATCTGCTGCAAATTAGAAGGGAATGACAATGTCGGCAAGTAACAGCTAATATCAAGGTGAAAATCATTGCTACCAACCCCAAATCACTGATATAAATCAATGTAAACCACTGAGTCCTCCTGCCTGCACCATCATAAAAACAAAAACAAAGACAAGTATTGCTATTTCTTTTAGAACAAATCAGAAGTCTCTATAACCTTGGCCAAGCTACTTCAGTTCCATCACCTGGGAGACCGGCAAAGCAACAGCTTAAACCTTACAGAATTGTATAGAACTAAATTAGATCATGTAAGTGCTTAATACTGTGCCTGGCATAGAGTTAGTGCCAGTATGAAATTATAGCTTATAATATTTGAAGGTAGAAAAATATAATGCATATGTACAAATTTCTCTGTTTAAAATAGTTAACATATTTTGCTCTTCAAAGGCTTTAAAGACTTTTTAGAAAGTTCACTTTTATAATATCAGTCCCTTGCTAGGTAGAGTTAGATAAGGCTAATTATATTCTTACAAAGCAAATCTGTATGGCCCCTCAAGAAATCACATTATACATTCTAAATTAATTTAAAAATGTTTGGGTACCAGTTGTGTTATTTGCTCTACATTGATTATTGTGACAATCTCTTGAACATCCACTGGCTTTTGTTCATCCAACCCACAGTAGCAAATTTATTCAAAGAACTATGACTTTTAACAGTAAAAACACAAAGATGAAATATCTGCTATGAACCAAGTGCTATAGAAGACTTGGGATAAAACAACATAGACCAGAATCCTTGCCCTCAGGAAGCATAAAGACTATGAACAAGAAGAAAAAAAAAATCCTAGGTACAATATAAAGTGCTGTTACTGATATTTTGTATTACCAGCTAATCCTGATGACAAATCCGTGCTCTAGGTAGAATTGTCTCTGTCTTATAGATGAAGAGCAGAGGCACAGAAAGCAGAAAAGAAATAATCACTAGATCCGTAATGTTACAGGGTAATGTAAGTATTTTCAAACACAGGGGAGTAAGAAGATAATTTTGCTTGAAGCTGGGGGATTAGGAAATGCCCACGTTTTAACTTAAAAACTCAAGCAAAAATTCTGTAAAGTATAACTACAGGAATAAAAGATAGTTGGAGAATATTTATCAAAATACTTATAAATAAGTTATTTCTGGGTAAGGAGATTCCAAGAGGCTTTAATTTTCTCTTGGCTTTTTCTTAATCAACTTTAATAATTTAAAGTATAAGTAGGAAAAGTCATTATTAAAATTAGATATTAATGCTCAATTAAGAAACACAAAAATTTTTAAATAGTGCATTCAAACATGATGAAATCAGTTGTCTCATTCTTTGTCTATTGCATGGACATATCAATACAAATTTTCTGGAAAGATTTTTGGCCTTCAGAAACCTTAAAGTTTATTCTCTTGGAATCCATCCTAAGAACACAGATGCAGAAATCTAATTTTTATTGGGATATTCAACTAAAGCATTATGATATTAAATATTGGGGAAAAATGTCTAATCGAAATAGGAGAATGATTAAGTAAAATGACACGGTCTTAGGAAGGAAATGTTTGAAATATTTCTAATGTCAAGACAAAATACTTTTGTTAAATAGGGATGAGAAGGTGGGATATAAAGCTCTGAACAGTGTAATTCCAATTGCACAAGAAAAAGGTGTATCTTTTTAAACAGAGATTCTCAAGATGATTCCATTATATTGTTTAAACGTCAGAATAATAGACAAACTTATTAATATGTGTTATGTTACAGAGACCTTACTGTTTGGTTAAAACAG
Organism: Smutsia gigantea; assembly: GCA_032199065.1. NCBI lineage: Eukaryota > Metazoa > Chordata > Mammalia > Pholidota > Manidae > Smutsia > Smutsia gigantea. The sequence continues at coordinate 307,150 of JAVSCE010012269.1, read as the reverse complement.
GGACTTAGCTTGACTACATTGGAACCCTTGTTGTGCCATTACTGTGAGATCTCCAGCAAGTTACTTCACCACTCTGTGGTTTGATTTCCTCATCAGAAAAAGAAAAGCACTGAAATACTTCACAGGAGTGCATTGAATATTAGATGCATTAGTACATACAGAACATTTAGACCAACGCTTGGTACAGTAAAAGTATCACCTACTGCTATCACTCTTCAACTGCAATAGAGTAAACCAAGTGAGATATAAGATGAGGTCTGAATAATGAGATATGAGCCAAAGATATGGGGGGATAGAGGAAACTGTTCTTGGCAAGCAGGAAGACCTTAGGACTGTTTACTTATACACTATACACCCTTAGAGATTTGATAATTATCTTAAAGGCAGAACGCTTCAATGTTCAGACACTTGCTTATGGGCTTTGCTGTAGGCTAGCTCACTGGGCATAAGAATTACTGCCCATGTTGTGATATAAAACCACATGTATTCTGCTTTGTGAGTGATTATTTTCTATTTTCATTTGAAGAAAGTAAAACAATACTCTTAATGTATAGAAAAACTAAAGAGAAATCCATCATGTTTACTTATCTCTGGGTTATGGGTGTTTTAAAAAATTCTTTATACTTCCCTATACTTCTAAGTTTTCTATGATAAGTACACTACATTTCTATAGTCAGAGGTAAGAGTTGTAAAAATCAATAAAAACCACTACTCATAAAAAAAATGCCTTTGAGGTGTCTGTCAGAAAATTGCTACTTTTTGTGGACTACCCTGCTGCTAAAACATCTGTCACAGCAGACTGAATCTTTTGATTTTTCTTCTTATGGACCTGAGCAAACTGCTGAAAAGATAATGGTCCTTGACTTCAACATATCCAGCCAGACAGAATTTCTGTGTTGTCCTGTCACCTGGGTACTTTGCAGAGAAAAGGCTAATATACTTCTCTCATCTTCCATGCCCATCACTCTAAATATAGTGCATCTCTTTAGTTTCCAAACAATGAGTATCAACATATGAACACACACAATGACACCTTTTTTAGAGAGCAAATTAAAAATAGGATCGGAGGGAGGCAGAACTGCCCAGTGGTTAAAGGCATGGGTTTTAAAGTCATACTGTCTGGGTTCAAGCTCCCTTCTGCAACTTAAAGATGTGTGACTTTGGGCAAGTTATTTAAACTCTCGATGTCCCAGTTTCCTTAACAGAATGAGGATAGTAAAAGCAATGCCTAAACATGGTGTCTGGCATATCAGCACAATAAATAGTAGCTATTATTATCTCAGCTATAAAAGCCAAAGCAAAGATGGAGAGAATTGGTATCTACACATCACAGATCTCAAGTTATCTTTATGCCATCGGATCCAAAAATGACTATGTACCAGCCAGTGTGCATTTTCATATACTAGCTCATTTAATTAGCTCAATAATCCTATTAAGACTTTTTTCTCCAAAATATTAGAAAGACATTCTGGATGAAATAGATTTTTAAAAAAATCACATTCTCAATTGTTTATCATTTCTCTGAACTGTTAATAGTGAAATAGCAATGATTATAACATGTTTTTTTGGTGAATCTTAAAATTTTTGCTTTGTAAAGTCATGAAGGTCTGTGTTGTAGATCCATGAGGTCTATCAGCATTTAAAATGCAAGAAGTTTTAGAATATTTGGTGATTTGAGATCAATCCCCAGAATCTCAATACTTTAGCTTTAAATTTAGAATCCTGATTTAACACATCTTTGCTATTCACTGACCTTAATATTTCTCTTTCCAATAAAAACTATACCCAGAAACTAACTTTGCCACCTTAATCACCCCACTACTCCTATCATCCTCTGAACACTCCAGATTCACTGGACCACCCTCTCTCTGCTTTCCTGGACTCACAGTGTTCACTTGGAAATGCCTCCCGCCCCACTCTACCAATTGAATCCTACCCTTAAGGCCTGGCATGCAGCCTTCCCCAGTATAGTACCTAAATTTCTTACTTCTTCACTTACAGAAGTACATTCCATCTGACATTATGTTCAATCTGTTCATAATCTCTCTTCTTTTAGAGGTCAGGGGCCTTAGCACCTACATTCATACTAAATAATTATTTGCTGAGGGAATGTAAGTTTACCCATTCTCAAATGAGCAATGACTACAGATTAGTTTATAATTCTAAAAGGATTTTAGACTTTTAACACTAAAAGGGTAAAAAAAACTCCTACTTAATATTTTGTTTGTTTCTTTAAAACTTCTATCAAATCAGAATGAAGTACAATTCTGAATTTAATGTACAAAAACAGTGAAAGGCATCAAAAGCTATAAAATGATATAGAAGTATAAACATGGTATTAAAAAGCTATAACATGATAGCAACATTTTCACATCTGTTATAGCAATTAAAATTAATGTACAAACCATAGTGGTCTGCTAGCATGAAAGTAACCCAATTGTTGAATGAGAAAATTTTAAAAATACAATTCCCAATACACATTTGGGGCCCAATCTGGCAGATGTAATCCATGAAAACACAGCTCCAGAGAAGCCAATAAATTAAAATAGGGAAGCCAGTAATTTAAAAGAGTATTTTTTTGGTAATTAAAACAAAAATGCAGTAAAAGGAAGTGACTAATAAAACTCCCATCAGTTTCCTTGGAATGTTTCCAAACATTCCCAAGTTTCTATTTCCTATCCTTTAATATTTTCCATTATAATAAGCTAGTCTCATTAGACTTTCATTATTAAACACAGGTTAAAAAATACTCTATTTTGTTTTAAAATTTCATGTTACTTTGCTATAGTGGTTAAGTACTTTGTGATAACCAGATGCCATTGGTAGAATTATAACTTTGAAAGTAAAACCCATTCTTAAACTAAGTAAAAATACTCAACTAAACATGTTGAATTACAGGTACACAGTTACTGGACCATTCTGACATTGTTAGGGTACCTTCAAGTAGATATATTTATGTAACTTAACACAAGAATGCCACACTGGAAGGAAACAAGCAAACAGAGAGGCAGGTCTGAAACAGGCATTTCTCAGGGTTTTCACAGTAAAAAATTTTACAAATATTTGTTGAAGCTATCTTTATATTCGAACATTAGTTAACAGCAAAATTAAATCGCTACTAAAATTAACTGTATGTGTAAGTGGTTAAATAAACGGAAATTATACCCTCTACATCCTAAATGTATTAAGACTTTAAAAAATTATAACACTGTATTCCTGACTTCTTGTGGTTCTCGGAAAGTTAAAAAAAAAAAAGTGCCTAGGTATATGCACTGTTTTCCGATTATAATATGCATTAGAAAAACTAAAATGAGGAAATGGTGAAAGACCAATGAACTCCCCAAATTTGTAAATATACTTTACTTAGCCCTAAGTATCTCTGTAACTATTCTGAGATGGTTTAAAAAAAAGTAAGTGCCTCTGGGGCCTGGGTATACTCCGACACAATCTTGTAAACCACAGGAAAACTTTCCTTAAATCTGGATTAGTATTTTAACTTATTACAAAACACAAACCAAAACTGTTAACGGTTACCCAAATGGCAAGAAACCAAGTTAGAGTACTCAGTACTTAGAAGCTAAGGCTGTTTTTAAAGGACTTTAAGGGATGAATGACGAGTCACTTTAGGAGAGAAAAGCGATTAATTTCTCCAAGTTATATTTGTAACACCTCTTTATAGAGTTAAAAAAGGGAACCATCCCAGATAAAATGAACGCAGGGTGAAAATGGGTATTCGACAGGGGCCTGATGGGTGAGGGGTGCAAGGAGGGACGAGGGGTGAGGGGCCCTGGTTAGGGCCGGCCTGGGGGTGGCGGCGGTTTGGACGGAGGGTGGATGATAATAGCTAATGGCAGGGACGGGGTCCGAGACGTCGGAGGATGCCTCACCCCACGAGCGCGCGACGGGCCGGGCCGCAGGGGCAGGGCTGTGGGTCCGTTTCCATCTGGAGCGCCCGAGCTCGACTCCATATTCGGCGGCCGTGCCCCGGGGCGGGCGGGGGTGGGCCGGTGCCCTAGGCCGCGGGGCCCGAGAGCCCAGCCTCACCTGAGTCCGGATCCCCCGGGGAGGATGCGCTGGCTGTGCGCTCGGCCCCACCACAGCGCCGGGAGCCGCGCGCGCCTCGACCCCCGAGAGCCCGGCCCGCTGGGCCTGGCGATACCCCGGCGCGGGCGCTCCGAGCGCGGCCTCTCCGCCGGCACTAGGGAGCGGTCTCCCTGCCCGCAGCCCCCCTCCCGCCCGGCTCCCCGCAGAGCCACTCTCGCCGCTGGCGGCCCCTTCCGCCCCCTTCCCGAGGGACAGACCTGCGGCCGCCACCCGGCATGGCCGACCCCGCGAGGAAGGGGCGAGCCGGCGGCGGGCCCGCAGCGACAGCGGCCACTTCGGCCCTCCGCGCCCTCCCCGCCGGCCGTGGCCCGGCGCCCCCTCCCCGGGCCGCACCGCTTACGCGCCCCACGCGCGCGCGCACGGGCCGCTGCTCAACGTACTTGCATTCTCTTCTCAGCGGCCATCACAACATGCCCTGGAGGCCGGCAGCCCTGGGCTGGCCATGGCAGCAGAAGCGCGGACGTGTTCCCCCACCCCCATGCCCTCTACCCACTACCCGCCCACCCACCCGGCCATTGGCCCCGGTTGCGCGCGCCCGGCGCTCGCCTCGGCCCTCCGCCCGCGCCGCAGCTCCGCGGGCGACAGCGACCGCGGCCCTCCCGCCAGCCTCCGCAGCCGCAGCCGCTGCGCCGCTTCCTCCTCCCTTCCCGGCCCCTTTCCTCCTTCTCCTTTGCCTCCTCTGGAGCCGGGGCTAGCAAACCAGCACCTGCTGCTGGAGATCACCGAGAACTGAAACAGGAAACCCCGAGCCAAGGGGAAAACCCGGGAGGCGTGGAGGCGGGTGAGGGGAGCTGCTGGAACCTGCCGGGCTCGACCCAGCTGCTGGGGGCTGCCCGAGGTGCCCGCACCTCCTCCCCTCCCTCCCATCCCCTTCCCCGCGCAGCCCAGGGATCCCGGCCTCCCCTCCCCGCCCCCGCAGCCTCGCCCCGGATGGCGCCCCTCGCTCGGCGCACCTTCTCCACCCAGCAATAACACGGGCCGGGCCATTCCCTGGGCGGGCAAAGAACTCGAGAAGCTGCATTGGAGCAAGCAAGTTTCCCGTGGCGGTTTGCTTATTATCAATATTCCGTAATGAGAAAAACCCACACCCAGAATGAGCAAGACCAATAAGGGAACTACACAAATGAAACTGTTAGGATTTTACCCAGGGGAAGGACTTCTTTCAGCAAGGAAACTGGCCTTGTTGGAAATGGCAAGGTATCAAAATCGAGGTTAAACCCAGGATAAATCCACACGGCTTTCTGGTGGTTGGGAGGAGACCCCTCTGTGCTGAGGTGGGCTCCTGAGTGGCAAGTGTGAAAAGCACGGAATGAAATGCAGAGAGCCTCTCTACGTCTGTGCATTGCCCAACACCCACCACACTTTAGGTCAACATTTCAGAAATGTTCAAATAATCTTAATTACCTACCTGTAGAATTGTCACCAGGTGTCTCACTCCTAGCAGCTGCTTTCGGAGTGACAGGGGAGGTAATGTATGTGGTTTTGTGCCCCTTACCCTGTGGGGCAAACTAGGTAGCCTTTTGAAAATTCATCAGCTTATTTAAGTGTCACTAGAGCCATGTGAGCTAGGTGTTATAATTCTCTATCCCTCAGAAAATTGAGGTTAGAAAAATTTCCTGAAATTTTGCAGCTTGAATATGAAGGCTCAAGGTCTGTCTACATCCAAAGCACATATTTGGCCCAGAGTTCATGACTTTGATCACAACTTTCACCTGTAATAAAATTATTTCTTGTCTTTCTGAATTGATTTCAATAGGGCAAATCTGATTTAAGCCTGGATCTGTTGAATTTGCCTAGGCTAGTTAATGGTTGTGATATCCATGATGTTTACTGGGTCTCAAACTATATAGTTTCTAATGTAATGTTCTCAATTTTTAAAAACCTGCCTTTATGGCTTAGTTAAGCAATAGTGATGTCTCCACCTTTTTTGGCCAGCATCCCTTGATCTTTAGCTATTGATGCTGAGCTGAGAGCAGCCTGCTGGCTGGTGCCCGTGGACATCCTGACACTTCAAGGTGAAAGACAAGCATCTTACTGAGCCTGCTTTCCACTTTAGCAGGCCAGTCTTGGGGCCTATTAAGTGAAATAGCAGACTGGTAGGTTTTTTGGGGGGCACATGAGGGCTATCTGGTCCACAGTTTTAGTACCACCTTTAGGACCTATAGGAAGCCTGGCAACTTGCTCTCTGCAGCCAGGTCAGTTTCAATTGGCAGGAAGAGAGGATTGCTTAGAAAAGCATCTCCTGTTGACTAAGCCAAATCTTCAGAAGTCTCTTGAGCAGTATTAAGGAGTGGCAGAGAGTTAGAAAGAGGCTGGCTGGATAACAATAAGTGACAGCATCTGTGGCATGATCTTAGCAATGCCAGGAAGTTCTCCTGCTTGACAATATACAACCCACACAGTCTACCTTATTTCCCTTAATTGACTCAACTGAATTCCATTCAATATTGATTAAGCATTCTTATAGACCAAGGCACTGTATTAGGCACTTTGGAGATAAGAGACAGAAAGAATTATTATAATTGTTAACATTTAGTGAATACTTACCATGTTCCAGGCACTAAGCATTTCATTTGTGTTCTCTCATATAACGCTCACAACACCCCATAAAGGAATAACTATCACTATTTCCATTTCACAGATGAGGAAGCTGAGAACAGACTACAGTCAGTAAATGGCAGTGGAGGGATTAAAACATAGTCTTATTCTAGAATTGGGATCCGTTGTGTGAATAAAATACAGTAACTGTCTTTAATTACCTTACTATGTAGTTGGGGGAGATAAAAGCATATGAAAAGTAAAAGTAAACTAAGAAGTCAAGAGACTTTATGAATGTTAAATACGTGTGATGGGTAATAAATGCAGTGAATGTTCAGAGGACAGAGGACTCTAAGTTGGAGTGGTTGAAAAGCCTTATATAGAAGATGATTCTGGGTTTCAAAAAGGGGAAATTTAAGTTGGATAACGATGACTAGTACTATTTTGATAAGCAGAGAGGATAAGGAAGGATGTGTCAGTGGAACAGCATGAACAAAGATAGAGTGCTAGGGAAATTTGGGAAACAGGGATTTAAAAGGCTGGAAAGGAAAAGTAGAACCAAATTATACAGAATCGTGCAAACCAGAGAGAGGGAAGAAGGGAAAGAGAGAGAGAGTGGGAGTTTGAGCTTAATGTAGCCTCTACAGTGGGACTCTGCGAAGGGTTTTGAATAGAAGGTGACATGGAGAACATCCAATCCTATTTTAGGAAAGTAAATATTGTGATGGTTATTGGATAGTTTGGAAAGGGGAAGGACTTAAGCAGGGAATCAATTTGGAAGGCAGTGTGGGAGAATGGACATGAAATAATCAAGTGGATAATGAGGGAAGAAAGGAAGGGAGAGGCTAGCCAGACATTGTGACTTAAAGAGCAACCAGACTTTGTAAATGATTGGATGCCCTTGATGGAGATGGACTAAGAAAAGGAAGATTCCAAAATGACTTAGTGGGGGTGAATGTGAAACCCATAGTGTTACTAACTGGAAAAAAGAGGAAGTTTAAGGGTAGAGGAACTACTTTTTTAAGCAAATGTTTAGAGTTAATTTGGTTTTAGGCATTTATTTGTGGTAATAGTGGGATATGCATGTGGAAATGCTTTATAATATTATCCAGAAAAGGACGATAGTTGCGTAGATGAGGCTTTTATCCACTACTGAGAGGGCGTTAAGTATAAAAATTTTGAATGGTCACTGTTATAATAATAACCAAACATAGTTGTTCATCTTAAGTAAACTAGAATTGAAAGAAAATTTCTAACAAAAATAAAATGCTTCTTTGGCTGTGATATAAATGAGCATCAGAGAATTCCTATTTTCATCACTCTGAGTTACCGTCACTCGAAAGGAAAAGAGAATACATAGGAAAGAAATTTCATGGGTTCAAAGAATGTAACATTGATGAAAAGAATTTAGAAGTCATTTAATCTGATCCCATTTTTCATTTTTCAAATGGTGAAATTAAGGATAAAATTTTGAGTGTCTGGCATGGACTTCAAAATAGGCATTAGGCAAATATGGCAAATTTACTGTTACCAGTTCTGGATAGCTTATTTGTATTTTGGTTATTAAAAGAAGTCTGGACCTTGAATTGTGACTTTGGATTGCACATAATTAAATAATTTGAGCGGCAGCTATAGCTCCATAATAGGCAAAGCCCTGGGACAGCTTCACTAATTACAGCAAATGCTTTGGAAAGAGCAGGTTGGGGCGGGGGTGGGAGGAAGTTACACTTCTTTCTAAAATATAGCTCCCAGGTAGGTGACCACGCACTAAGATTCACATTTGAACCTTAAAAGATAAGAGTTTCTGATGCCCATCACATCCCACCTGGCTACCTCAGCCCAGAACTCCCCATTGCCTAGCCATCTTATGAAGACTTCCAAGAACTTCAAAAGTGCATGGCCCATAGGTCACCCTCAGGTTCAGAACATGCAAGATAATTATTTCTTCTACTCTCATGTCTCCTGCCTCTACCTTTCTGCCCAAACACTTACCTTAGCTGAAACAATGCCAGTAGTTCCTGGATGCACCTTCATCCCCAGCAATTTGGGTAGTACTTGAGTTCCTGGAGCTGAAAGGCTTCACACACATAGCCAGGTGACTCCTGTGAGTTTTCATTCACGGTTTTTGTCTTCACAGAAGTTGTAGTTAATTCCAACAACCTATGAAATGTAGAGCTTCCTTAATATCATTACCCTAAACAGCCATTTCCTAAGCACATGATCTATATGAGACAGACACAGAAGGATAAAACACATTCTTTCCCATGTGCTTTCGTGACTGGTTAGAGTCACTTTTTAATGCTGAGTCTTGGGGAAAGGAAACCAGAGGACCCAAGATTAGTGCTGTTGACCAATCCCAGAGCTTCTTACTTCTGATGAGTTACCACAAGATTCCTCACCAGCAGCAGGACTCTTTTTTCAGCATTTGTGGGAGGCCACCAGAGAGCCAGAACAGCAAGGTTTTCAAAAGTTTGTGTTATCTGGTTTTCTACCCACACCAGACAGACACTGTGACTACCCTAATTTCAACACATTTGGCCAACATAGGAATTTTGAGAATAAACACTTAATAGAAAATAAAAAATGTTCCTGTGGTGGCACTTTGCCTTCTTGACAAGGACTTTACCTGTCATTGCAGTTCACCCTCCCAGAAGCTTTAACATTTTTTTTTCAATGTGAAATTGCAAGTGTGCCAAAAACATGTCATTAAAACATGTCATTACCTCTGCAAGCATCTGTCGTGTTCAAAGGAAACTGGTCTATAGAATTATACACACACAAAGTTGAGGTAGTTGAAAACAGAATTATGGAATTTTCAGGTTAGGGTACATCTATATTAAAAGGCTACATCACAAGAATATTAATTGCTTCATTATTTGCAAAGGCAAACAATTGTAATCAACTTAAATGTCCATTAATTGGAGGCTATTTAAATGAACTGCAGTATTCCCATACATTAGAATGTCATTTACCTTTTAAAGACCAGTGTTGTGGCTTTCTGTGTATGGAATAAACTTCAAGATCCATTGTTGATTGTAAAAGTAAGGTGAAAAACAGTGTGTATATAGTATAGTGTATATAGTACACTACTGTTGAATGACAAGAAAGACTATCTCTACATTTGCTTACATATGCATATAATGTCTGGAAAGGCACACAAGAAACCAGTAAAGGTGATTGTCCTGGGGAGGGGACCTGTATGATGAGGAAGAAAGGGCAGAAGAGGGATTGACTTTTTACTCTAACATCATTTATATATTTTGCTTTTAAAATGGATACTTGACCTAGCTATTCAAAAAAAATTTTTTAAGTCTGCGTGTATTGGTGATGTGTGCTGTTGTTCACACCTTTCTATTTGATTCTATAAATAAGCAGATATTATTTTTTTCAAAGAGTGCCCCAGCCACAAGGAAGAGGAAGTTGAGGAAGTCCTGTGAGTTGCATGTGTGGGGCCCGGGGCTTCCCAGGCAAGGGAAAGATACCTAAAATCATATGGAAGGGGAGATCCCATGATTGCTAAAGGATTGCCAGCCAGCACTGGGGGAATTAGTCACTCTTTTTACAACTTAATTGTAAGAAACTCCAAACTCAGATGCTATGAAGATTTTTGATGTGAAATGTCTTCACTAAGGGGCACATTCAGGGCTGTTCTCATCAGCAAATCCAGGACTTCATATAAGCTGCAGGCATCACTGAAGGCCAGCAGTATGCCTGGAGTAGATGAAGCGTGTTTTTGTTTGTTTGCTTGTTTTGTTTTGTTTTTCATCATATTCACCACCTAGAATTATGTTTGCTTACTTGTTTTATTTCGTCTCACCACATCTGAAAATAAGTTCAGCAAAGGCAGGACTCTGTCTTGTCTTGCATCCTGCAGCTCAGTTTTGTGCCTGGCATGTAGGAGGCTCAGGCTTGGCTCCGGACCATGGCAACTACCATAACACCTGGTGACTGCCCAGCCTGTGGCTGCTTATTTAGACGGTAATCTGTTAGAAGGTAGTATACATATGCCTAAGGAAACCAAGATTCAGGACTTGTCTCTGAAAGAGTAAGCAAAGCAAAATTCAAATCTCAACACCATTGGGAAGTTAGAAAAATAGTTAAGCAAGGAGGAACAGGGCAAGGAACCAACTACTGGGGAGTTGATCTGCATCCTAAACGCTGACGCCGAGCCAGCTGCTGGCTCCTCCCCGGAAGCAGCAGAACAAAGTAGGTGCTTGATTGAAAAAAGAGAGAAAGAATAAGAAAAAGGATAAAAGAAAAAAAACTGACCAGCAAACAAATTAAAACAAAATACTTTCCCCCAATAATCATACAACATATAGCACAACAATAAAATAGAAGGGATAGCCCTGTAGTCTGGGCTGTGATTCCCCTGCAGAGCAGACCTGCTGCTGGAGCTGGGTGGTTGGGTAGCCATAGCCCCTGATTCAGGTCCAGGTTGACTTTAGTGTTTAGGATAGGGGACAGATCAGTTAGCCTTGTTGCTAAGTTCAGAGGGTTACACAGGACGCATCATCCTAGATGGTGCCAGGTACTGACTTGCAGCTTGAGAGTGGAAGTCAATGGGAAATTTACATTGGCAGCTGTTCTCGCTTGAATGTGGAAATTCCAGGAAACACTTAGCCAAAGAGCATCCAGGAGTCAGAAATGAGGAGTCCAGCTGGCAGGAAATGTTGAGCACATCTCCATGGGCCTATAAGTGAGTGCCAGAGGCCAAGGTCAGAGATGATCAAGGCTAAAGAGATAGACTGGTGCTATCTGATGGCTTTTAATGGTTTTGGTAGGTCACAGATCACATTCAGGGATTTGAGGAAGGTGAGCTCTGATCTTAGAGAAACTACTTGTCTTCTGTTTTATCTGTTCTGTGGCTAGTCCAGAGCACCTAAGTTTAAACTTACAGGCAGAGGTAGAGTCAAGCTAGACCTTGGGATGTGGTACAGACGTTTATCTATTCCCATGTCTCATGGCCCTTCATTTCGGTCAAATCATTTACCTTATTTGAAACTGTTAGTATTCCCCTGAAATGTTCCCCTAGCTCTTCAGTTCGTGTTGACTTCCTCTAGTTTTTTAGTTTTACATACAGAACCCTGGTTTACTGAGAGGGTCTAGGCCTTCTAGGCCATTCTTATAAGCATCTATTTTTAAAAGTGAACATTATTTGTGTTTGGCAGTCCCTACTTTTTAATGAAGATCTTGCTAGAGAAAATCAGGAACTAATTTTGTTTTGGATAACTTTAAGACGCAGTCCTGTAAGCGCTGCCAAGGGCAAACTTGTTTGCTACAAGATACTGTCCTGATGAAATGTACTGTCGCCACTTGCTGCGAAGACTGAATCTCATCTGTCTTGGTTAGATGTCCTTTTCCCCTGATCTCCCAGAGTCCCATGTGATAACCAAGCATAGAAAAGTCAAGTAACTTCTCCCAAATCACACAGCAGAGTCAGGATTTGAACCCAGGAGCTCTCTCTCATCCACACTCCCAACCACTGTGCTCTAGTTCCTGCCTCATAGGCTACTGGGAGAACTACAGGGGATGGTGCATGTAAAGTGCTTAACATAAGCCTTGACTGGCAAATAGTAAATGTTAGCTCTAATTACAGATTTAATCTCTGCCCCTGAGAAGTTTATGGCCAAATGAGGGAGCTAAAAGTCTAGTAAATATATGTATCAGTTGAAGAAAACAACCTGAATACCTAGAAAGAGCTTTACTATAGTTTTAACTGCTCCTCTCATTTTCATCCCTTTCTATAAAGTATCTGCCACTTAACAGTGATGGTGATACTCTTTGAAATAGAAAATATTAAAAGGAAGAGCAGGTCTGTGGAAAAAGTTCAGTTTAATTTTATTCAGAAACTGATATGATAAAATTCAGTTTCAGACATGTTGAACTTGCATTCTGGAACACCCAGTAGAGGTGACCAATAGGCTGGACAAGTGGCTGCATAATTTACCCGTTAATTTAGCATCATCCTTGATTCTTCTCTCCCATCATTTCCACATCTAATCCAGCAGCTTTATTTTCAAAATATATCTGTTAATCTGCCTGCTTTTCCCCTCTGTCACCACCCTGATCCAAACCACTACCATCTTTCTCTGCCTTGCTTTCTTCTGTAAAACGGAGACACTTACCTTATGGAGTTTTTGTGAGCTTTGAATAAAATAATTTAGGTAAAGCCCTCAGAATGCTGCCTAGCATACAAGGGAAGGAGAGACCAAAACTAGAGAGAGGACCAAGATTGTATGGGGAGCAAGGAATCCCCCAAGAAGAAAAGTAGTGAGCAGAGGTTAAGAAGACTGGGGACTTCCCAACATGTGATGTCCTTTCTATTAGGACATGTTGACATAAAAGTGGTGAAAATAGAAAGTTGAACAGGGTTGTTCCACACAATCAGTTAATCAGAATAGTATTTACAGCAATTATCTACAGAGAGGTTGAGTCAATTATAGTCTCTTGGTTGGAAGAAATAAGACTCAGCTAGAATCTGGTTGACTCAGGTCACCTCTGTTGAGTCAAAACTTTTTGTGTCAGGCCACCGCATTGACTGCTGACCAATCTGTAGATTGGCTTCCTTTGGGGTCATTTGCCCACCCCTGTTCAATAAATGGAAGCCAGAGAGGAGTGTGACAAAAGGACCATGCTGGCTATGACTGCTCTGTCAGCAGAGCTCAAGATGCAGTAATCTCCCTTAGAAGTGGCTCTGGGCTCTGCATGTGGCAGGCACCACAAATGATACTTACAGCTGAGAGATACAGTTATCTGGAGGCAAACTATGAGGTTCAAAGCCTGGTTTTTGAGTCCTAGCAATCCAGTTCCACTTTGAACCAGAGCTCTGCTTTGAGCAAGTTAGTAAGATCTCTCTAATGTCTAGCTTCTCTATTAAGTGGATATGCTCATAATGTCACAGATGTTTGCTTTGGAAAGCAATATGTAAACTGTAACCACCTTGAATCACCCAGGTCTCAAGTAACCTTTTTGCTTAAAAAGATAGATGTTTTGAGTTGTTAACTGCTGAAAACTTTGTTAAGACACTAAAAATGACACTACTCTCTGGATATAGGACAAAGATATAATTCCCACAAAAAAATCTTCTCTTTGTTCAAAGGTCTAGGAAGAAGAAATTCCTTAATGCTAATGAGATATAATATGGTAAACTCTAGCAAGGAAAGTGTACACATGCAAAATTTACTGCTATGAATTTATCTCCTAAGAAGTAGAATGAAATAGAGTAGGAAAGGTAGTCAAGTCTCCTCTTCAAAGAAGCAGAACATTGTACTAATGAACTCTGACAAGAAAGTGGAAAAGGAATGAATAAAATGAGAGAAAGTCCAGTGGAACAAGAAGGTTGATCTAGGATTTCAAAGTTGTTCTCAGTGGATGGGAATTACTCCCAGCAAGCATCCTAAGTGGGCCACTCAGGGTGGACAAAGAACAGGAAAGTCATTAATATAGTAGCACTATGGAGGACTCTAGGATGGGTAAAAGGGAGAATTAAATGCTGATTCACACCACATGTCAATATATAGTCAATGCCACCTAGAAAGCATATTCTGGAATTCAAAGTGAGAAGGCCCCAAACTGACAGCAAATCCTGTTGCAATGGCTGCCGGCTGCCTTGTGGTGCTTATGTTTCTGTTTTCTTTTCTCTCAACCTAGAAGAAAACTGCCCCCCTTCTCAAGCTACAATATGTATTTAGAGAAATGTATCCAACATTTTTTAAAGTAAGTATCAGTGTTCTGATCTTATACAACGGAATTTACAAAAGAGTGTTTGGTGTCTGACATAATTTCTAGAAGAGCTTGAAGACCAGAGTCAGATGCCATGCCCAACCTCACACCATGGAATATCCTGGAAAAATATCAATGTCTCTGTTGAGAGGTACAGACACCACAGCTCATCCTACCTCTAGCCCAGTGCTGGCACTAGAGATGGCTGCTAGACAAGGTGCCTCTGGAAAATGAATGTAGCTTCCGTCCGTGCTATTACTCTTGCCAGAATGGATTCTATGAGATTCCTTCTTCTTTGATCACTAGCTTCTGGTTCAAAATCCAAGGTGAGTGCATTTAATCAGAGGAATCTAGACCAACTGCCAGAACTCTAGCTGCAAGAGAAGCTGGGCTGGTTAGTACCTGGAATGTTTAACTTCCGTGGTGGGAGTTGGGCTTTGCCTCATAAAGTTTCTCATGCATAACAAAGAGGTTTAGATGCTGGGGAGCCAAAAACACTAAAAATGTATACAAGTTTTGTTTTTTAGAAATGCTTGATTTGGGTGAAAACCCTTGATTTAGTTAATGTAAGATATTTTAGCATACAACTCCCAATCTTTGAGACATTTCCTTTTAGCTTCCAGTTCTTGTTGGCAATTCCTGAGGAGTCCCCATGAAAGTGAAGGCAATACTGATTCATTGGACGCTTTTACCTAAATATTTTTTTTCCCCTGTGGAATATTATATAAGTAGTTTTTTACTTCAAAATTTTGAACATCTACTTGCATTAAAAATCAAGATGTGCTTGGGTGATTGCCAATATATTGAATAAATGATAACCCATAAGAATAATGAGTAGATGAAAAGAAAAGCTTTCATATTATAAGATACTTTCATGGTTAAGCTATGCCATGCCAAGGTAGCATTACGAGTGATAATAATAGTAATAACAATAATAAAAATAATAATCAAGGAAGGAATAACACAGTAAATATTTCATTCATCCTTAAATTTTACTTTTAGAGTTTTGCCCAGACCTCCACAGTATGTTCAGTGTGTACATGCAGAAAGAAGCTGCAATGTCTTTTTGTGGCCAATGTGATATTTTTGTGGTCCAACATCTAGACTATTAATAACAAGCTCTCTTATGAAGCTATCTAATATTCATTTCATAATTGATTGGCAATGCCAGTAATGACACAGATGCATGCCACATGTAAAAATTTCTAATACCCATGGCCTCTGCACGACCTCCCCCACCCAGTTCGTAGTGTAGCTAATTTAGACATTAGGAAATTTATGAGCCAGATGGGAATTAGACTATCCTCAAAAACCTGGGAGAATTGTCTATTTTTTAGTTTTTCCATAGTCAGACCGTATTTTCCCAAGTGATGTTAATAAAGGGATGTGTGGTCTTTTATTGATGCTTACTCAGTCTTTGTCTTTCCTGTGAGTCATTATTGTTTTCCAGCTAGATGCTGTGGCCAGCCTCGATTTCAATGTGTCATTTTCATTCATTTGGAAACTAAAGAGTTGTGCTTTGCACCGTGTCCTTATTGTCCGCAAAACCAGCTCTGCTGGATTAAAATGCACAGATGTATTTGCAGTTAGTGCAAAGTGCTGCAGGCTGCTTATCTGAGTGATCCCAGCAGCCACATGAGTATGTTGAAGGTCTCCTTCAGAAGGGCCTGAAGGCTGGATGCCTAGTAACACTCCCTGAAGGCCAGCCGTGACAAGAAAGCTGCCTTTATTTTGTGACTGACAGGTACAGAATATGGCATGAAGGAGAGGTGTGGGCTGGTAGAACTTGCTGTAAAATGGTGACATGATATTTATCCCTAAGTTCCCTGTGGAATGTGTTCCTTATAAGGGATAAATGAGTTAATACATGTAAAGCACTTGGAACAGTGCTTCAACCTTTTATATATGTTATCTCATTTAATCTTTTTAACAACCCTATTCAGATGAGAAAACTAGGTCCAGAGATGTTAGGTAACTTAATCAAAGTCATACTATTAGTTAAATGTTTTGAATTTGTTTTCAGACTCAGTTCTGCCTGACATCCAAAACTCTTACCTTTACCAGTTAACTCAAATTCAATATCTACAATTATAGTCTGTTGGTAGTAGGAGGGAGACAATGCTATATTTCAGTTGGGGAAGAAGTGTGAATTAAGAACTGTCCTAGTGAGATGCTCAGATAAAGGAAGGTCCCCTGCTAAACGGGTGAGAAGTTACAGAACGGAGTCCGGTGAGATATGGCCAGGAGCCATCTGATACTCTGCTGAGGGATTCTGTTTACTTCCAGGTTCTTCAGTGTATTTATACTTCCCCCAAATTCCAAATTAATTCACTGTATAAATAAACCCACAGGTGTAGGAAAACTGTAATAATTGAGAAAGGAAACAAAGAATTAAAAAAGTCAGGATATGCTCACCCCTGGGATAATGATAATAATCATGGTGCCCCAACAGATGTCCAATAAATGTTTTATTAATGAAAGAACTTAGAGATTTTCTTGGAATGTTTTGTTTAGAGGGAGCACAAGTTGCATGCAAAAAGAATGAAAATCTTTCTGACAATAATATAAATAATTTATGCATGTTAAATTTTAACAAGTGTTTTGAAAAAAAAAATCCTGGATTCTTCTAAGAAGAGACATGTGGTTGTATAAAGCAGAAAGATTTATTGCAGTGGATTCTAGGAAGCTTAGGAGGTTTCCAAATAATATGGCTCCAGGCATCCCATGTTTTCCACAACATATTTGCATTCAGCTATATCATCTTCTAAGGAGTGAATATCCTTCAGGGAGCAATGTTGCATGGAAGCTAGGGTTGCCCAAGACCCTAAGGTACTGGTTTTCAGAGTACCTGAGTCTGTCATTAGGAGTAAAAGAAGTGTGCCTCTGGACCAGGGGTGCTTTAGGGCAGCTGGTTTATCAATTCTTAAACTTACTGGATAAAGAGTACACTTCCCAAAGACCCCACTGTCCTAATTTCAGCCAGATTTCATTTCTCTGACTCCCAAAATTGGATAGTTGCTTCTTCCTAAGTTTCCCCATGGTGTTTTGTGTGTTATCCCACTTTGACTCCCACAGGACTTTACTGTGTAAGCTGGTTTACTTATCTGTCCTTTTTCTAGAGGCTTGAGACTGTCTCATGCTCATTAAGAAATCTCCACTGCCTAGCACATTGCTTGGCACATGGTAGGCACTTGATAGGTAATTGTTGAATGACTGAGGTTAAGCCATAAAGAAATCGGAAATTTTAAAGAGGGAATGGGAGGAAGATGATTTCTAATTACAGTCGGTACATTTTGACTTATTTAAACTTCCTTGCATTTGAATTGCATTTAATTGCAATGAGTTATGATATACCTATTTTATAGCACTTTTAGGTTTAATTAAAAACCCTCTTATTGTGCACTGACTGTATGCCAGGCCCTGTGATGAATGACAGGATTCTACCTCCTAAGGAGCTGCCAATCTAGAGGAATGGAGTGAAACTGAGATAAATAATTATAACCCAATGTGATATGATCGATGTTAGAAGTGTTTATACTGTGTCAGAACCTTTTCTAAGTTTTAAGTACTTTTAATTCTTTATACTGTTTAACTCTAGTAACCCTATTCTATAGATACTATTATTGTCCCCTTTTGCAGATCCCGGAAGGTTAGTTAAATAAATGGTCCAAGATCACATAATTGCCAAGTGGTAGAGCCAGAAGATGAACTCAGATGAATTTGAATTCAGAGACTAAATTAGAAATAATTACACTAACCTCTCCAGTACAGAAGATTCCTTTGGGAAAGGAGAAGAGGAGGAAGGGAGGAAAGAAGCCAGCTGGCAAGGGGAAGGAGGGATTCCTTAAGCAGTGGTTTGAATGATAGATAGGAGTATGTCAGATGCACAAGTTGGCAAAGGAAGGGTAAGGGAGAACATTTGCAAAGAGGTGAATTGAAAGACAGCGTGTTCAGGGAAGTGGGGAAGTTTGGTGTTGATGAAACATAGTGTGCAAGGAAGGAATGGGACAGAAGAGGTGGAAAAGGATCATTTGAATTAACATCCTCAAAAGTCAGTAGCCTCTGGAGGAATCAGCTCCTTTCTTAAATAGCATCTTCCTCAGAAGCTATTATAAACTTGGGGCCAGGGGTTGCAAATAGGTATAATAGAAATTTTTATTACCCTTTGAAGGGTATGGATTTGGTAACATCTGCAGAATCATCTGGCCCAGAGAGACCTACAGAGGGGACTGAAAGAACTGTGAGGAACCAGGAATTTTTGACAGAGAAATCATGGGTTTGTAAGAGCTAAAGATACTAACACAAGTTGATTCCTAGCTTAGACTGTACACTCTGTGATTCTTTCTGTCTTAACTCACAGTTCTCAGATACATAGCATAGTATTTGGCACATAGTAGGCTGTCAGCACATCTCAATACATTTTGTTGAATGCATGAATAAAAGAACAGGACTGAGAATTTACCATGAGAAAAGACTTAAGCCTGAAGAAAATAGAGGAAAAAGCAGAGGAGATGGAGAAAAGTGGCTTATAAATTCAAGAGATAGCAAGCAAGGGCCAGGATGGCCGTATTACTTGATACTGGCTAGACAGAACATTTTTTTTTGCCAGCTGGACCCAGAGAAATCAGCTACTGGGCTGCCATTTGACTTACCTTATTAGAAAAGAGGAAGCATACACAACTTCTCTCAGAATAGCTAAGATGTTCAAAGTCCTGCTTTATTTACTTGTGTATTTTAAAAAGAAATATTACACATGAAACATCCCTTTCTGTTAGGGCTGGTCATTAATGATCCAGTGATTTCTTTTTTTTGTAGGAAATCAAATAGCAAATTCAATAGGACTATTTCTTGTAAGTTTTGTTGATAAACATCTCATTTGATGGTTTGATATGATTCTACTCTATAATGCAGTACCTGAAACAAAGGGATTGCTTATCATAAAAGATAATTTCCAAATAATATTTGATAGGAGTATTACTGATACTCCTTGAGAGGCTCTTGATAAGATCTGGGCAGGAAGTTGATGATGATGATGTTGCTTTCACCGCCCGGGGCCTGATATATCAGTGGTCTGTGTGGCTGATTGAGATCAATATGTACTTTGAAACTAAAAACAGCAAAGGTCAGATTGTCATGCTGTTACTAATATATAAGCTCTTTTGGTATATTCTTAGATGACCATTCCTATCATTAAGTATAGCATCTATGAGACAAGGACAGTGGGAGAGGGAACTTGTTCCTCCTTCCCAATCAACTTTTCAGAATTAAAAACCTGGGAGAATTGTCTGTTTTTTAGTTTTTCCATAGTCAGACCGTATTTTCCCAAGAGATGTTAATAAAGGGATGTGTGGTCTTTCATTGATGCTTACTCAGTCTTTGTCTTTCCTGTGAGTCATTATTGTTTTCCAGCTAGATGCTGTGGCCAGCTACAACTGAGTTCTAAACTGAGGTCTCCATGCTTCTGGTCTGTCTCATCCTGGCAACTTTCAATGAACCCATTCTGCCCACACAAATGTGTGAAAATATACAAGTTTCACCACATGACAGACTACCGTGGCTTCCATCCTTGGAATTTACTCAGGCCACCTCCTGTTCCATATATTCCAATCTGGTGCTCTCTGCTTTTGGTCTTCCAGGTATCTAATGGTTCCTTTTGGGCATTCTCCTCCAACTCAACCCCAGCATCTCTCTCAGACATAATCCTGATACTTACCTTCTAGCATTCTCCACCTAGCAGTTGAGTAAGAAATGCTTCTAACCCTCACCACATCAGTTTTTAGCACCTATGCCAAGAGAAATTGGTAAGTTCCCAGTATTATCTCCTAACCTATCCTCTAAACTGAAGGCAGGTCTGTCTCTCTTAAAGGAAAATTTTGAAGTGTTTCTCCCCTGCTCAAAATTCTTCAATGGCTCCTTGTGGCCTTGAAGATAAAGTTCCAATTCCCCATGGCAAATATACCAAAGTCCTTTGTGATGTTGCTCCAACCACCCTTTCTACCCTTACTCTACGCCTCCATACCCACCTTTCATCTTAGCCATTACTTGCATTTCCCCTGATGAATTACAATTTCCTACCTCTGATATCATCCCCCTTTCTAGAATGCTCTTTCTTACATTGTTTTTAAATATAAGTGCTTTCTTTTCCAGAAAACATTCTTTGACTTCTCTGAGCAGAGCATACCATGTCATTCTTGGAGGTCCTACATGGTTTTTGCTGACCTTATAGATCACCATAATCATTTGTTTTTAATGTTTATCTCCCCACTAAACCATCTTGGATCTCTAGTTCCTTGTATAGTCTCTGACCTACAAGAATTGTTGAGTGAAGGAACTAATAAACAAATGAATTAATGAATGTCAGAGGTGAGACAGGGACCATGGGCTTAGACAGAGTAGGGTGAGGGCCTCCGGAAAAAAACAAAGCAAGATAATCCACTGTGGGATTTGCTTTGGCCTGCTGCGGGCAAAGTTTATTTTTCTGACTTTACCCAGGTGCTGCTTTTCTTCCTCCAGCCCTAATTAAGTGATTTGCAACCTAAGCAATTTAACAAGCAAGTCCCAAACAACACAGTAAAAACAGGAAGAATTTCATCTTGGAAATAAGATTGCATTTTAAAACCCAATTAGTTAAAGAGTAAGTTTCTTAACATACTCTTTAACAGACAATAACTCAGCCCACCTTGGGAGCAAAGCAGGCAGTCTTGAGTGATTTGCTCCCTGACTAGGAAGCTGCTATCCTGGGAGGGAATCAGAGCGGTAAATTTCTTGTAAATAACCAGGAAGACTAATAAGAAACTTAATGTCTCTTCAAAGATAAACATTTTGGGACCACTTAGCAGATGTACATCCCCAGCCCTTTGTCTCTCAACCCCTGTAAAGGCCCTAGACAACGCACCACCCTGGGGTCTCTTGTCCCCTTCTGGCATGAGCCAGGAGCTCTGTTCTCTTGCTCTATCTCTAAATAAAAGCCTCTCACTTGCTTTCCTATGTTTGCGAAGTTCATCTTAACCATTACTCTTTGACTCAGTGAACAAGAACTCCAGCATCAGAGGGGACACAAAACACATTTTTGGGAAAATGTTAACGTTACTTTTGGATGTATAACTCTATCAGAGTTGGATAATATCACTGATATTTCTATGGTGAAAGAGAAGCAGCAGCATGTATTCTATAGTTTGAACCCAACATTGTGAGAGTTTTTCAAATCCTGTTGCTTTCTGCCCATTCTCTGGAATTCTGAAATAGAAGAGGTCATTATGGGAAAGAAAAGAAGGGAAAGAAAGAAATTTTAAAAGATAGCAGTTGATGGCTTTGCCAGGTTAAAAGAAAGAGGAAATTTTGCTTTGATAACATTTCAAATATAAGAGCTACCAGGAAATAAACCATAGCTAACGATTACTGTATAAGTTAGGAGAGAAGGAAAACTTATACCCAGTGATATTAAGTTGGCAAGTGATGCTATGAGGAAACATCATGCTGGCAGGCAGACAGTATATCAGTAAGGTCTTTAGAGATGATGCCCTAGAAAGATTTTTTTGTGTAAATTCCAAGGATGGAAGCCACGGTAGACTGTCATGTGGTGAAACTTGTATATTTTCACACATTTGTGTGGGCAGAATGGGTTCATTGAAAGTTGCCAGGATGAGACAGACCAGAAGCATGGAGACCTCAGTTTAGAACTCAGTTGTAGCTGTTCAGTCAAGAAACATTAAAGAACAAGAGAGTGGCAGAATTGATAAAGAGGAAGATAGAGTTTCAAGCTTTTCAGTTGCTTTCCTGCAATATTTTCTGGAGTACATTAACAGCACATTGTACCTCTAATAACAAGTCAATTTATGGTAAATGATTATTTTATGTTAAACTTTGGAGTTTAATTTTGGAGACTATCGAAGACAATGCTTTTGGCTTTCACAGAACTAATCCGAGACTCTTTCTATAAATAGATTCAAGGACCAATGTTTATTCATCCATCTCCCAGTTCATAATAAAACCTTATTAGTGGCCTATAGGAGGATACTTGTCATCTCCTTATATAAGGAGGGGACACCCACCAGGTCTTCTAAAGTAATTTCAAATTGTGAATGTGGGCCAGAATGCGTGCCGCTGGAGGTTATCGTCTGACTTGTCAGGAGACCTCTTATGTCTACCTTCATTTTGTGTGAATGTAAATAACCAGATCCCATACTGAGCTCACGCATCTTGGCCCAGAGCCACTTCCTGCCTCTAGCAGAAAAGGGCAATGATGGAATTGAAATTTGTAAGCAGAAGTAATGGAGGTGCCCACTCTACTCTCTCCCTGCTGGGTGGAGTTGCTCCCCTGAACATTTATCTGGTTCCAAAAATCTAGGTGTGAGGGCTTCTCCTCCTCCGCAGCTAGGAATCCAGTCGTTTATGTTGTCCTGGAGTGAAGCGTGGGGTTGCCTGCATGTGACCAAATGTCTTGGGGTGTGTGGACTCAAAGCACTAGCTGGACAGAGAGCCCTCTCCTGCAACGTCCTACTGATAGCTGGCAGAGGTCTGATATTCCTTTTTTGTCAGGACCAGCCTGCCACAGCTTCGGAGTGCAAGCATGTAGTAGTCGTTCTCCTGTGCTAGCTCACATTGAATTAGAACCCTCTTGGGAATAAGACCAGGACATCTAATTCCCAGACGCAGCTGTTTTGTCGGGTCCTTCTCCCAGTCCCTACTGACCTCACCTCCTGCCTCCCACCCTCTTTTCCAGATAATTGGGCTCTGCCCTCCCTTCTAGAGGTGGTCACCCTAACTATCTATGTTCCCCTTGGAAGTAGTTCCCCTATATCCTTACATCTTCTTTTCAAGGCTGCCTAACTATAATCTCTTCAGTCCCACTCTGGTTTAAGCAGGCTGCACTAAAACTCTATCCACCCTTTCCTAAGGGGTGTCTTCAGGGAGAATAAGAAGAGAAATGATACAAACTTATTCTCAAGCAGGCATTCACTCCACAATCTTAAATTTTTCTTTTCTGATTCTTTATGAGATGAGGGTGTAACATAAGGGTGGAGTAAGAACTAAATGGTTCAGTGACAAGGGATAGTCACCCTAAATTTCAATTTAAGAAGTGTGTTCAGATGAATTCTAAGACCAGGTCCAGTCTGAGAATGGTTTAGAGTATATGAAACTTGAGGAACTTGAAAATATAAAGTCACTTTAGATTTATAAAGCTGGAAGAAATAGGCTTTTCAAACATTAATTTTGTGAGCTTCCAATACTTTTTGTGAAAACTGTACAGTGGAAAACTGTCAATAACTAATCTTTATAATTAGTTACACAAACCATGCATAATGTTTCCTATCTTGATGTATTACATCAATTTTATGAGATTATTTTTTAATTTAAATGTCCTTTTGTGGGGAAGTTGGGGTTCCTATGGCCAGGATCCTCAATGAACTTAAACCACCTGATGATGTAACTGGCCTGTTGCTAGGCTACCACTTCCACACCTTTAGGCAATAAGCTATTATTGTGCTATATAGAGAGCTCGGCCCAGTGCTCTGGGTGGAGGCAGAGACGTTAATACTCAAACTACCACTGGGAGAACAAGCCAGGTAATAAACCCTTTCATCCCAAAGAACGTTCTGCTGTCAATTTCTTTGGTCACATTGAAT
This sequence comes from Smutsia gigantea, assembly GCA_032199065.1. Taxonomy (NCBI): domain Eukaryota; kingdom Metazoa; phylum Chordata; class Mammalia; order Pholidota; family Manidae; genus Smutsia; species Smutsia gigantea. The sequence continues at coordinate 283,157 of JAVSCE010012269.1, read as the reverse complement.
CCATAGCAAACTTGCCTGGGGCTGAAACCCATTGACAAGACAATTGGCGAAAGTCAGCAGGGTTCATTGTTGACCTCGGAAAAAGACAGGCTGCCCTTATGGGAGGGATGCTTCAGTGGGCTGCCCCTGTGAATGGGGAGAGTGGATTGCCCCCCAGTGGGTATGTGTCTGAGGTGGCTTGCCTCCTAGACGATTGGGCCCCACCCCAGGACTGGAGGCAAGTGAAGGCGACACCTGAGGCAGTAGGGGTGGCCCTTGGTATAGTAAATAAATCCTTTGAGAAACAGAGTGCCTGTGAGGCAGTGGGGAATGTGGGTTGGCCGCTTCTCACAGTATTAAAAAGGTCTACAGAAGAGACCCAAGAAATGACAGCACGAGAACGTGAGCTGCAAACTTCTACGGATTCCCTGAAGAGGGAAATGGCATTGATGCTAGAGGCAGCACAAGAACACGAGCTGCAAACTTCTGTGGATTCCCTGAAGAGGGAAATGGCATTGATGCGAGAGGAGATGGAATGAGACACCCAGCAGCAAGGTGCCGTTGGAGAGGTAAACAATTCTTAGAGAACGAGACAGCAGCACTGCCAGGTGTTCTGAAGGAGGAAGAGGCCATCAAGGAAAAAGACAAACTCCCGAGGGAAGCACAGGCGGAGATGGCATGAGAACGTCAGCTACGAAGCATTGAGGTGAAGGTAAGAGAGCTTCTGAAGACTGAGGTAGTATTGCTGCGAGGCACAGTAGAAAAGGTAAAGGTTGTAGCAGAGGAGGCACTCGGGGGAGGGGAGAGAAAGGTGCCATCACCCCCAGAAATGGAGGAGCTGGGGAAGGATGAATGGGTGGTGCCAGAGGCACTGACCCCTCATGTATTGAAAGCATGCCCAGTGGTTGTAAAGAAAATAAAGACCCAGCAGCTGAAAGTTTCCCAAGGAGAGAAGCAGCCCCCTCCCCAGGTTGTGGAGCACTCTATGGTCCGCCCCTACACTCAGGCTGAGCAGGTGGATTTGGGCTCCCGGTTTAGGCAGAAGCCCTCAGAGTCAGTATCAGCTTGGCTCTGGCATCTGTGGGACTTAGGGATGAATGGAATTGTTCTGTCGGGGTCAGAGATGGGAAAACTGTCTTCCCTGACAGTGCAGCCTGCCTTGAGGCAGTGATTACAAAATGCACAGCAGACCCCAGGGAGTCACTCCCTCCTCGATTGGCTTATGGCTGTACTTTGTGCTGTGTGGCCCAATCCAGGTGATCTACCATCCTCTCCTGTTAGATGGCAGATGTATGCTGAGCTCCAACAGGTGTTATGAGAGCTAGGCATAAGAAATGCCATCTATAGTCCCGAGAATTATGGCCCAGATGAAGACATTTTCACTACTGGGATGAGAAATATTGTACTTCAAATGGCTCATACATCCCTCTTTGGGTCTCTAGTGGCCACTCTTTCCCCTCACTTAGGGCATCCTATAAGCGAGGTGACACATACAGTAGCAGGCTTAGGAGAGGCTGAAGCAACGAGAACTCGGAAAGAAATAAGACCTGTCACTCAAAAGAAGAATATACAGGGCCCCATGAAGGTTATGAGGATCCAGATATGGGTTGATTTAATACGGGCAGGAGCAAATGGAAGGAAATTAGAATGGAAGTCAAATAGGATGTTTTTTTTAAAATTTACTTTGGTATCATTAATCTACAACTACATGTGCAATATTATGGTTATTAAACTATCCCCTTCATCAGGTCCCCCCACCAACCCCATTACAGTCACTGTCCATCAGCTTAGTGAGATGCTATAGAGTCACTACTTGTCTTCTCTGAGTTGTACAGCCCTCCCGGTGCCCCCCCGCCACAACATTACATCTGTTAATCATACTGCCCCTTTTTCCCCCTTGTCCCTCCCTTCCCAACATCCTCCTCAGTTCTTTTCCCTTTGGTAACTATTAGTCCGTTCTTGGGTTCTGTAAGTTTGCTGCTGTGCTGTTCCTTCAGTTTTTTTCTTTGTTCTTACACTCCACATAAGAGTGAGATGACTCGATATTTGTCTTTTTCCGCTTGGCTTATTTCACTAAGCATCATAACCTCTAGCTTCATCCATGTTGTTGCAAATGGTAGGATTTGTTTTCTTCTTATGGCTGAATCATATTCCATTGTGTATATATACCACATCTTCTTTATCCATTCATCTACTGATGGACACTTAGGTTGCTTCCATTTCTTAGCTATTGTAAATAGTGCTGCAATAAACATAGGGGTGCATATGTCTTTTTCAAATTGGGCTGCTACATTCTTAGGGTAAATTCCTAGGAGTGGGATTCCTGGGTCAAATGGTATTTCTATTTTCAGTTTTTTGAGGAACCTCCATACTGCTTTCCACAATGGTTGAACTAATTGGCATTCCCACCAGCAGTGTAGGAGGGTTCCCTTTTCTCCACATCCTTGCCAACATTTGTTGTTGTTTGTGTTTTGGATGTTGGCCATCCTCACTGGTGTGAGGTGATATCTCATTGTGGTTTTAATTTGCATTTCTCTGATGATTACCGATATGGAGCATCTTTTCATGTGCCTGTTGGCCATCTGAATTTTTTCTTTGGAGAAGTCTCTATTCATGTCCTCTGCCCATTTCTTAATTGGATTATTTGCTTTTTGTTTGTTGAGGTGCGTGAGTTCTTTATATATTTTGGATGTCAACCCCTTATCGGATATGTCATTTGTGAATATATTCTCCCATACTGTAGGATGTCTTTTTGTTCTACTGATGGTGTCCTTTGCTGTACAGAAGCTTTTCAGCTTGATATAGTCCCACTTGTTCATTTTTGCTTTTGTTTCCCTTGCCCGGGGAGATATGTTCATGAAGAACTTGCTCATGTTTATGTCCAAGAGATTTTTGTCTATGTATTTTTCTAAGAGTTTTATGGTTTCATGACTTACATTCCGGTCTTTGATCCACCTTGAGTTTACCTTTGTGTGTGGGGTTAGACAGTAGTCCAGTTTCATTCTCTTATAGGTAGCTGTCCAGTTTTGCGAACACCAGCTGCTGAAGAGGCTGTCATCTCCCCATTGTATATCCAAGGCTCCTTTATCAAATATTAATCGACTGTATATGTTTGGGTTAATGTTTGGATTTTCTATTCTGTTCTTGTGCCAATACCAAATTGTCTTGATTACTGTGGCTTTGTAGTAGAGCTTGAAGTCACGGAGCGTAATTCCCCGTTTTATTCCTCCTTCTCAGGATTGCTTTGGCTATTCGGGATCTTTTGTGGTTCCATATGAATTTTAGAATTATTTGTTCCAGTTCATTGAAGAAAGCTGTTGGTATTTGATAGGGATTGCGTTGAATCTGTAGATTGCTTTAGGTAGTATAGCCATTTTGACAATATTTATTCTTCCTAGCCAAGAGCATGGGATGAATTTCCATTTGTTAGTGTCCTCTTTAATTTCTCTTAGGAGTGTCTTGTAGTTTTCAGAGTATAGGTCTTTCATTTCCTTCGTTAGGTTTATTCCTAGGTATTTTATTCTTTTTGATGCAACTGTGAATAGAATTGTTTTTCTCGTTTCTCTTTCTGTTAGTTCATCGTTAGTGTATAGGAAAGCAACAGATTTCTGTGTGTTAATTTTGTATCCTGCAACTTTGCTGAATTCAGATATTAGTTCTTGTAGTTTTGGAGTGGAGTCTTTAGGGTTTTTTTATGTACAATATCATGTCATCTGCAAATAGTGACAATTTGACTTCTTCTTTATCAGTCTGAATGCCTTGTATGTCTTTGTTTTGTCTGATTGCCGTGGCTAGGACCTCCAGTACTATGTTGAATAACAGTGGAGAGAGTGGGCATCCTTGTCTTGTTCCCAATCTTAGATGAAAAGCTTTCAGCTTCTTGCCATTAAGTATGATGTTAGCTGTGGGTTTGTCATATATGGCCTTTATGATGTTGAGGTACTTGCCCTCTATGCCCATTTTGTTGAGAGTTTTAATCATGAATGGATGCTGAATTTTGTCACATGCTTTTTCAGCATCTATGGAGATAATCATGTGGTTTTTGTTCTTCTTTTTGTTGATGTGGTGGATGATGTTGATGGATTTTCGAATGTTGTACCATCCTTGCATCCCTGGGATGAATCCCACTTGATCATGGTGTATGATCCTCTTGATGTATTTTTGAATTCGGTTTGCTAATATTTTGTTGAGTATTTTTGCATCTATGTTCGTTAGGGATTTTGGTCTGTAATTTTCTTTTTTGGTGAGGTCTTTGCCAGGTTTTGGTATTAGAGTGATGCTGACTTAGTAGAATGAGTTTGTGTCAGGAGCCGTTGTCATCTGTGACACCATCTTGTGAGAGCTCAGCCATCTTCTATACTAACCACAAACCTGTACTCACCTTTCCTTTCCCCTCCTCCCCCCTCCTTTCTGCCAGAGCATGAGAACAAGGAAGTTAGGCAGTGGAAAAGTACCTGACCTTTGCCAGTGGAAAGGCACCCGCCATTTTGTTTTAAAGACTCCATCTTGTTGTTTACTTCTTCTTGGTCAGTTTTCCCGCCACAGCTTCCCGCTAAGTCCTCAACTAGGTCCGTTGCTTACGTCAAAGACTACTGAGCATGTGCACAACTCGGTGTGTGATTGGACTTTGTAAGCTACCTCATTATCATAATGGGCAACCAACCAAAAGAAGCTACTCCCTACCCCGCCCCTTCAAATGCTATATATTCCCTGCCTTTTCTGCTAATAAATGAGAGCTTGACACAACCTTGCAGGCTCTTCGTGTCGTTTTTCCTCTCATCCCATTTCATAGGTGGTCGCGGCTCCCCCGAGGTCTCCCACGTCTTAAGAAGCCCTCGCTGGCGAGGACAAGTGGCGCCCAACGTGGGGCTCGAGGGTCGTAGCCCCCCAGCCTAGAAGAGAAAGTAGTCGCAGCTGCGCAGGATTCATCAGGCTATCAGCTTGAGAGCCGCCCGATCGGTGACGACGAAGCGGACGGCTAACGGGTAAGTCCCTCTGGACGATTCTCTTAACTCAAAATGGGACAAGAACTGTCTAAGGAGGCACAGTTCTTGAAAGATATTCAGCAGTGCCTCCGAGAGAGAGGGGCTTATGTTAAAAAACAGGATCTCTTGAAGTTTTTTCAGTATATCCAGAAAGTCTGCCCTTGGTTCCCCCAAGAAGGAATCGTAGACCCCAAACGTTGGGACCGTGTTAGACTTTGCCTTCAGGCACATTATGAAGCTGTTGGGCCTGAGAAAGTCCCCATTCAGACCTTTTCCTACTGGAACTTGATCAATGACATTTTCTCTCATGCCAAACGTTTTCATCCCTCTGCAGCTCAGGCGGTTGTCTCCGCCGCTGAATTTCTTGCTATCTCCCCCACTCCGTCTCGGGCACCCTCTAGACACACTGTTGTGGAAATTCCTCCTGAAGATCTCCCATCTCCACCCTCTCCTCCCTCACCGCCTCCGCTCTCTTCTCCCCCTTCGCCCGTACTTTCTGAATGGCCTCCGCCTGCCTCTATCTACCCTGTTCTCCCCTCTGATCCTGAGCCCTTTCCCTCAGAGGACCCCCCCCCTCATCCTCTTCCTAGTCCTCAAAGTAATCGCCCTCCTCCATACGGCGGCTGCGGCCACTCCTTTCCCCCCCATTTTCACAAACCTCCACCTCTTTGCGCCCCTGTCATAGATCCACAGCTTCGTTCCTTGATTTCTCATTCGCAAGCTGCACTCACTTCTGACATAAAAGACCTCAAAAACATGATACAACTACAGACCGAGCGCAACGCTCTCGTTAAAGAGCTTCAAGATCTTCAGCTCTCGCTTACCCAACCCGCCAACTCTCTAGTTCCTCCCAACCCTCCTAAACCTTATAAAAAATCCTCAGCTCCTAAACGTAAAACTCCCTTTGCTTTTCCCGTCTGCACTCGTTCTCAAAATCATCCAGACAATCAAGGTCCCCTGGGTTAGGACTGGGAAAAAACTTACAAGGTGACCCTAGCCCCATAACAATCACTACGAAAACGGACAAAACAGGTTTGGGATACCCCCACGCCCCCCAAAATTTTTCATAAGGGCTATTGACACTCCTGCACCTTGGGCTGATGCTATCACTTGGAAAAGTGATGAGCCAGTCTGGGTTGATCAATGGCCCCTCTCTTCTCAAAAAGCCCAAGCTGCTTATCAGTTGGTGCAGGAACAACTAGAAGCAGGACACATTGAACCCTCTACCTCCCCATGGAATACCCCCATCTTTGTTATTAAAAAGAAATCAGGCAAATGGAGGCTTTTACAAGATCTCAGGAAAGTAAATCAAACTTTGCAAATCATGGGAGCCTTGCAACCAGGTCTCCCCTCCCCAGTCGCTATCCCTATTGACTTCCACAAAATTATCATTGATTTAAAAGATTGCTTTTTCTCCATACCCCTACACCCTCACGACAAAAAGAGATTCGCTTTTAGTGTCCCTGTTGTCAACTGTGTGGGCCCTATGCCCCGCTTTCAATGGAAGGTCCTCCCCCAAGGAATGGCTAATAGTCCTACACTCTGTCAAAAGTTTGTTGCTCAAGTCATTGATCCATTCCGCTCACAATACCCTCATATCTACCTCATCCATTACATGGATGACATCCTCTTGGCCGGACCTAACCATTCTGAAGTCCTCTATTTATCACAATTAATTATAAAAGCCTTAAGGGATCAAGGACTTCAAGTAGCTCCCGATAAAATTCAGTTACAACCCCCCATACCTTTTTAGGCTTTGAACTATTTCCCTATAAGGTAAAAACACAGAAACTCACCATTAGGACAGGACACTTACAAACTTTAAATGATTTCCAGAAGCTTTTAGGAGACATAAATTGGCTACGTCCTTACCTCCATATTACTACAGGAGACCTTAAACCTCTATTTGATATTTTAAAGGGGGATTCTGACCCCACGTCAAGCAGAAGCCTCACCCCTGAGGCTCAGGCTGCTATCGATAAAGTTTCCACAGCTATCCAGCAACAAGGAGTTTCTTACTATGATCCCACAAAACCTCTGCTCCTAATATTGTTTCCTTCCACTTTTACCCCTACTGGAATTCTTTGGCAACAAGGACCTCTATATTGGATACATCTCCCCGCCTCTCCCTCAAAAATCCTTACTACCTACCCTTCTCTTATGGCGGCCCTAATCATAGAAGGAAGAACAGCCACCCGAAAACTCTTTGGGAGAGACCCATCATCCATTGTCACTCCCTATGCAGAGAAACAAATAGAGTGGCTTATGCAAAACGAGGACTCCTGGACACTGGCCTGCATTGGCTTTCTAGGAACATTCTCATGCCATCTTCCCTCTAATAAGCTACTTCAATTTCTACAAACAACTCCACTTGTATTCCCTAAAGTAACTTCTTCTCAACCTATTCCAAATGCCTTGCTAGTCTTTACTGATGGCTCTTCCACAGGTCTTGCAGCCATCCATTCATCTAAAAACCAAAAAACTCTCCAGACACCTTTTAAGTCCGCACAGCTTGTGGAGCTATACGCTGTTCTGCAGGTGTTTACAGATCTCTCAGATCAGACCTTTAATCTATATACTGACAGCTCTTACGTTGCCCAATCTGTACCCCTTTTAGAAACTACTCCCTATATCAAACCTTCTACTAATGCATCTCTTTTATTCTGCGACATACAAAAGCTGATACTAACACGGAGACATCCCTTTTTTATAGGACATATAAGAGCCCATTCCAATTTGCCAGGACCCCTAGCTGAAGGAAACAATACTGTTGATCAACTTACAAGATTAGTGGCTCATGTATCTTCCTCTACCCGCCTCACCCACGCACAGGAGGCTCATAAATTACACCACCTAAATGCACAAACCCTTCGTCTTCAATTTAAAATTACTAGAGAACAAGCTAGGGCTATTGTAAAAAACTGCCATAATTGTGTCATATTTCTCCCTGAGCCTCATTTGGGAGTCAATCCCAGAGGGCTTATCCCCGGAGAGTTATGGCAGATGGATATCACTCACATCCTCTCCTTCGGTAGTCTAAAGTATGTTCATGTTACCATTGACACATTCAGTGGTTTTATTTTTGCCTCTCTACAGAGTGGTGAGGCTGCCAAACATGTCATCTCTCATGTCCTCCAATGCCTCACTGTGCTAGGAGTTCCTAAATGTATAAAAACAGACAATGGTCCTGGGTATACTGCTAAAAACTTTAAAGAGTTTTGCCATTGCCTCCAAATAAAACATCTTACTGGCATCCCATATAATCCCCAGGGACAGGGGATTATAGAGAGAGCTCATCAAAAAGTTAAAAATCAAATTTCTAAACAAAAAGGATCATCCACAGAGCTCTCTAACTACTATAAAAATCCTAAAAATCTTCTCAATCATGCACTGTTCGTCCTCAACTTCCTAACAGTAGACGAACAGGGCAAGTCTGCAGCAGACAGACTATGGCATCCGGCCACTAAGGATACTTATGCTCAAGTCCTTTGGAAGGACCCCCTGACTAATCAGTGGCACGGACCCCATCCAGTACTCATATGGGGAAAAGGACACGCATGTGTCTATGATCAAGAACACCAGTCAGCCAGATGGCTCCCAGAAAGATTAATAAAATGTGTTAATAACATTTCATCCAGGGAAAGCAACCCCTGAGATTTCCCTTCTTTTACCTTACAGAGAAATGCTGCTTCTATGCAGATAAAACAGGCATAGTAGAAGACAGCATGAAAAGAGTCAAAGATAGCTTAGAGAAACGCAAAAAAGAGAGAGAGCAAAATGAAAGTTGGTATCAGAACTGGTTCTCCACCTCTCCCTTTCTAACCACCTTACTCCCCTCTATTCTTGGCCCCTTACTTGGACTTCTTCTGCTTATTTCATTTGGCCCTTGGGCCCTGCGGCGGCTCACGCAGTTCGTGAAAGATCAAATAGATGATCTACGAACTAGACCCATCCAAGTCCACTACCATCGCTTAGAACTCACTGAGCAAGGACTGGATGACTACAACGGTGTCTGCCCAAACGACACTCCTGTCTTTTAACACGCTGACCAAGTGGCCAATGACGGGTAACACCTGAACATGCCTTTTGCAGCCACAAAGGCAATGTCTAGTGGCCTAAGACAGGCATTGGTCTAGCTTACATCCCCCATATACAGAGGCTGGATAGTCAAAAACGGGTAAGACACGCAAAAGAGGATACCAACCTAAGACAGGAAGCAGGTCATGCTACCTGTGCTCCCATGACGGGTAAGGATTCTCTTGTTGTGAGTCAACCTAAGACAGGCACAGTCCTCTATTATGGCAACAGCACCTGCCATATATAATAAAGAAGGGGGAACTGTCAGGAGCCGTTGTCATCTGTGACACCATCTTGTGAGAGCTCAGCCATCTTCTATACTAACCACAAACCTGTACTCACCTTTCCTTTCCCCTCCTCCCCCCTCCTTTCTGCTAGAGCATGAGAACAGAAACCACAAGAACAAGGAAGTTAGGCAGTGGAAAAGTACCTGACCTTTGCCAGTGGAAAAGCACCCGCCATTTTGTTTTAAAGACTCCATCTTGTTGTTTACTTCTTCTTGGCCAGTTTCCCGCCACAGCTTCCCGCTAAGTCCTCAACTAGGTCCGTTGCTTACGTCAAAGACTACTGAGCATGTGCACAACTCGGTGTGTGATTGGACTTTGTAAGCTACCTCATTATCATAATGGGCAACCAACCAAAAGAAGCTACTCCCTACCACGCCCCTTCAAATGCTATATATTCCCTGCCTTTTCTGCTAATAAATGAGAGCTTGACACAACCTTGCAGGCTCTTCGTGTCGTTTTTCCTCTCATCCCATTTCATAGGTGGTCGCGGCTCCCCCGAGGTCTCCCACGTCTTAATAGGTCCTCGCGGGCGAGGACATCTCAAGCTAATATTTCAGGGCATTGAGCAAAGTACTTTAAGGGCATAGTCTCATTTAATCCTTCCCAAAACCCTGTGGAGTAGGTATTATAATTTTGTTTGTTTTAGAGCTAAAGAAACTGAGGTACAGAGAGTGACTTGACCAGAGCTGTTGTAGGACTAGGATTGAACCTGGGTCAGCAAGACTTTAAAATCTGGCTTTTGAACACAACGCTGTAAGGCTTCTAGACTCAACTGTTTGCTCAAGCTGCATCAGAGAAATGATTCTGAGAAAGAGAAGGTAATTCACCTTCTCACTAAATGCTAATTGAATGCTGTCTTAGCTCAGGCTGTCATGGCAAAATACTTTTGCTGGGTGCCTTAAGCAACATTTTTTTCTCACAGTTCTGGAAGCTGGCAAGTCCAAGATCAAGGTGCCAGCAGATTCATCTCCCAGCAAGGCCCATGGCCTGGCCTCTCTGCATGCTCACACAGCCTTTCCTCTGTAAATGCAGGTGGAGAGAGAGAGATCTTCCTTTTCTTATAAGGACACTAACCCCATCATAAGGGCCCACCGTCATGACCTCATCTAATGAAGCTAATTGCTTCCCAAAGGCCCCAGTTCCAAATTCCACCACATTGAATTCTGGGGGGCTGGGGAGACACAAACATTCAGCTGTAACAAGCACTAACTAAAAATCTCAGGAATGTGATAGAAAAAACTCTAAAATGGAAAAAAGAGAAAAGGGAAAGACAAGGAAGAAAAAGAAAAAGCACAGTAAGACCTGGACTAGGATGAAGCACGCGGGGGCCTAGGACTCAGCATTCAAGGAAGCCCCCCACGCCTGAAGGACCCTGCAGCTCCGTGAACTTGTCAACCAGCCCCCAGCCCCGCAGCCCTGTTTTTTGCTCTCAGGGAGCTCAGTGTCTGGTAGGGCCTGGCGTTAGCGTGGGTCAGTTCAGGAGAGAGAAACCACACAGTGATTTGAACAGGGCAAGTTTAATATAAAGAATTATTAACTAGTAATCTATTGTTTAGAAACCCAGGAGGGCACAGAGGGAGAGACTATGACAAGCGAAGCCAAGGAGTTTTGACCTTCAGGGTGAGTGAGGACTTTGTTTTTCCCTTTGGGCTGTGCCTGAGTGAGCAGGACTTGCCCTATTTGTTAGGCAACATCAGACTCTGCAGCCTTTCCTTTCAGATCACCCCAGGCATTTAGGCTATTTAAGAAATCTAAATAACATCTCAGTCAGACTAACATTCCGAGAGAGAAATGTTTTAATCTGTCTTTTCCCAGAACAGCCTTTAGGCCTGGGAGGGTGTAAAAACAGGCTGGGTGATGGTTGATATATGTGCAGATTTATGGAACCCAGAGGTTTTGGCTAAGGTACATATAAATCTCAAAGAAGAATTAAATATTATTTGATATCACACAAACCACTCAATAGAATTTGAATGCAGGTCAAATTACAACAGCTGTTTGTTATCTCTCATTTAAGCTAGGATAACAGAATTGCTTAAACAAATTCCCTTCCTTTCTCCTATTTTCAAAGACTTAATATTTGCATAATGATTAATCTCCAGCTCCAGAGGAAATTCCCAAAGGGAGAGACAACACAGAAGCATTTTAAACTGCCACTGCATGGAAAAGAAAGAAGAGGGAGTGTGTCAATCTTCAGTTTCGGAGCCTCCTCTTAGGATAAGTCTAAGTAATGGTGGTCATGTTGAATATTAAAACAAGGGTGGGATGGCTGAGAGAACACAACCCCAAACATCTGGACAATACATATTAACTAGACCAAAAGGATAGCTCTAATTAAGGGATGATACCACCCTGCATATTTAGAGAGAGGTAAATCTGGACTATCTCAAAGTTTTATTCTATTATTGGAAAGGGCTAAATCCTTATTCTGAGAAGCCTAGAATACACCCACATCTGCCCATCCAAAAAACTTCTGAGACTTTTCCTTTTCATAGAGCATCTTCAACTGGCTGTTTATTTGCTGTGATTTCAGGGGCTCTGGGAAACTTCTGGCTGGGGAAAGGGCAGCAGGCTTGAAGTGCATTCCTAGGCCTCAGTACTTGACCTGTAAAATTAAGGCACCAGGCTAGATCAGTGGCTCTCAACCTTGCAGCATTTTAGAATTACCTGAAGAACTTGAAAATAATACCCAACCCTGGACCCGACCTCAGGCTAATCAAGTCACAATGTGTGGCAGGGGAGCCCAGAACGTTAATATTTTAGAAAAGCCTTTCAAAGTGAGGTCAATATGCAGCTGGGTGTGAGAGCCACTTGCAGTCTGATATGCGATGCTGCTGTGTATGAATGACCTTTGTGCACATTTAAAAATTGTTCTGTTAGGATAAACTCTCTCTGAGAGTCAACTGTGTGTGAACATGTTTGCATCTGAATGAAGTCTAAAGGAGAGTACACAAAGATGGAAACAGCTGTTAGGGTACAGGGCAAAGGAATTTTCTTTAAAATTTCTAAAATATTGTATTGTTTTCATAACAAAAAACTCTGATTACTAAACACTCTCTCCCCACTTGCCCTTTTCCACATTTGGGTTTGGGGCCATTTTCAGAAAGCTGTTAAAGCTTCACCTCTGAACATGATAAAAACATCTGTGTGATTTGGTCAGAGCTGGGTTTCTCAAATACTTTCTGTCTCTCAGCTCTGAAAGAGTATTTCATGAAAGAAGTTCAAAGTTCTGTGAGGGTATGGACATTCTTGTTGTTGAGGGCCTAATATAAAGTGGTCATTCAATGTGTGGTCAGTTATAATGACTAAATACATCACATGACTCTGCTCTGAAATCCAGTACTAAATGCATAGGTCATGAATTATGTTCATCAACCATGCCATCATTAATATTCATCTAATGTCTGTTTTCACTGGGTGGTTATTAACATGTCAGGTATTTATGGAAAAAATGAAAGTGAAAAATTCTATATTTACTCTTATATGAAAGGCTGTTTTTAGAGTATACTTTGACAAAATCCCTTAATAAAGGCACGTTTCCTTTCAAAACAGACTTCTGTTTTCACGTTAACAATCTCATACAAACAATGTTTATTAATGTTTTGCTTGCTGAATGGACATTAGCCAAATGATGGGCTATATATATAGTCCAATTCAGAAAAGGGAAATATAAAGCACTGCTCTTAAGAGTTTAAATTGATACCTTCTCTACTAGCACTGTGGGGTTGTTTTTCTAATGAAAAGAGGAGTCAGTAATTCACTTCCACACTTACCTGGTCCCCTTGGTGAGCAATAACCCTTCCCAAGACTGTTGCATGCGGTTGGCACACAGTCTGGAATAGAACAGAGCAGGGATTGGCAAACTTTTTCTTTAAAGGACCAAATAGGAAATACGTTAGGCCTTACTATTCAACTCTGCTCTTGTAGCACTAAAGCAGCCACAGACAACATGTAAATGAATGAAGGTGGTTGTGTTCCAAAAGAACTTTGTTGAAAAATACAGGCAGCAGGCTGAAACTGGTTTACAGGCCATAGGGTGCCCTTTGCGGGACTAGAGCAAACCCAACAGGGTGTCAAAGTGGCTCCCAGTTTGCAGCAGGAAGGTATAGGCTAGGTCTAAGAATTTTAACTAAACCCAAAGAAGCTAGTGTGTGTTGGGTTCTACATGAGCAAATAGATCCATGATGATAGGAGAAGTCATGAGAATCCATTAATAATAAAAGAGCGATAATAGCAATAGCTAATATTTAGAGAGGATTTGCTATATAACTTGTGTGTAATATTTTACATGTAAAGTTTACAATGTCATATATAATCTTTATCATTACTTTGTAATCTTTATAATAACCTTGAGGTAGGTATTATATTCCCATTTTAGAGATGAGGAAATTGAGGCACAGAGAGGTTAAATAAATTTCCCAGTGACATATAGCTAGTAAGTGGCATGGCTAAGATGTGAACTCAGATAGTCTGACTTTAGAGACTGCTCTTCTAACAACTATGCATTACTATCTTCTTCCAGGGACAGAGCCAAGTCACAGCTCAGAGGGAATAGAAGGGTCCCTACATAGGTATGCTAGTCCTGGTTCAGGGTTCTAGAGGCTCACCATGCTAAGGACGGACCAAGACAGTGCCCTGGGGTGTACACTGTGGGGACACTGTTCTCCATGGGTCTCTCATGTTTCTTCATGTCTTCAAGCAAAGGCATCAACAGCTCTGTGTTGAGGATTATCTCTTTAAGGATGTTTGTATATTTAATAGTCTTGGCAGAGATAGTATCTCCCTCTGGAGCTGAGGGAAGACTTAGTTTGCTTTATGTTACAATAAAGACAATGCTTCCCTCTGAGGCAAAGTTGGGCAAGCTTGCTTATAGCCCATTATAAAAGCTTGGGATTCTTTAGCCATGATGGAAACCCTCTGCGTGCACAGTAACTACCTGGACTACCCTATGTAACCCCCTTGGGACTTGGGAGGCAAGGGGAATGGACAGGAACATGAATCTCATGTTGTATGAGTACTGTGTAATAAGTCCTTTGTTTGGCCCAGAAGTCTCATGTCATCTGCCAGCATCCATGATCTGTGGCCGGCTAACTTGTTATTGTGTAAGCAGGGTAAAATTTCTTAGTCCTTCATAGTCTAGACATACATGGGAGGTACCATGGGTGTGATGGCTGCTTTGAGGAATGCTGTCCGCTCTTGGCTTGGTTTTGTGCCTTACCCCCCAAGGTGATGGTCTTAGGAGGTGGGGGTCTTTGAGAGGTCATGAGGGTGGAACCCACATGAATGAGATTAGTGCCTTTATAAAAGAGCCCTCAAAATGCCAATGAAATGTTTGCTTTAAAATGTTTATGTGATGTGCGTAGCCATATATGGTGTATGGTCATACAAGAAGTGGAATCTCACCAGACGCTGAATCTGCCTGTACCTTGGTCTTGGACATCCCAGCCTCTAGAACTGTGAGAAATATATTTCTGTTGTTTCTAAGCCACCTATTCTGTGGTGTTTATGTTTTAGCAGCCTAAATGAACAAAGGCCAGAAGGCCTGTACTGAAGCCAGAGAGAGGCAAGTCTCTGCAAGCGCCTCAATTACATAACTAACAGAGGGCAACACTGTACTGAGAAGTACTAGAACTGACTACAAGGAGCTAAAGAGGTGCAGCTGATTCACTGGAATGACTTTCAATAAACCATAGCTATAACATAAATACTACCTTTCAGCAATCTATAATACACTGCTTCCTGAACCTAGCTGCTCAGAATCACATGGTAATATTAAAATGGCAATGATAAAGCAAGATTCCCGAGCTCCATCTTATATATAAATGAACCAGAATATCTGGGGATGAGGCTCGGAACTTGGTATTTTACAAACATTTCCCAGAGATGCAGTCAATCCCCGCACTGTTCTAATCATAAGGATTAGATTTTATCATCTGCTTCTCTGTACCTAAGTTTCTTCATTTGTTACACAAATAGTTAAATTCTAGAATTGCGTTGCCCAGTATAGTGGCAATTAGTGACATGTGGCTATTTAAAATTAATCAAAATTAAGTAAAATTTAAATTTCAGTTCCCAGTTGTATTAGCTACATTTCAAATATTTAATAACTACAAGTGGTTAGTGGCTACAGTATCATATAGTGCAGATACAGAACATTTCCATCATCACAGAAAGTTCTATTGGGTACTGCGGCTCTAGACTATCTTAAATCGGAAAAGAAGGATGTGTCACCTGAGGGTTTTAGCCCCGGGCAAGTTCACTCTGGAGTCAGTGAGATGGAAAAATGACAACAGAATGCTGGGGGCAAAAGGTTTATACCTAGGTTTATTCTTGTGGTGGCAGGTCAAGCACTAGAATCCAGTCAGCCTCAAGGACAAGTCTGCGCACAGCGAGGGGTTCTCCACCTCCGGGCCTCTCCGTCCCTGCAGCCGGCTCAGCCTCTGCCCTGGCGCTGCCACCACGCCGGCCTCTGCCCTCCTGCAGCTGTGCAGCCCCTTGGCGGAACTCTTATATAGTGTCATTGACAGCCCATTGCCAATTCTTGTGCAAGCCTGCACCTGTGAGCATTGCACATGCGCAGTGGGCAAACAGGCCAGGGTCTGGTGAGAATCCCAGCCCTGGAACTTCCATTTCCCTCTACCTGGAAGCTATCAAAGACTGCTGTGGTTGCAGGATAATTTGAGCACCCGATTAGAATAATAAGTGCAATGGATTGAAGCATATTAAATATATTTAAATCCATGAGTTCATAATCATACTAAAAGAAAATTTGCTGGTGACTTTTAGAAGATGCTAGGGAACCAAGTTATTATTTGGAAACTGGAAAATAAAAGGTTATCAAGCATTCAATCAGTACGTTTATCAGGAAAGGTTGGATACATTCTGGAGCCAGTACTGGAATGCATATCAGAAGGTCCGCAGGACTGAACACCTGCTTCTCTTTGCCATGGGTAATTCAGTAACGCATCCTTGCAGTGTTTTTTCTTTCTTCCTTTATTTTCATTCCCATATCCCTCACTCTTGTTCTCTGAGATCCCCAAATAAATTCCTGTGTGTAAACTTCAGTCTCAGGCTCTGCTCTGGGAACCCAGGCAAGGACAGCTTCTAGTTCAAATTCTTGAAAGAGAACCTAATCCCACTTGGCATATAGATTTGTTTTTTTGGTTATGATTCCTTTCCCAGCCCAGTCTCCTGTGAGGGGCTGTCCCTTCCAGAGATGAAGGTGGGACTTCTTACACTAGAAGAGGTAGGAGGGAGAGATGGTTTTGAGAGTTTGTAAAACGGAGTAACATGTCCAGTCCAGAGCCTTGCTACTGAGAGAGGTGATCCGCTCACAGGCAACATCAGTGTCACCTGGGAACTTGTCAGAAATGTGGTCTCAGGCCCCAGCCAGACCTACTGAGTGCAAATCTGCATTTATCAAAGTTCCCCAGGTGATCTGCATGTACATTAAAGTTAAAGACTTCTATTCTAGAGGGAGTGATAATCATCCAGCTCAGGGATTTTTTTTTTTTTTTGTAAGAGATGTTGAATCCATAGGTCAATGAGAAACATATAAGGGAAGGGGAGCATATACTGCTGTTATGGGGGTATTGGAGAGGAAACGTAAGATTGAATCTATGTGAAAACACTTTAAATCCATAACAGGAGAAACTCTGTATCTAGGTTAATACACCTGGCACCATATACCTCAAAAAATGTTTGAGTGGGAAGATAAAAAAAAACAACCCAAATCAACAGAAAACATCTACCTGTCATTATAGACACAGAGCAGGTTCTTACTGAACAACTGCTAAATACTGAATCCAAAGCTTGTGTTAGCGGTGGGGTGTGTGTTTGTCGGGGAGGCAGAACCAAGCTTGGCAATCCACCACTTCCCCCAAGGATGCTCAGGGCTTTGCTATCCCCCCCCCCAATAAGCTCAAACTTTTGACGTCATTCCCCTTCAGTTCACTGTCCCATCTCCTGTATAAAAACTCTCAGTTACAGGCATCGTGTACTGGTAAGTGTTAACAACTGGCTCTCCAGGAACAAATATAAAGCTCTGACTTGTGGTGTTTGCCGATTTCCACAGGATAAATACTCTCACCATGGCTGGTTGTAAGTGGTGTGAACTGGTTCCAGCACACCACTGGAAATAAGTGGGTGAAAGGGCAAGAAGGAAAATAAGGGCGGAAAGGACACTGTAGAGTGGTTTATATAACCTTCCCAGAACGGAGGGAAGCAAAGTTAAGTTGACCAAGACCTGGAATGCTTCCTTTAAGTTTAGTTTAGTTACTATGATTCAGAAACTTAGCTGCCCACTTCTTCAGGTCAAAAGGGCTTGCCTTATCCCCTGGCTCTCTGCTGTAGATTTGGCCATCTCAGCCAATCTTTGGGTATCTCTCATCTTCAACTTTATTTGGAACTTCCTTCTGCTGTAGCTTTAAAAGAACCAGAAGCTCAGCTGGTAAAAAGGTTTTGGAATAGCCAGAGTGACTTGTATTCTACATTTACTAAATCTTCTTCCATAAACACTATTTAGGCTCTGGAATGCTCGCATCCACCCTTACAGATACAACACACCCCATTCTTCCCTGAGTATAGTCCTAACGACTCCCACCCAGCTTCCCCAGGTGTTAGATACACACCCTGGTTCTCTGGCCAGAGTTCAAGCCCTCACCTGGTTTCCTTGGACATCATCCAAGAGCTCCAGTCCTGTCTTTCCTGGGAGATCTCCAACTGGCACATGACTCCCTTCCCTTGGGGAAATTAGCAGGGAATGCATATCTAATTTGCTGTGGGCAGGCAGCTTAGACTCGTCCCTTGCTCATAAGCCCTGCCTTGGGGGCTCAGAGTTGGTTCCCTAAAGGCCTGATCCAGGGGCCCCATCCTCTCCGGGCACCTCCAAGGCTGCATAACCACTGATTTCTTTTGGTGCATCTGTACCAGAAGAACCACTCCCTTCCCTACTTTCACCAACAAAGCTCACACCTGAATCTCCCATAACTGCTCTGGTTGCTCCCCTTTTCCTGGTTTTTCTTGGAAAGCCTCCATTGCTAGGAATCCAGCATACTCAGGAAAGCCCAAATTAATGCTTCTTAACTGCATGAAAAATACTTTTTGTAACCTTCTGTCTTGCCAATGGGTTTCAGTCCTGGATGAGATCACTATGGATTCAATGAGACTGAAGAATGACAATGGAATGTTCTTGGGGTGAAAGGGTTTATACCCAACTTTTTTTACACGGTGGCAGGTCCATCACTAGACTTCTGTCCACTCTGAGTGAGTCTGCATGCAGCAAGCCAATGTCTGTCTCTGGGCCTCTCTACCTGTGCAGCTGTCTCAGTCTCTGTCCTCGGCGCTGCCACCATTCCAGCCTCTGCTCTGCTCTCCTGCAACCTTGCAGCCGTGCCACTCTGTCACCCAGGGCATTGGGCAGAGCTCTTTATATAGAGTCAATAACGACGTATTGCCCACACATGTGTAGTGAGCTAGCCAACCAGGGCCAGGTGAGAATCCTGGCCACAGGAACCTTCACTTTCTCCACACCTTCTCTTTGGAGTTTAATCAATGGTGACTTCCAGGAAAGAAACAGTTCTGCTAGCAGTTTTAAAGTGTTCATTTTTGCAGTCCTAGTATCTGAAGCATAACAGCTTGTTTGGTCTCCTCAGATGAATGTACCTTTATCTTTAGATTTATGATTTGGTTTTTATTTCTTCTAAAATAGAGACCGAAGTGGTGGAAGTTCCCTTATCAGAGTTGGGGCCTCTTCTCTGAGGATTGCTTCTTTTTCAGGCACCCAAAGCAGCCACTATTTAGGTTTACTCCTTTTAATTCTCCCTCTCTCTTCCCAGTGTTTTCTTCTGTTAGCACGTGAATACATCACCGCCCTCTCCTACAAAGGCCAGTTTACATGACTCAACAGTTTATACTAAGTGAAGCACTCCAGGTGGCTCAGCTAACTCACCCCAGCTTTTGTGCCTTCCTAGGTTGGGGAAAGCACTGGGGTCAGAGGTCAGTGTGTCCTTCCTGCCAGCTGAGAACTTTACTCTGCCCTTTGAGTGTTCCATTCATAGTGAAGGCCAAAGGCCTCCGGACTAAAAAATGTCTTTAATTCAAGCCCAAGATATGCAGCAAGGAGTCCCAGTCTCTGTTGTTAGGCCTGAGAGGCCCACCAAGCTGGAGTGTTCTTTGCCTCTCTGGTCTCTCCCAGATGTCCAGTGAGCTTGTGTGCCATTCGGCCTCCAGCTTTCCACAGTTTCACTCTGCCAGGGCTCTGGTGAGTTTGGAAGGCTGCCAATCTGGACACAAAAATGGAAGTGTCTGAAGGAAGAGATTCTCCCAAAGGTCTTGGTTAACAGAGAGCTGAACATCGGCCAATGACTCTGAAAGAAAAGATGAAAGGGATCAACATGGCAAGCAGCTGTGAGATTAGACTCTCAGAGCAGAGGCAATCCTGCACTGGAATTGCTAGTGTTAAGAGCAAGGTTTCCGGGAATGGGCACTAGCGAGTTCAGGACTCAACTCCAGGAATGAGTAAGACCATAGTAACCAAAGTCATATGGAGGCGGGATGCCATGTAATGGTAATGTGCCCTAGGGACAGGCATTGGGCTGCAGGATGAGAGTGGCTGAACCCCTGTCCAGTGAGCAAATGATCAGATATTTAACTTTAACATTGACTGTGAATATGCCTGCAAGAATTCTTAGTGCGTTCTCAAAAATGTAAACTCTCCCTATCTTTCATTAAAGCCCTTTTTTGGACAAAGGACTAAGCTAGATTTGGGCAGATCTTAAAACTGCATAAGATCAGGTTTATACTTGAGCCTTGTATAGTACAGGTACTCAGAAAATGGTTTATTGATTCCAATGTAACAGGGCTCATCCTTTGTCCCGGGGGGCTATGGCAATGTCCTTTAAGAGTGAGTGATAGTGACAAGTGTTCAGGATGTCATACAGTGATACGTAGTTCCCAGTCCTTAGATGGCCTGCCCCTGTGCTGGGACAGGGCTTCATCTGTTTATTCCAAAACGGGTTATTGCTGGGAGTTCTCTTGGCTTCAGAAGGGGTAAGACATAGCAAAGGACATTAATATAGGTCTTGAAACCAGGCAGAGGGGGTCAGATGTGCCTGTCAACATGTATCTTGAAGTCAGGAAGGTAGCCTTTCCCCCATCCTTCTCCTTTACAAAAATTTGTTTCCAAGATACTGTCTATAGTTTTGCCCAGCGCAGGTAGGTCTCACTGAGAGCTCTTGCCGTGGGAAGTTTTTCCTGCTGTTCTGCCTGAGCTGCCTTCTCCTTAGTTTCAGTTCATTATGTCTGTGAAGACAGGGAGGGCGTTATGCAGCAAAAGGCCCAATCGCTGTGGGAGGAATGAATCATTCCAAGAACAGTGAGATGGACAGCAAGGTGAAGGTTCCTGAGAGACAGGAAGCTGGGGGTGGATGTGTTACTGAGAAAGGCATAAAAACGAAGTCTGTCTGCTCTCTCTCTCCACTATTCCCACTAGGGGGTGCCCAGCATCCCAGAATAATCACTGTTATTAAGAAGTTGAAGTTTTAGGGGGGCATCTTTTAATAGAAGGGCACTGGCTGACTCAGGTTTCCTGCCTCTCTGACTTGAGTTGGGAAGTGATCTGCTGACCTTGGGAATTTAAGAAAGTCATTCAGCCTTGTCAATCCTCAATTCACTCATCTTCAAAATGGGGCTAATCCTACTGGGGTTATTTGAGAATTTAAAAGATACGTATAAGCACTAAATAAATATAATTTTCTCCTTTCCCTTTTCCCTATTTGGAAATGGCTGAGGGCAAAGAAAGGAGAGGTATCTATTGAAATATAAGAACCACCTTATAGCCTTAGACCTCGGGAGCCAGGACTGCAGCCCTGGTGCGAGAGGGCCCTCCCTGGCCTTTGGGGTTTTCTGCACTGCAGAACTTCAGTGAGTGTTCTGGGCATGCTGGAGGAGTCCTGGCCCCTTTGGCCTTTTGGACCAGCCCTCATACTTCACAGGCTTGTGGGCCATAATTCGGAGACCAGCATCCAACTAAACTTAAAGGTTACTATCTGGTCCTGAGGCCTTCAGTCGTTGGAGAATTAAATTGTCTTGCCGATGGTCATACAGTGCAAAAGCCTAGCCTCGAATCCAGGCAATGTTCTCCGTATTACCAGTTAATCCAGGCTAATATGATAATGATTCACAATTATTTTCAGCACAGTTTTCAAAGTATGGCCCATACACCACCTGTGCCAGCATCTCCAGGTGGGCTTGGTAAACATGCAGATTCCTCGCCCCCTGCCAGGCCTGTTCAGTCAGACTCTCTAAAGTTTAAAAGGCAATGACTTACAAAGTTACCCAGCCCCAGGCTACATTTCTACATGAAAACATAATGCCTTAATCTGCCAGAATGCTCTTTTGTGGGGAAAAGTCGGGGCGCTGTAGCAGATTTACTGCTTCAACAATCATACTTTTATAGGGGGTCTGACCCTGATTATTTATAGGCATCCTTAGCTACTTACTACCTCCCCTGGAATTTCCTAGATGTTATTGGAACCATTGCTGTGAAGGTCACAGGAGATCATTTCTGTGGCCACCTGATGAGACAGTATGATTAGGAAAGTTCAGTTTGAGTCACATCTGAGCCACAGTAATAACCTGGAGTTCTGTCAAGGAAGCTGGGGGAGGGAGGGAGTTTTGATTCTTGTTTCTGGGGATTGGGACAGCAGGATGAAGGCTGATCACCAGGGGCCACTTCCTTTGCATTGCCAGGTTAGCTATGGAACGGAAATCACCCCTTCCTCTAAAAGCTGTGAACCTGACCTCAGTCTAGAGACATGTGAACAGACTCCACAAGTTTCCTCCTGACATCAAAGGCCTGCAGGAGTTGGCTATTCAGAAGGAACTGGTGACAGTGGATCACTCTCTAGAGACACACCTTTTCAGACTTAGAGAAAGAGCAGTGGAGGCAGCCTGGCTCTTGGGCCCTCAGAGTAAGAGGCTCACCTTGGCCTCTGGTGGAGGAGGGGGGGGTCTGTGCACTGCCAAAGGGCAGTGGGAATTCAGGGAACACTGGGGGCTCAGCTCAGACACACAAGTTCACAAGTGCAGAGCTGCCCCTTCACTGTGCAATAAAGATTCGCATCAGCTTCAAAGTGTCCAAAATGAGCGTAAGAATGCCACCAGGAAGACCTTAAATTGTTACCTTAAATCTGTTCTTGGAACAAAATGGGAACTAAATTTTAATAAGACCAATAGGTCATCGGTTGTGTAGCAAACGTCACTGGGCAGCACTAACTGGCCAGCTGGCTGGCTGCCTCCAGGAGCGAGGGCGGGACCAGGTGGAGCTGGTTTGGCCTCCTTCTTTCAGGGGGGCTGCACCTCTGCTGGAATGCTCGTCGTAAAGAGCTTTCCTCCACAGAGCAACATTTTCACCTTCCCAAACTATTCTTTCTCTTTCTTGTTTTTTTTTGAATAAGAGGATTGATTATTCGACTCAACTGGAGATGGCTCCCTTCCCTAATTTATTATTCCATTCCTAGCCCTTCCCCCGACCCGGGCTCAGTGTGAGCGGACGGGAGCACTGGAAGATGCACTGCCTCAGACACACAAGTTCACAAGTGCAGAGCTGCCCCTTCACTGGGCCTGCGGCACAGAAAATCCCAACCTCTTTGTAGTCAGTTATCGGGTCTTGTTGAACGTGGAAAGGAAATCAATTCCAAAGGCAGGAAATGACCCAGGGACCATAACAATATGTGAAAAGCCAGGCCGGTGCTTCCGTCACTTTGTTTCGAACTATTCTAATCTGTGTCCCGGGAAGCCTAACCCATTACCAGATGGAGATCTGTTTTCAGCCGCCTCTCGGCATCTGCCACTCCCGGCTGGTGGCATTTGCTAGTTTCAAGAAGGCAAACCTGTCCCGACATCTTGAAACTTCCGGTGAGGTGCCGCCCCAGGAAAGTCCTTGGGGCTCTGGCTGACAGCGCTGACCATCTGATGTTCGGCTGCTGGCCTCCAGCCTAGATCTCTAGTGCTTGGAGCCTGTTCTTGAAGATCTGCAGAATCTGAAATCAAAATGCCCCCTGTTGCCAGAAAAGGCTGGCTTCTTTGCCTGCTTCCTAATCCCTTCCTCCCACCAGGCTTTCCTAAAGAAATCCTATGAGTCAGGAAGGAAGAAAACCTGTCAGAGGGAGACCTGGGGGAGGGCTGGCCTCCCTTTATTGCTTCTGAAAATTTCCTTCTGTTTTACAGGGCGGGTAATGTGTAGGGATTTGGTTGTACATTTCCTGTTTTTTCCCCATTCAGGTCTCACTTTGAGAGACCCTTCATTTACTGCTCATGAAATTAGCTCTGGAAAGCAGGAGGCCCTCCAATAAGGAATTAATCACTGTTGCAAAGAAGTTTTGACTTCACTCTCACACCCAGGAGCAGGGCAAGAAAAAAAGCTCCCACCTCTGCTCCCAGAAGGAGCCATCATTCAGCGGCTTTGTACCGGCCCGGGGGCCTGTACTTTTCCTAGGCTTTTAATTTTTACTGAACACCATCCATCAGCCTTCCCACTGAAGGCTGTGGGCCAGTTGGATTCTAAGCACATCGAGGTGGCTTCTGGGATGCCTTGCTCCAAATAGGTGTCCTGGTAATGCCCTGAGGTCATTGGAAAGTAGTTATAGTTGAGTGAATAATGTACCCACCTCTTTCAACACTTTCAAAATGTTAAACAGATTAAAGTATAAAGAATCCAATATATTTGTTGACATCTGGTTTATAGAAAAGCTCCAGCAAGAAAGAAGGGGGGAGTTCAGCATCAGGCTTGGGAAAAAAGGGAGCAGCAGTGGAGGGCACTGCTCTCCTGCGTTCTGGCATCAGATACCTGTCCTGGGGTGGGAAACCACTCTCTCCCCTATCTGAAATTGCGTGGTTTGTTACGAAAAAGGTTTTATTTTATTTTATTTTTTTAAGTTTATTTTGATATCACCAGTCTACAATCAAATGAGTAATATTATGGTGATTACACTTCCCCCTTCATCAGGTCTGTCCCCCCCCCCCCCACCGCCCCAGCAACCCCATCATAGTCACTGTCCATCAGCGTAGTGAGATGCTATAGAGTCACTACTTGTCTTCTCTGGGTTGCACAGCCCTCCCCGCGCCCCCCCTAACATTACATCTGCTAATCGTAATGTCCCTTTTTCCCCCTTGCCCCTCCCTTCCTGCCCATCCTCCCCAGTCCCTTTCCCTTTGGTAACTATTAGTCCGTTCTTGGGTTCTGTGAGTCTCCTGCTGTTTTGTTCCTTCAGTTTTTTTCTTTGTTCTTATACTCCACATATGAGTGAAATCATTTGGTACTTGTCTTTTTCAGCTTGGCTTATTTCATTGAGCATAATACCCTCTAGCTCCATCCATGTTGTTGCAAACAGTAGGATTTGTTTTCTTCTTATGGCTGAATAATATTCCATTGTGTATATATATGTACCACATCTTCTTTATCCATTCATCTACTGATGGACACTTAGGTTGCTTCCATTTCTTGGCTATTGTAAATAGTGCTGCGATAAACATAGGGGTGCATCTGTCTTCGAAAAAGGTTTTAAAAAGCATGTTCTGATAAGCTTGGATTTATCCCTGGAGAGAGATATATGTATAGTCTCCATTACAAGATGGTAGCTTAATATCAGAAGCAGGTTGTATCAACTGTATGTAGCTGGTTAATCAGCAGATTAGAGAACCTAAGAGATCTTCATAAAAAGGGCTTTTAGGAGAAGGGGGGAGAGAGAAAGAGAAAGAGAGAGAACTTTGGAGGAAGTCTTTTGTTATTGCAAGAAAGAGAGTCTTGCAGGGGATATGAGAATTTGAGTCTCTCTCCTCTTTCCTCTGCCTATGGAAAATGAGCTAGGAAATGGCTAGAAACGGGAGACAGAGGGAAGCCATCACTCTAACTCTTAACACCAACCAGTCAGGATAGACAGTTCATAGTATGATGATGGTAATGGCCATAATGATGAAGAGATGGCATGACTTAGATGGAAAATACAAAGGCTTTGATTTCAAGCTATGCTTCAGTCCCAGTGTAAGTACTGCTGTCAGTTACTTATACCACCCACGGGAGTTTTGACTATAGTTAGGGGAATTTAGGGTGAGTGAAAGAAACATAATTGGATAAAATAATCAGGATTAGATTCAGATGTGACTGAGGATGGTTGCAAATTAATGAGAAAGGTATCAAATTCATACCCATTTTCATTCTGCTTTTAGCCTGACCTAATTGTTAAAAAAAAAAGTTAAAACTGTTTTCTTATTTAAATATATAGCAGAGCAAAAGATTTTGCTCTGCTCTCTAAGGCACATGTTTGGGACACCTGGACTTTTAGTCTCCTTCAGCCTTCTTCCTAGACAAAGAACAGAGGAGGGAATAGATAGCTTCTTGAGAGCTAGCAGTGAAAGGTTGGAGTTATAACGTGACAGCAAATATTATATTCTGTTTAACCCCAGGTTTCACAGACAGAGTTGCTAGACACATAAAGCAGATACTTGTATTTTACAATGACAAAATAGAGTGAAAAATGGAAAAAGAACAGAGGCATGGGTCCCAAACTGCGTAGTAGGGGCTCAGGACAACTCAGCAAACTCACAGGGGTCCTGAGATGTTAAATGTCTAGGGGAACATGATAATTCTTGATGTGTGGTGGATGTCAAATGAACTCCTATGTCAAGTTCACAGTTTCAACATTCGATTATGTTCCATTTCTTTCAAAGGTTTCTTGTCTATGAACAGCTGGATTTTCAGCAGTTGTTATGAAATGCAAGTACCAACAAGCACCAAGTTTCTTTGTGTTCTTATGTAAATTAACCCATTTATTATAGGTTAACAATGTTTCAAAGGGCAGGCTTCTACTGGTCTTTGAGCTCCTTCAGTCTTCCGACAGCCGACTTTACTATGAGAGCAGAAGAGGTATCATAGGTCCAGGTACCACCGGCTACGATTTTCATGCAGGAACCACAGGGCCAGAACCTGGCAGCTGCCTCTTCATCTTGGGTTTGCCACAGAAGGAGCAAGTGTACTTGGTGTGCTGGCTTATTCCAATTTTCTTCACCGTTTTCCTGAGGGAGGCAGCATAAGGGGTCCGGTATTTACTGATGATTTCAACCTTGGTGCATTTAGCCATGTGGCCTCCAAGTACTGAAGCCAGTGAGGAGCAAGAGTGGGGGGCAGTGGTGTCTACACAGGTTCCAAGGTTTTAGAAGATGTTCAGTGCCCACCTGGCATACACCTCCTTTTATAAGTAATTGTGATGAAGAATAAAATAATTTTCTCTTTCAGTGTATGGGTATTATGTTTTTTTTTTCAGACAGCTAAGTTATTGGAACCTAACTACTGTGTAACTGATATTTCTGTTAGCTATTTCTTGGAAGCTAAAGGCTCTATGAAAAAAATTATTGAGACACTGAGATGCTGGGAATTGAGGAAGTTTGGGAACCTCTGGATTAGAGAATACAAACTGTGTCAATGGGCAAAGGTGAATTTTGATAGTGTAGGCTTATTGATGAGAATTTAATAGCACTTCCATCCTCCTCTCCCCATACCACCAGGGCACTGCTCTAGTATTTTCCTCTGTTCCCATATGAGTGTTCTTAGTCTATTTTTTCTATTAATGCAACTATTCAGTAGACTATTAAGAGTTACCATATACAATGCTTCTCAAACTCTTCAGTGAAGGGTTTTTCTTTCTTAAGTTTCAAATACGTCATGGACTCTGTGATGGTTAACTAATGGTTAACTAATTGATGTGTTAACTTAGCTGAGCCAGATATTTGGTCAAACATTATTCTGGATGTTTCTGTAAAGGTGGTTTTTTTTTTGATGAGAGTAACATTTAAATTAGTAGACTTTGAGTAAAACATTACTTCTATAGCATGGGTGGGCCTTATCCAATCAGTTGAAGGTCGAACAGAACAAAGATAGAACTCCCCTGAGCAAGAAGCAATTCTGTCAGCAGACTGCCTTTGGACTGCACCCCTTCCCTGAAATAGATCTCTTGTTGTCTCTCTCTCTCTCTCTCTCCAAACACACACACACACACACACACACACACACCCTCTTAGTTCTGTTTCACTGCAGAATTCTAATACAGATGGATACTTAAAAAAAATGCAGTAAAAATAAATTTCTAGGAAAGTGATCATATGCTTAAATATTGTAGAAGTTGTCATAAAAGTTTTGGTTTCCATATTTAGTTTGGTAATAAAGTGTTTGTGGAACACACTTTGAGTAGCATCAAACTCAAAAAATGTAAGTATGCACATACCTGCATATATATATATACACATATATTTACTTTTTATTTTGAACCAATATTACATTTAATGAAAAGTTGTAAAATGATTACACAGATTTCCCATGTATTCCCTCACCCAAGGCCCCAAATTTTAATATCTATATGACCATTGTACAGTTTTCAAAACAAAGACACATTGGTATAAAACTATTAACTAAACTATAGAGCATATTCAAGTTTCACCAAATATAGTTTAAATAGTGAAGTCCCAACTCTAGGATATGCAACTTTAGTAGATATTGGAGCTCAGAAAGTTTTTGCAGACTAGGCTGAGACCATTTCTTTGTTTTGTTTGTACGTGAGCCAACTGAGAACTAGAAAAGTTTGACAGTAATTCTGTATTATTCTGTAGAAGAATATGCAAACCACAGACCTCTATTAAAAACATCTCACACATATTGAAAGAGCCAGTACCACTACTCCTTAGCTTATCTATCATCATTGCCAGAAATAACACATTCTTTTGTATCTAGAAAGATTAGTCAATATAGAATGTATAGAAATGTCATGCTTGGATGTGAATCTACAATGTCATGCATTTCTGACCACGTAACCCTCTCATCTCTTCTGTGACCTTTCACAGGTAGAACCCACTGTATTGATTTTTGGGCCTCTACTGTAATGACCACACATATTTCTGTTAGGGTACCTATTAAATTTATTGCTATAATTTGGGTGGGTGCTTGGTAAACTGTGAGCTACTCACGAGTATGGCTGTGTCTTATTCATCCTGTGGTCTCAATGCTGGCATAATGCCTTAGGAATAGCAGGCATGGGATGCATGTTCACTGAAGGAATGAAGGAATGAACTGAATACACAGTAAGTTCACATCAACACTTTTGTTCTACCTGATCCGGTTAGGAAAAGAGATCATAACTTGCAATTATTCTACTGAATAAGACAATGCCACATGTATATTAAAAAGGAAAAGCTTTCAAGGGTCTTGGGTTTGAGAAACAGATAGACTTTGAATGCCAAGTGTGACTTAGAAGCTGAATAAGGAATATCACTTTTACACATAGGACAAGCGTGTGGGTGCTGACTTGCTTTATTCAGTCGATGTATTGTACTCCTCAGGTAATTTTATCCACCCTGGTAAATTATGCTACCTAGGCTGATGGGTTATTATTAGTTATCATTATTATTTAGCATTTCTACAATATGTGTTTTCAAACTGTTATGTTTCTCATCCTTAATGAGCTTGCAGACAAGAGGTAATGAAGGGAGGTTTCATCTCATCTCACACATAGCTGGTATGCGGTAAATTTTTGTTGACTGATTCATCACAACTCAATTGGGAACCAGCTGGGCAAACTTGGGGGAAGAGAGCCTATCTGTCTTTCATAAGGAGGAGGTCTGGGGAGTGGGAGAGGGGCAAAGGTGGGCAGGAATACAAAGACTGCAAGGGAAAGAAGCAGGAATCCCTCTCGGATGGGGTGGAGGAGCCTCCTGAATCTCTGAGCCCCCCAGCAGTCCTCAGGGCACTCAGAGGTTCCAGACACTTTACGTTTATTTGCCCTGTCAGGGAGCATATCCTTTGGGATTGGAGCTGCTGTTCCTTAGGAACAAACTGTTTAGGGACTGCTTTTATGAGTTTGGTGATCAATTTTCAGCATTCTACTTATGCTTTTTATATTACCGGATTCTAAAGCTGGGAAAAATAAGATATCAAGAAAAATTGAACCAAATTCAGGACACTTTTAAAAGCTGAATAATGAGATATTCTTGTAGAACAATATTCAGTTTTGGTAAGGTAATGAGTGACAAGGACACTGTTGATCCCAAGGGTCCCTAGTGGCAAGGACATAATTGTATTCATATATGATTGAGAAATAGAGAGGGGAAAAGATATACTTATTAGTTTTCGGAAACCTCCCTTCCACCTAGAAGTCCTGTTCAGTGGTTTGCTCTGGTTCTGTCAACTGAGAAATGAGCAGGGTTTTGACAGTGGGGGGGTGTGTTGAGGTTGGGGTTGGGGGTAAGGTTTTGGCTTAAAAAAGAATAATGTATTAGGTCCCTGCTAAGTACTCAGAAAGTTCTCCCTCCGCTTTTTTCTATTAGCACGTTTGTGTACTTGATTTTATTGGGCAATGACCACAAATATTTGTCTGGAACATAACTTGGAAAAAAGGACAGTGAGAAGATAAAAATACAAGCCTTTCCAGCAGTTGGGTTGACTGGGAGAAGAATGGAAATGCTCAAGGAAATGTGCTGGCATCAACTCAAACACCTCCCTCGTGAGGGCCCTGGCAGGCCAGGTTAGCCTGCGGCCATACACGAAGGCCACTGAGGAGGTAAAGAAGCGGCCTGGAGCTCTCAGTAAAGCAGCAAAGCAGATTTCTCTCATCTCCTTAGATGGAAGTACAGATCCAGACGTCATAGAGTAGTTCAAGGATCACATGACACAATGTCTGCAAAGGCAGGCAATGGACCCTGAGCCTGGCACCTAGCAGATGCTCAAGACACAATGGCCTTCCTTCTCTGCTATGACTTCAGAAGCCTGGGGATGTGTGTCTGGACACACTGTGTCTCAGATGACGGCTTCATGTCATGCAGGTATTCTACACTTTAGAAAACATTGGAAAGTTGGATCCAGGGAAACTCCAAATTTTTCTACCTGGTTGAGATGAGCCACAGCTAGGGATGCATCCCTGTTTCCTCATCTGTAAAACATTATGGTTCTGGAAAATAATTATGTAACTTGAGTGAGGAAACATACCTGATCTCATTTCCTCAGAAAATGATTGGTCTGGATTTCAGCTCAGAGGAGATCTCTGAGAACTCCCAGCCACAGGGGCTGCTGCTATTTCTGTTTTGGTCAAGGACCCAGTCCTGAGATTTACGAGCTAAGATTTCTTCAGTGGTACCTTACCAACTTCTCACAAATATTCTGCTTGGAATCCTAAACCAGGCACAAGATGAAACCGTGACCCCAGCTGCTTCCTCTCCACCAGCATTGTCACAACATCAGCAGAGATCCTGCCCTTTGGGACCACATTGTGACCAAGCCATTCTACCTGGGAATTCATCTCCCTGGCCATAGAGACAGTTCTCCTAGCCATCTATCCTTCTCAGTAGGCCTTGCACCCCTACTACGCTGCATCCTGGCATTGTGTTTTCATTTTCAGTCTCTTCTCACCTGCAGTTGGCGCCCATATGTTTGGGAGTCATCATTGAGTCAATGGATATGTGATGACCACTCATTTTGCAGGAGGCTCTGGTAGTCTTATAGAGATGTGGAGGTGCAAAGCTCAGGTTCTGTCCATGTAGCTCCAACTCAAGTGATCGAAGAATCCCAGTGTGTGGCTGGAGCCTCACCACTGAGCCACCAGCCCTGCCCCTGCCAGCTGAGCAACAGGGCGACTCTTAGAGATGAGTCACTAGAATTATTTGAGTTATTGAGTGAGACACTGAGTATGTCAGTATTAAAAAACAAGACAGGAGGCCCACTTATGCTAAGCCCCACATCACCAAACTGAGACTTAACTATAGGTTGGGTCTCCCAGAAATGGAATCTTACACCTGTCAGTCAGGAATCACCTGATCGGCACCAGTTAGGTAATCTGCCTGTTAGACCCCTGCCATCCCCTCAAGGAAAGTGATCTTGCCATAACCAATCACTCCCTTATTCCCACTCTCCTCATTTTGTGCAGCTCCTTGGAGGTCCTTTTTATCTGCTCCACTGAATCCTGCCCAATTCATGAATTGCTGAAGAAAGCCAGTAAGATCTTTAAAATGTACTCTGTTGAATTTTGTTTTTCAAGCATTAGCTTGAAAGCATGCTCAAGATTCCTACTGGGAGTGGGGTGGGATGAGTGGAGACAACCCTATTTCCCAACACTATATTCTCTGCAAACTATCACATTCTCTTCTCCACTTTCCAGAGACTTCTTGAAGGAATATTTATACTTGCTGACTCTGCTTCCTTTCCACTCAATCCTCAGGTCACTGTCAAGTTGGTTTCTGCCCCCATTAACCCACCCAAACAGCTTGTGCTCAGATCATTCATCTTCCTTGACCTCTCAGCAGTAGTCTACACTATTTTCCACCCCTCCTCCTTGAAACACTTTCTTTTCTTGGCTTCAGTGACACAAGATTCTTCTGGTTTCCCCTATCTTCTCTGACAGCTCATTTACTGTTTCTTTTGCAGCGTTATCTATTCTTCCCAGGTCAGTGAACACTAAAATATCCAAGGCTCAATCCTAGACACTCTTCTCTTCTTATTCTGTATCTTATGAGGCCAAAAATGTTTCCCCGGCCTAGACCTCTCCTCTGAGCTCTAGACCAACATACCCAACTCCCTACTTAACATCTTCACTTGAAAGTCTCATAGGCATGTAAAATGCAACAGATCCAAAATCAAATTCTGGATCTTTGCCTCAAATCTCTTCAGTGATCGCTATCTTACTAAACTTGAGCAGGCTGGAACTTGGAGTCACCATCCCTCTGCCTTATCCTTTACATTCAGTTTTGCCTTCTAAGCCTCTCTTGAATCCATTTTCTTCTCCATACTTCCCTTCCCACTATCCTAGTCTCAGATGCCATCTTCCCTTCTTGGTCTTTCTGCAGCCGTTTTGATCTCCACCTCCCATTATGTATCCACAGTGATTTCTTCATTTGATCTTCATGTTCTCCCTGCTCACACCTAAAAAATTTTTAAATACTTGAGTGCCTTCGCATTATTTGAGGATACGATATTCCTTACCACGAGCACACAGCCCTGCACCTATCTGGCTTTATTTCAAACCATGCTTTGCCATGCTTTTTGCACTCCAGCCCCTCTGGCTCTTTTGGTTTACTTGCTATGCTTCTCACCAATTGCTCTTTGCTCCAAGGGCTCTTCTCCTGCTTCATCTTGTAGCTTCTACCCTTTCTTCAAATCTCAACTCAGCCAGAGCTCCCTCAGGGCTGTCTTTACTGACCTCTATGAGCAGGGCAAATCTCTATCATATGACCCTGGGTATTTCTTCATATGCTGATCACAGCTGTAATTTTATTAGTGTGACTATTAAATAGTGGTTAAAATGTACTTCTCACTGACTATAGAACCCATTAGGGCAGGGACTCTGCCAGGTGTTCTGTGCCTAAAACCAGCACAACACTTGGTACATACATAGTGGGAGCTTGGCAAATGCATTTGTTGAATGAATGAATGAATGAATGAATGAATGAACGAACGAACACACACCTTTGTTTTCTGTAATTCCTTTGGCTTCCTCCTTCTGGGCTATTTCACCCATGCCCTATCCTTTGTCTAAGTCACTGGGACTTCAGTTCTTGGATTTGGTTGATATGTCCAATGCCACTCCCGGGCCTACTTCCTATTACTGATAATGAAATCCATGAGCTTCTCTACAGCCTTGCACACGTCTTCCTTTGTAATACATTTAGGTTTCTTGCAATAATTTTGTTATTATCAGGATTCTGTTTAGGACTTCAGGTTTCAGTGATAATAGAGTACCACCTGAGGATGGGTCATCTACTACCACCTAGAACAGTAAGATCGTGGAATTGGAGAGAACCCTTAGTTTAATTTCTCAAGCAAAGCAGAAATCCTTTTTGTACATTCCTAACTGATAATTATAGCTAATGTTTATTGAGCATATGTCAGTTATCTTAAGAACATTTATATGAAGTAATTTAATCCTTAGCAATCATATGGGTAAGGAAAATTTAAAAGCAGTTACTTACCATCATGCATCCTTTATAGATGGAGGAATAGTAGAATCCGTATCTAAAGCCATATGAGTAGTTAAGTGGCACAGTCAAGATTTAAAGCCAGGCAGAGCTAGAGCTTTTAACCACTGTGCTATGCTATGTTACCTCTGTAGATGGCCAGCATTTACATGGACACTTCCTAGGACAGGCACCCACTCCACTGTCAACTGGGTACTTAGCTTAAAATTGCTTTCTGTACCTTCAAGCCAGTTTTCCTTGTTCTGGCCTCTAAAATGATACAGAATGACCTGCTCCAACTTCTACAGACAGTCATTAAATATTTTCAGATACTGAGAGTAGTTTTTTTTCTGCATAAAAATAATACATGCTTATTGTAGAAAATTTCAGAAAAGTATAAAGAAAATAAGAATCACTGATAACCAAGGAGAAAATACATGTTAACTGGCGAGAATCTATTAGCTCATTGTTGTTAATATCTGTATTTCATTCAGGGACCATATAAAACCTGTGGTCAACCAAAACACCTAGTTCTCTATCACATGACCATCCATCAAGCCAAATTTTGTCTTTACATAAATTCCCAGATGTAAAATTTTACATTTATTCCTTATAAACTTTCTTTTTGTTTTTGTTTTTTCTTCTGTCTTACTAAAACTTTCTGAATCGAGATTTTGCTAATATGTCAGGCTTCCAGTTTTGTATACTTTGTGATTTTGATAACAGGGCTTTCTAAATTGTTATTCTAGACTTTGATAAAACATTGAGGAGAGAGCCCTGTGATACACTGCTAGGACCCTTCTCCAGCTCACATGGGTCTATTCATCAGGCATTCAGTGCGGTTGCTCAGGAAAGTACAAATCCATATAATTGCATTTTCATTGAACTCACTTTTCTTTTTCACCTTGTCCATGACAATTTCATACAAATACATAGCTAAAATTTGAGTACGTTTCATCTATGGCATCTCTCAACTTTACTAGTTTAAGTAATTCTAAAAAAAAGAATGTCATTTATCATTTTTTTTTAAATGAGCCTAGTCTGACTCTGAGTGATCGCTTCTTAATTTCTAAGTGCTCATAAATCATCATCTAAGTGCTCCATTCTAGAACTTTCCTGGAAATCACTGCATGCCAATCTGTTAGTTCAGATTTTTCTCTGCAGTTAAAATAGCTATGTGTAGACAAACTGGCCCTGACTAATTTTTAATGGTGCTGAAGAAATGATCCCATGGGTATATATTGTCTTATTCTTTCTACTTCAGGAAATAAGCTTCCTGTTAACATACGGGGAACTGGAAAGCTGCAGTCTAATGATATACCCACTGACAGGAAGATTGTTTAGATTGCTTTTCTAGATTTCTCAATTGAATAATGTTGGTGAAGAATGGCTGCTGCTTATTTTATTTATGACTTTGGATCAACCACAAGACTATCTGATTTTATGTAGCAGATATGCTGCTTGAACGTTGCATATAAATTCCTTATTTTGTAAGTCAAATACTACCTAAATTGTACTACTATGGGAGTTTTTATTTTTTAAGGCCATCTTGTGGTGAGACATTTTATAAAGTCAAGAATTTGTCAATGATTTATCTGTTTGGATTTAAAAACTCCAGGTTGCTTAAAGCAAGGCAGAATTATCTTGTGTGTTTCTTGGCTTTTAGAAAGGAGCCTAACATTATTTTTTGTGACTGTCATCCTGAGCAAATGGGATTGGGGGAATCTTGGGACTGCCAGGCAGGCAGCAGATGAGTAAAACTAGAGCCTCCCTCCTCAGCCACATCTCACCTTACAGTTCCCTGGGGCATTCCTGCTGATGGAAGATTGCTTCTTTAATTCACATGATTGATATTTTTCTCATTTTTTTCAACTCAGTGTCTCACTCAGTAAGTCAAAGAATTTAGTGACTCATCTCTAAGAGTCGCCCTGTTGCTCAGCTGGCAGGGGCAGGGCTGGTGGCTCAGCGGTGAGGCTCCAGCCACACACTGGGATTCTTCGATCACTTGAATTGGAGCTATGTGGAGGCCAGGACCTGAGCTTTGAGCCTCCACATCTCTATAAGACTACCAGAGCCTCCTGCAAAATGAGTGGTCATCACATATCCATTGACTCAATGATGACTCCCAAACATATGGGCTCCAACTGCAGGTGAGACCACAGGATCTACCTCACTCCCACCAAGGGGAACACAGTTGCTTGAACTGGATTCCTGCTTCATAAGATTTTCCTTCTCGGGACTCCTGCAACATTCTGTGACTCTGAGGCTCATTGGCCCTCAACCAAGACTTCTTTTGCGATTGTGTATTTGTGTGCATGTATGTCTGTATTATTTATATACACGAATAGCCTGTCTAGGTTTCTGTGCTTAATATGTCACTGTTCGGGGAGCATTGTGTATTTTCCTTGGTTTTTGTCCCTGCAGCAACAAAGAATTGAAGGGCAGAGACACAGTAGTGAAGCAGAGTAAAAGTTTTATTTAAAGTTATGTACTTAAAGAGAGAAAAAGTTCGGGAGACCCCAGGGAGGAGAGGCACCCTGAAAGGTTTAAGATTTATTTAAAGAGAGCAAGTGCACACTCGGAGAAAGTGGAGTGTGAACTACCTCAGAAGAGGCGCGCTGAAAGGTTGAGATAAAGTTTTGAGGCTACGCATTTAGAAAGTGCAGGCAACCTCAGAGAGAGGTGTGCCCCTAGGGTTTTAGGGTGTGCGGTTTTATAGGTGGTTGAATATTTTCAGGAATGCGACAAAGGGCCAGGTGCAGACTGGCCAAATTGTCCCAGAATGTTCATCTTTATTAAACATTAAGTTTCTTCTTCTTTTTTTTTTTGACTTAACACAAGAAGTATACTGCTTTGATTCCTTTCCAGGATATCAGTTTCTGTCTGGAAGCATATCAATCAAGACTGTCTGCCGTGCCTCCAAGGTGGACTGAGCCACTGTCCATTTGATTAAAATGTAATATTAGCTCTAAGAATTCTTCCTGAATAAGCTGGACCTTTTAGCAGGTGCTAAAGTAAATCTTACAATGGTATGTTCTAACTGACATAGTGAAAACATAGGCTATGCTGAGATACTTTTCTTTATCTGGGGAGTAATTCAAACCTCTAGGCCAAGTTGCTCCTGGCTTTCTGAGCTTTGATAGACTAACTGGTTAACTCTTGGAGTCCTTTCTAGTGGGCTTTACTGGCCATATTCTCTTTCCACCCCACTCATATCTGTTTTCCTGCCTAGCATCACCAGATCAGGTACTGTGTCTTAACCCTAATCCCAACCCCTAGCCCTAATCCTAACACCTCTCTTTAATCCCAACCTTGAACCTAACCCTAATCTGAAATGCCAGAGTCAAGCAAAGATCCAGACACATATTCAGTCTTTAATGCTTACTTTTTATTATGAATAATTAAAGTAACCAGATGATCTTGACATAATTAAGATAAACAGAAA
This sequence comes from Smutsia gigantea, assembly GCA_032199065.1. Classification (NCBI taxonomy): domain Eukaryota; kingdom Metazoa; phylum Chordata; class Mammalia; order Pholidota; family Manidae; genus Smutsia; species Smutsia gigantea. The sequence goes on along the minus strand of JAVSCE010012269.1, from coordinate 246,399 downwards.
CTAAACAAATACACATATTCTGTGTTGTATTGTTCATTGAGAATTATAGTTTAGAATGAGCATCCCTTCGCAGTGAAAGAGCCAGAAAATTCAATATCTCAGTATAAATTTTAGTGTTTAGTATGTAACTCAGTGTCTTACTGCTATGACAATTAATCTGCAGGGAGGAGTTAAGCTGACTTTACCAGTTAACTAGTATAGCAAATTAATCAAGACCATCATTTGGCAATTAAATGTACTTACTTTAAAGTGTGTTTTCTCAAGTTTTCTTTCTCTCATCACTCTGATTTCATAGGATAATTTTACAGACAGCTGAAAAGAAAATAAAAGAAATGCATCAATTAATTTAAACAGAACCAATAATACCACACCTCTACTTTCAGTACCAGCCACATAATTTGTGGTGCAAAATGAAAATACGGTAAATTTAAAGAATTTCAAAATGGTGACATCAGAGCATTAAACCAAGTGCATGTCCATGAAGCTGGTCCTACTTACTTTAAAGATGGAGAAACTAAGGTCTAGAAAGGCACAGCAAGATACTGCCAGGCCCCGTCTGATGAGTGCTGGAGAAGTTGTTAGACTGTCCCAGTCACTCGGCGTTTGGTAACTGCACTCTCCCTTCGGCTTCTTTTTCTTGGGCTTCTCCCACTCCCCAGCGTCGCCATGGTGAGGCAGCTGGGGTACATCACCAGTGCTGTGAACTGGACATTCTGTTCTTACCACTTTTCTTTAGTTGTTCCAACCCTTAGCCTGAATTCTTTCCTAACACCACACCTGAGCCTATTCCCATGAGGCTTCTCCTCATTGTCAGCATGATCTCTCCAGTGGTTTTCTTGAAAACTCCAATGAGATTTGTGAGGTGCTGGTGGAAAGAAAGCCAGTTGGGGGCATTTTGCAGATTGGATTGCTCTTTTTGGCTCTTAGTAGCAGAAAGGATGTATTTCTTCACATTGAGTTTCTCCTCCCTTTCCAAATCTCAACATACATTGAATTCTAAGTGTAAGCCTAAATGTCTTTGTTAGATAATCTTGGGCTAGGTTCCTCAGTATGCTGGATACTAATAAAGAGAGGGTAGGAACTACCATTTTGAGAATTTTAAAAATAGAAAATATCATTACTTTAATTCCTAGGAAATCAATTTCCTATCTCCTGCCCTACTTTAATTCATCCCTATCTTGAGTTAACCATGTCTGTTTGTCAGAATTCCATGGATTTGAGAACTTGATAAAGAATTCTATTTTCTTCTTTCTCCCCAGAGGGATTCATAGTCAGTGGCTGGAGGAATTCAGACCCCTTTATTGTACCAAACTCCCTCAAGCTGCAGACATTCCATTAATTTCAGAATGGAGCCAAGCAAGTTCCTTTGAGAAGGAGGCACTGCTGGACATCTGTGCTGACCCAGTCTTGCATCCAGCCCATAGGCTGGTTTTTGAGTTTATTAGTAAAATTTAAGTAAGCAAGCCCAAAGAAACCCTTGATTCAATGAAAACAAGAATAGCCATTAAAAAAAAAAGTGGGATGGGGGGTGTGGAAGGGGAAGGGAATTTCACATTATCCCTGCATAACAGATAAAGAAGCAGATTTAGAGAGGTTTTAAAAGGATCTAATTAAAATTATTTATATAATCTCACACTTTGCCCTCTAGGCTTTTACAAGGAACTCAAAGCCATCGATGCAATTCAGGCAACATTCCTGAGAGTCATCTTTGCTGACAGTGAGCACCCTGGGGAAAACCGAGCAAGTGGAAGACACCGAGCAAGTGGAAGACACAGTGGGATCCTTAAAGAATTTCTTTTTAAGGGGGTAGATAAATTAAGGCACAAAAGCAGAGAAACACTTTAATAATGATATAAAACAAGCTACTAAGGACCAAGTGTAAAATATAGACATGCTTATGTGGTGATGAGCAGAAGGAAAAGCTTGGGTCGGTTAACCATGGAGGGCTTCCTGTAGGAGGCACCTTTCAGAGCAGAGTTTTTAAGGTGGTCTAGTACCAAGGGAAAAGGAGAGAGCAGTCCCTCTGGTAACTGAGATGATGCTTTGGGTTATCTAGTCAACAAATCTGCTTTCCCCATAATTATCATATTTTATCTATCACATTTATTTTTGCTCTAGTCTAAATGATTCAGACCTCTCTGCATAGATCTGATCGTCAAGTACACTCAACTGGTTTTGTAGGTATTTATAGTTAAACTATAAAGTGCCTTAAAAAAAAGTGTGAATGTATAAATGTGAAACCTTAACTCTGGATAGAAATGCCAAGATGTGAACTATGTTGCCTTCTTTTAATAATTACTCATTTCTGACAAAAAAGCAGGAGGCTTAATTACCTCAGGGCAATTTTAAAACATTGTTACCAGTTAATGCACTCCCAACTCTGCTCCCAAATAGATTTTTTTGCTTTCTCATTTGAGTCCTCATTTTAAATGTTGTATATCTTTTCTGATGCATGGCTGTGTAGGCATTTTCCTCTAACAGCAAATATACTTTGCTCTCTCTGAGATTACCACACCTAGAAAAAAGCTATAGATTACTTTTTATAAATGTGGGCAAATTACATATGCATTCAGTATACATCTCCATCAGTATTTTCCCTATAAGCGAGCAAAAAAAATTGTGTGCCTACAGACACAGCCATCAATTAAAATCAGGAATTTAGATCCCCATTCACAGGATTTTAAGCCATTAAGCTTCACAGATCTGATCCACCAAAGGGGTGGAGACCTCCTCTTGCTTCATAGAATCTGACTGCTCGTGCTCCATATCACTTTTCTAAGAGGATTTAAAAGTAGGTTTCAAACAGCTGTCAGAATGATTTCCCCCTTTCTTAAGGCACTCATTAGAAAATAAAACCAGATATAATTAACAAACAAACAAACCTATCTGCCTGCTGTTCTGACTTGTTATAATAAGTGTTATTTCTACTTACAAACAGTTTCCTGTCAGCATCCTGCTGTTTCTTTAATAAGACTTCTGCACTGGGGAAGAGAAAGCTCTGCATTAAAATTAAGACTTGACTTGTCGTCACTTCTCTCCCTGCTCATCTGTGTTCAGATCCAATTTGCTTTGAGGCTGAAAGGAACGAAAATGTCAGAATCTTTGCTAAGAGGGAGACGGAGGACCTCTCCGCTCCTCGAATTGGCTGAAGAACGAAGCTGCCATTAAGCTCATGATTAAGACCCTGTTTCCTCGCTGCTGGGGTCGGTGGCTCCTGTAGCCGCCAGGGTATAGGAAAAATCTACTTACGTTCCTGGGGTTGGTTTCCCAGCGGGATGATGATGTTCCAGCACCCTTGGGCAAGTTCCAGAGGCTCACTGAGGGACAGATCCAGTGAGGACTTTGACCCCAAAGCTGGCCTGTGGGGCTGGTGAGAATAGAAGGCTGAATGAAAATAGCTGGGGAGTTGCTAAAGTGGCAGCTACACAGGCAGAGGTAATGGTATGCTACCAAAATGTGGGGGTGTTTGTTTTTCCTTCTTTGGGTTTCTAAAATTAATTATGTTTTAATTCTAGAAAATTTCAAACATATATAAAAGAAGGTAAAATAGAATGATGAATTCCCATATACCCATCACTTATTTTTAGTAAGTTTTTACTCTGCCTTGTTTAACCGACACCCTCACTAACTTCCCTTTCCGATGTTATTTTTGAAGCAAATTCAAGACATTATATCATTTCATCTATAAATGTTTTAGTTTGTCACTCTGGAAACTAAAGACTCATTTAAAAAAACTATAACCACAATTCTATTAGCATACTTAAAGGTAATTAACAGTCTATATTCCTTCATATAATTAAATATCCAGTGTTTACATTTCTAATTGCCTCTAAATGAATTTTTCTTTTTTTTAACTTTGGTATCATTAATCTACAATTACATGTGCAACATTATGGTTACTAGACTCCCCCCATCATCAAGTCCCTACCAATACCCCATTACAGTCACTGTCCATCAGCATAATAAGATGCTATAGAATCACTACTTGTCTTCTCTGTGTTGTACAGCCCTCCCCGTGCCCCCCTCCACATTATGTCTGCTAATTGTAATGTCCCCTTTTCCCCCTTGTCCCTCCCTTCCCACCCATCCTCCCCAGTCCCTTTCCCTTTGGTAACTGTTAGTCCATTCTTGGGTTCTGTGGTCTCTAAATGAATTTTTCAAAAGTTTGTTCAAGATTCAAATAAGTCTTGTTTAATATGTTTATTAAGTCTCTCTTTTTAAAATCAATTGTTTGGGAAATTATAGATTTATAGAAAGGTTGCAAACATAATTCAGAGAGTTTCCTGTCTGCGGGTCACCCACCCAGATTCCCCTAATGTTTGCATCTTACATAACCATGGTATATTGGTCAAAACTAAGAGAAAAACACTGGCATGTTACATTTAACTAACCTATAGACTTTATTCAGATTTCATCAGTTTTCTCCTAATCCCCTTTTTCTGTTCCAGGATTTAATCCAGGAAAACTACAATACATTTAGTCATCATCAGACCCCTCTGATTTGTGATAGTTTCTCAGGCTTGTTTTTTCATGACTTTGATATTGATCAGGTATTTCATAGAAAGTCCTTAAGACTGGATTTTTGTTTGATGTTTTCTGATGATTGAACTGGGGTTATGGATTTTGGGAAGGAATACCGAGGTCAAATGTCCTTTTCACGGGCATTGTTTCAGGGGATACATATCAAATGACTTCCAGTCTCTTTAATCCATCTGTTTGTTATTTTCCACTGCAAATTACTCGCTAAAGAATCTCTAGGTTTTTGCTTTTGTTGTTTGTTGTGTTGTTTTGTTTTTTGACATATAGAGGCCTTGGCCACTTTTTAGGCTGAATAATGGAGGCCTCTCCCCCAAGCTCAGGCTGCTTTCCAAACAGTTGCCATTTCATCAATTTCTGTGAATTTGCATCCCATGACATCATAAGACAAGGTGAAATAAAAGTCTAGGTTACACTGCAGGCTGAATGGCAGCCCTTGATTTCAGGTAGATACTGGAGAGAAAGTCTAAGAAAAAGATATCCTCAATAGGAAATAAATTGAAAATAATTCCTTGAAAGCTGGTTCCTGTGTCATTGAAAGGTTTAGATAAGAACACACACACACACACACACACACACCTCACACCCCCCCCCCCCACTCCATGAACAGATATGCAAATATGTAGTGGTTATTAGAAAGAGAAGAAATATGCCACAGCTTCAGAGAGTCCTTATAAATGGACAGCTATCAGGCTTCCATGGTAATGATTAAAATCTTTTGTCTGACACTGGCTCTGGCTTACCAGAGTCCCTAAGTTTTCATATGGCAGGAGGCTAGCACAAGTAAACAAAGAAAACAATTGTCTCCCTCTTGAGCACAGAGCTTTGTAGTTTACCATGTGTCTTTGCTTGTGTTACCTAATGCATTATGAAATACTTTACAGGTAAGGTGGGAAGTATTGCCTTTCCCCAGATAGGGAGGCTTAGAAGGCTGAGAGAGGTCCCGTGACTTGGCCATATGGCTAATTATGGATGGAAAGGAGATTAAAAAACATGTGTCCTTCCTTGGTTTGCTGTTTCCATATCCTATGTCATCCAGGGTTGACCTTGGAGGACTTTTTTGCTTTGGTATCAAACATCTCAGGACAAATGATTAAAATTAGCCCCGGGTTTAAGGTTATAGCTAAGGTTATAGCCCCAAGTTTTTCAGTGAACAGTCCAAATGTTGATTTAGAGCACCCTATTTGTGCTCTAAGTCTGGTTTAGTGCAGCTATGTTGATAGAGCTCTTCAATAGGAAGCCTGGGTGGACAGGGAAGCACAGCCCACCTACACTGCCTAGCGCGGTTCAGGTAGCAGCTCCAGTCCTCCCAGCTCGGTCATGGCCAGGGAGAGCAACAGCTGGCTAGGCCTCTTTACCATTGGTTATGGGAGGTGCTCCTTGGTTCTGATCTTCCCCAGTGTGGGGTCATACTTGGAGTCCACACAGCTTGGCTTCCTGGGAGCAGATGATGCTTCTGAATCCAGCCCTTGGTTGTTCCCACTGGGCTCCCATCATAAATCTTGAAGGAGTAATTGCAAAACATAGAATGCAAGGGGGTGGTAAGATAAAGGAATGATTCACCAATTCTCTCCTGGGAGAAAAAAGCCAGTGCTTAACCATGTCTTAACATCTTAGATATAATTTCTATGTCTGATAATGACGATGCTGACTTGTTAATAGAGAGGTGTAACGTGGGTGAAAAGCTCAGGCTAATGAGGGTGCCTCTGAGTACAGCTTCAGTCTCACAAGTAGGATTCTGTTGCTCTTCTGTCTTGCTTGGTTCATGGGCAATGCAGTTTAATGACGCTTCACACTGAGTGTGCCTCAGCCGTGGTCAGGCGTTTCAAGAAAACTCTAGTTGGCCTTCTAGATTCTTGGACCATTAATATTTTTAATGGTGACAACAAAAGCCGGAGGAACTCAGTCTCAGCAAGGGTTTTCAATTGGCAGTGTAACAGTGAGGCATGAGGAGCCCTGGGTGGGAGGGCCTCCAGGCTCTTACTCTGCCCCTGGCTGGCTCTGTGCCCTTAATCTTGCCACATAACCTCACTTTCTGGGTTCCAGTGGACTGTGCAGATAAAATGCTCCTTGACCTGCCTAACAGGTAAGTTTTGAGAACCAGCTGATGGGAGTATAGCAGGTGGAGGAAGTCTGAAAGGAAGAGAAAAGGAAAAAAATTACATTTTGGAAACAAAAATTACTTAATAACAAGCAGTGACAGAATGCCTGGACCTTAGAGTTTTATAGTCAGAGGGAATATTTTTTTGACATTTTTGAATTTGTTTTCTCACAGAGCAGAGGCTATTTGGGGGAGTTGAGGGAAAGGAGAAAAGGGATAGAAATTTCAAATGCCAAGAATAATCTATGTAGAGGTATCTACCAAAAATTCCACTGATTTACAAGTCTTTCTACTGGTATAAAAAAGATCTTTCTATTATGATAATCATGCCAGGTCTATTTTCCACATTTTTTTTCATAGTTTGAGCTTCCTTCTCTCACCCTATTCTCCCAGCAATTGTTTAAAGCTCAAAAAGCAAAATCACTTAGATTGTTGGCCCTCTGAGGCCTTAGAGCAATGAATGACCTGATTATTTCCACAAGTCCTATTACCAAGCCTGGTTGTCTCGCCTTTTTAGCCTTCCAAACACTGGCTTATCTTGGGGATCTTATGAAACACTGTGCCTAAGAATAACTTGGTGGTTTAAAAACAGACTAAGTCCTGTGTAAGCCTCCCATGAAGAGCATTTATAATTCCCACTTGGAAGCTTGGTCTTGGATCAGAGTCAGTAGTATTATTTCAGGGTCACCTACTGAGTTCAGTTTTCCCTCTGCCCCCTTTCGTAAGGATCTTGCTTCCTCTGACCTTTCTCTCAGCCCAGAGGTCAGCTGGGTCATGGCCACATGTGGACACGCAGGTAAGTCTGGCCAGAGAATGTTGCTCTCCCTTGAGATCCAGGTACTGATGGCTCTTGGCTGGGTGATAACTGCATAGGGAACAGAGGGACCAAAGCGGCTCCACCTCTAATAGACCAAACCCAGATCTCGCTGGGCTGTGGGGCTAATACATCTGCAGCATTTCCTGCTGGCCCTGTCAGTGTTCCTTGCTCTATTGCTCTTGAGGATGCTGTCTCGACAGTCCTGGCTTGTTCCACGGAGGGGGGATGGCAGTGTGAGGATGGGAGACATGTATTGGGTCATAGCTCTGCCGCTCGACAAAGGCCTGTGTCTGCTTCCATCTGTCACCCTAGTTATATCTTTGTTCCTCATCCTTGACAAGGCTCATGCTCTCCGACAGGCACTTTGCACAGGTAGTTTAAACTCTCTACAAGATTCTGTGGCAACATGCCCAGTGTGAACTGGTCTTACACATTCCCTGTTGGTTCTACACTTGTAGAAAGTGGCTTGGAGTGAAAAGACTGCACTGGGTGGGGAGTCAGGAGACAGGGGTTCTAGTCCCATCTCTATTACCTGCTTAATGACCTAGGAAATGCCCTTTACTTTCTGAGGATAGTCTATTTCTTGCTTGTAAATTAAGGAGAGTAGACTAAGATGACCTCTAAGGCATATGCCTTGATGAATATAAAATTGATTTGGTAAGAAAGGTTAAGAACTTGTAGCATTCGGGTAGCCTGGTGTGTATGCATGTGTATAAGTGCAAATAGGTCTCAGAAAATAAAGAAATTGATAAAAGAAATTTCTTACCCAACTAGTCTCACCTCTATGAAAGCAAGGAAATCAATTATTTTAAATGGAGTATTGTCTACTCCATATAGTATACGTAAGCGAAACTTTTCCTGTACTGGCTTGCTGGATTAGGTTTCTGAAGACCACCAGTGGTCATTGTATTCCTATATATGATATCAAGACTGAAAACTGAGTGTCTGACCATGGTGATTTGTAAGGGGTCAGCTGTTTCTAAACAACAGTGACAATTTACCCAAATCCTTTCTTTTTGAAAATTAGTTATGCAAAATTGTTATTTATTTATGAGTTTATGATAGAAAAAGAGATCGAAATATTGCCTTAATCCACATGGAGCGTGGGCAAATGCTGGCCAAGACTTTCTTCTGCCATGGCCCCTTGCAGACTAAGCATTCAGCCTCTGGGGCAAAGGCAGGCAGTTGTGTTAAATCATGAAAAAATGGAGTGGGTGTTTGGTGAGGCAGGCAAAAAGGATCAAAAGCTGAGAAATGCTTGTTGGTAGTGATCCCAGATCTGAAGGCTGGAATGATGAATCAGGACTTACTCTTGAAATATGCTCCCCACCTTTAAAAAAAAAATTTTTTCAAAAAGCACAACATACATATTTCAGCTTTTTACAGTTTTCCAATTAGTATTAATTCATTAGTACAGCATGAGTGAGTCTGGAATTTTCAGCCCAACAATCATACATTTGCATGAAGACCTAAACCTCCTGTAATCTCACCAAAATGTCCAAGATCACCCTCTCTTTTGTTTTAATTAATTAGAAAACAGTATTGCAAATCAGAACAGAGGCATAACATTGTCTTTCTTAATTTGTTTGGACCTCAGTTTTGGCAACACCACCATTATTAGTCTACAACTGTAAAAATGTCCACTCTATATCAGATGGGAAAAGAAGGTCATAAATGAGGTATTTATGCATCAGTCAGCCTTGCTACAGAAACAATGACCCTCAAATCTCAGTGGCTTACAATAATAATTTACTCCTTTTTCATATATATGTTAATGGCCACAGTCAGCAGCATTTCAGTTCCTTGTGTCTTTTTACTCTGGGATCTAAGCTGAAGCAGCAGTCTTCTACTCATGGCAAAGGGAAAGAAAAAGACAGCTCACAGAAACACACGAGGGCTCTAAAACTTCTGCTCAGATATGGTATATTTTACATCAGCTCCAGGCCATTGGGCAAGGCAAGCAACTCGCTGGGCATGACCATGGGGTGGGAATATATATTCTTCCCACAGAAGGTACTGCGAGTCATTTGGCAACTGATTCATTGCCTACGGGAATTATTTCTGCTACAGGAAAGGGGAGCAACTAACTGGGAACAACAATATAATATATTTATCTGTAAATATAAATATCCATAGAAAAAAATCTGAAATGTTATTCATTAAAATATTCTTAAGCCAAGAGAATTGAAAACTATGTCACACAATCTTGTACATGAATGTTCATGACAGCATTATTTATAATAGTTCCAAAGTGGACACAACCCAAATATTCATCAACTAATAACAAAAGGATTAAAAAGAAGTAGTATATCCATACAATGGAATGTGGTTCAGGTATAAAAAAGAATGAAGTACTGATACGTGCTACAACAAGGAGGAACCTTGAAAACACATTAAAGCGAAAGGATCCAGTCTCAAAAGATCACATATTGTATAATTCCATATAAATGAAATGTCCAGAATAGGGAAAACCAGAGAGACAGAATGTAGGTTAGTGCTTGCCAGGAAACAAGGGACAGGGGATGAGAAGTAACCCCTCATAGGTACAGGGATTTCTTTGACATAATGAAAAAGTTCTGAAAGGAGATGGTGATGGCTGCATCACCTTGTGAATATACTAACTTACCTTTAATTTTAAAAGGATGAGTTTTATGGTGTGTAAACTGTATCTCAGTCTAAGAAAATTCACAAAGTTACTGGAAGGTGAGATTGTAGATAATTTTCACTTCATATTCATTCCTCTGCTGAGTTTTTTTTTAAATGTAGTTGGAGGTACAATCTTATATTGATTGCAAGTATATACAACACAGTGGTTCAACAGTTACCCATATTGTTAAATCCTTACCCCCCAACTAGTAAGGTTACTACTATCTGTCAACATAGGAAGATGCTACACAATCATTGGCTTTATTCTCCATGATGTACTACTATCCCCATGACCAATTTATATTATGATTGAGAATTTTTGTGTCCCTTTATCTCCTTCACCCTCCCCACCCACCCCAATCCCCACGCCTCCACCATGGTAAGTACCAGTCACTTCTCAGCATAGGTTGCTCCCAAATCTTGGCTATTGTAAATAATGCAGCAAAAAACAAAAGGGTGTATATATCTTTTTGAATCAGGGATTTTTGTTTCTTCAGGTAAATTCCTAGAAGTGTTACCTGAGTTTTTTATAATGACAAAATACTATTTTTATATTCAGAGAAAAAACATGAAGACATAATTGTGGAAACTGTAAAAACATAAGTTGCAGAAAACAAAGTTCTCTGGTACTTTCATTAGGATGCAGTTCATGCATGCTAATCTCAAGTATGTATGAGTATAAAATTTGAACTATCCTTGAGTTAAACACTTAAAACAAACTCATCACCTTTTTCTGTAATTAGTCTGGAGAGGTACAATAGTAATGATAGAAATATTTAAAATCAAGAAAAAGTGAAAATGGGATTAATAAGGGTTATCCATGGTCAACACAAATCTACCTCACAGGGAAAACGGTTTTCCAAAGGGTCAGATTCAGTCAGTAGCACAATGGTCTCCATATTGTTCCTTCTTCACTGGGAAAAAATCAAACCACAGCTTCATCTCTTGATTCTACCATCAGAAAAATTACAAGCTTAACTAAGGCTTTTGGTCAAGGGTTCCATTTTACTTTTGAGTGAACATGAGAACTAATATTCTAGTCAGGAAACAAGTTTTTGAGGACAGAGGTCTTGGGTAAGGGGATTCCAGAGAAGTGAGTTGGAGACCCAGTCTAGAATGTTCAAACGGACATCAGAGGGTGGGATGTCTTTTACTAGGTGAGGGTCTGGGGAGTCTGAGGTACTGAGCCACACTCAGTCGGGTTTGAGACCAAGCTGAAGGCTGCCAATGAGACTCAGGCATCTCGCTTACACACTCAGTAGGAATTCCTTCCATGAACCAGAGAGTGCCACTGGCCCAGTCAGCATTCAAGGCTGACTGGAGAATCAGTGGCTAGTGCCTCTTCCACAGTCTGCCCTTCTCAGTGTTGAAGGGGCTGCATGAACAATAATCAAAGAGCCACAAGAAGGCCAACAGCTCAGAGGGCATGAAATATATCCTATCCAACAGGCAAGGCCCCTGCCCGCCAGATTTATAGTAAAATATGGCAGATGAGAGAGGCCAATGTGTCATCAGCAGAAAATGGGTACTTGGAAGACCTGTACTTATTGTGTAGGTATGTATGAGCTCCTGTTCCCAGGAAGGTCACAGCTTAGGTTCTTTACACACAGCACACTGTAAACGTAATTGGCCCAAACATTGCTGTTAGTCACAGTTTTGCTCTGAAAGATCAAAGGGACTAAAAACAAAACAAAAAACCCCACCAAACAAATGCTATGCCTTAACAGAATTTTGTCAAGTGTTCCTTGGCTGGAGCACTCATACACAATGCAGTGAGATAGCCTAGTACTCATGATTCATAATATGAAAAAGGAAAGGGCAGAGAAGTTATTCTCCCTTACAACTCTGGCAAGAAAATACAAGGTCTTTCTATGCTGTTCCTAAAGCAACTTCTGGAAGAACAAAACCCACACACCTGACAGCCCTGTACTCAGACCATTTTTACCTGGCATTACCCATAATATTATGCTAATGTAATCTGCAACGCAGATTACATTAGCAAGGTGTAACGAGAAGCAATCAATGTTTATAAAGTGTGTTCTCTCCTTAGCCCAGTCTGACACTATGGCCCAGAGGTTGCATAAACCTCTAAGCCTAACAACAGTAGAGATAGGGGCCAGGTATGACACCTGACTGCTGAAGCTCTACTAATAAGCCCTGATACTATTCTATCTGGAATCTGTATCTTATATCATAAATAAGGTTTTAGTGTTTGGATTTTGATATTTACCTAACCTAGGAACTTCCACAGCTAGGCCAGCACTTAATGACTTTATTCAAGCATCTTGAACTGTTCCCAGAGCATTTATTCTATTCAGGCCTTCAATGGATTGGATGAGGCCCACCCACATTGGGGAAAGCAATTTGCTGTACTCAGTCTACCTATTCAAATGTTAATCTCATCCAGCAACATCTTCATAGACACACCCAGAAATATCTAGGCACCCCCTATGGACTGTTAATACATAAAACGATTACATTCAACATCCATTCATGATAAAAACTCTCAACAAAATAGGTATAGAGGGCAAGTACCTCAACATAATAAAGGCCATATATGACAAACCCTCAGCCAGTATTCTGTTTAACAGTGAGAAGCTGAAAGCTTTTCCTTTAAGATTGGGAACAAGACAAGGATGCCCACTCTCCCCACTTTTATTCAACATAGTTCTGGAGGTCCTAGCCATGGCAATCAGACAACACAAAGAAATAAAAGGCATCCAGATTGGTGAGGAAAAAGTCAAACTGTCCCTGTTTGCAGATGACATGATATTGTACATAAAAAACCCTAAAGAATCCACTCCAAACTACTAGATATAATATCTGAATTCAGTAAAGTTGTGGGATACAAAATTAATACACAGAAATCTGTTGAATTCCTATACACTAACAATGAACTAGCAGAAAGAGAAATCAGAAAAACAATTCCATTCACAATTACATCCAAAAGAATAAAATACCTAGGAATAAACCTAACCAAGGAAGTGAAAGACTTACACTCTGAAAATTACAAAACACTCATAAGAGAAATGAAAGAAGATACCAATAAATGGAAACACATTTGTGCTCATAGATAGAAAGAATTAATATTGCCAAAATGGCCATCCTGCCTAAAGCGATCTACAGATTCAATGAAATCCCTATCAAAATACCAATAGCATTCTTCAATGAACTAGAACAAATAGTTCTAAAATTCATATGGAACCACAAAAGACCCTGAATAGCCAAAGCAATCCTGAGAGGGAAGAATAAAGTGGAGGGAATTACGCTCCCTGACTTCAAGCTCTACTACAAAGCTACAGTAATCAAGACAATTTGGTACTGGCACAAGAACAGACCCATAGACCAATAGAACAGACTAGAGAGCCCAGATACAAACCCAAACATATATGGTCAGTTAGTATACAATAAAAGAGCCATGGATATACAATGGGGAAATGACAGCCTCTTCAACAGCTGGTGTTGGCAAAACTGGACAGCTACATGTAAGAGAATGAAACTGGATTATTGTCTAACCCCATACACAAAAGTAAACTCAAAATGGATCAAAGACCTGAATGTAAGTCATGAAACCATAAAATTCTTATAAAAAATATAGGCAAAACTCTCTTGGACATAAATATAAGCAACTTCTTCATGAACATATCTCCTTGGGCAAGGGAAACAAAAGCAAAAATGAACAAGTGGGACTATATCAGACTAAAAAGCTTCTATACAGCAAAGGACACCATCAACAGAACAAAAATACATTCTACAGTATGGGGGAGAATATATTCATAAATGACATATCTGATAAGGGGTTGACATCCAAATTATATAAAGAGCTCACACACCTCAACAAACAAAAAGCAAATAATCCACTATAAAAATGGGCAGAGGAACTGAGCAGACACTTCTCCAAAGAAGAAATTCAGAAGGCCAACAGGCACATGAAAAGATGCTCCACATCACTAATCATCAAAGAAATGCAAATTAAAACCACAGTGAGATATCACCTCACACCAGTTAGGATGGCCACCATCCAAAAGACAAACAACAACAAATGTTGGTGAGGATGTGGAGAAAGGGAAATCCTTGTACACTGCTGGTGGGAATGTAAACTAGTTCAACCATTGTGGAAAGCAATATGGAAGTTCTTCAAAAACTCAAAATAGAAATACCATTTGACCCAAGAATTCCACTCCTAAGAATTTACCTAAAGAAAACAACTTCTCAGATTCAAAAAGACATATGCACCCCTATGTTTATTGCAGCACTATTTACAATAGACAAGATATGGAAGCAACCTAAGTGTCCATCAGTAGATGAATGGATAAAGAATAGGTGGTTATATACACAGTGGAATACTATTCAACCACAAAAAAGAAACAAATCCTACCATTTACAACAATGTGGATGGAGCTAGAGGGTATTATGCTCAGTGAAATAAGTCAGGCAGCGAAAGACAAATACCAAGTGATTTCCCTCATTTGTGGAGTATAACAATGAAGCAAAACTGAAGGAGAGCAGCAGACTCACACGCTCCAAGAAGGGACTAGTGGCTACCAGTGTGTGTGGTCACAGGGAAGACAGTGTTGCTCAGAGAAGACAAATAGGGACTCTGTGGCAATTTACTACACTGATGGACAGTGTCTGCAATGGGGTATGAGGAGAACTTGATAATAAGGATGAATGTAATAACCACATTGTTTTTCTTGTGAAATCTTCATAAGAGTGTGTATCAATGATACCTTAATAAAAAAAATCCCTTTGCAGCAAAACAAAAACTATTACACCCCTATTCTCCAAATCACCTGCCCACCTCACCCCCATAACAGACAGGTTGTGTGAAGCTACCACCCTCTTCCTGATGTCTTTTGTTACAAATGACATGCATCTATGAGGCTAAGCTGTGTGATTTGTGGCCACAGATCAGAATTTTCTGGGCAGGAAGCTAATTGGCACAAAGGGAGTGGATCTGTGATTCCTGACAGTGTACGGTTCCTGCCGGATATACCTGATTAGCTGGCACTGTGCTGCCTTAATCATCAGCCACCCTTTAATACTTTGTAATCAAACTGACATCAGAGTGTGATGCCCTGACTAACAGAGGACAGGCAAGGGGCAGAGCCTGAGCAGGCCAGTTAGATCAGAGAGCAGAGAGGCAAGGTGAGCAGAAGGCCAGGTTAATGTGTAACATCTCAGTCAGGAGTTTTCAATTAGAATCACCCGAGAAGCTTTAAAACTGACCTATGCCTGAGCCTTTCTCCTGACCAATTATATCAGAATCTCTTGGGAGGTGAGAAATGATGGAGCCAAAGTGCATTTTTAAATATTCCTCAGATGATTCTAATGTGCAACTTGGATTGAGAACCTCTCTTCTGTGCTGTCTAATCACTTCTTATTAGAACAGAATGAGATAGATTCTACTGATGAAAACCAATCCAGTGAAGAAGAATGGTTGCCAAACGTGTCTGCACAATGGAATCACCCCGAGAGCTTCAAAACCCACTCGTGCCTGGGTTCTATCGCCTAGAGGTTGTGAATGAATGGGTCTGGGTGTAGCCTGGACTTTAGGATTTAGAAAAAAATCATCCAGTAATGCATAATCTCTAGCCTCTCCCCAGATCTATAGAATCAGAATTTGCATGAAATTTTTAAAAATTGTGGTAAAATCACATAATAAAATTTACCATCTTAACCATTTTTAAGTGTATAGTTCAGGATGAAGTACATTCATATTGAGCAGCCAATCTCAAAATTTTTCATTTAGCAAAACTGAAACTGTGCATCCATCTGAACAATTTTGCATTTCCCTCTCCCCTGCAGGCCCCGGTAACCACCATTCTACTTTTCCTCTCTGTGAATTTGACTATTCTAGGTACCTCATGTAAGTGGAATCACATGGTATTTGTGTTTCTGTTACTTAGCCTAATGTCCTCAAAGTTCATCCATGTTGTAGCATGTATCAGACTTTCCTTCCTTTTTAAGGCTTAATAATATTCCATTGTATGCATATACCATGACTTGTTTATCCATTCATTTGTTGTGGGCTTTTGGGTTGCTTCTACCTCTTGGGTATTGTGAACATGGGTATGCAAATACTCGTTGAGACCCTGCTTTCATTTTTGTTGTTGTTGTTATATCCAAAAATGGAATTGTTGGATCATATGGTAGCTCTATTTTTAATTTTTTGAGGACCCACCATACTGTTTTCCATAGCAGCTGTGCTATTTTACATTCCTACCAACAGTGAATAAGTGTTCCAAACTCTATCTTTGCCCACACTTGCTATTTCCTACCTCCCTCCCTCCCTTCCTTTCTCCCTTCCTCCCTCCTTTCCTTCCTTCCTTCCTTTCCTTTAATAGCAGCCTTCCTAAAGCAGGTGAAGTGCAGAATCTGCATTTTTAACCAGATCTGCAGGTGACCATGTTTGGTTATAATTTGAGAAGCTGCTCTAATGCCCAGCTGGTTCTCTGGCTGGCACATGGCCTTGCTCACTCTGCATTCGCCCATATTTTGTAGCATTAACTATGGTGTTATGTTCTTAATGTTTATTTGGCTCTCCAGTTTTCTACAAATAACCATTATGGCTTGAGCTTGTACAACCTCTGTTCTTTGCACTATTATTCATTGGCAGCTGTGGCCAAAAGTGCTCTGGGCTCAGATATAGAGGGTTTAATTCAGGAGGAAACTGAGTCTTGCTCCTAAGTTCCATGTGGCCCTGTGTCTAGAAGGACACAGAATAAAAAAAAAAGCACAAGTAGTCCAAAGTAATGAAAAGGAAGCCCAATCTTTTCCTTACAGGTTGCCAGACGATATAAGAAGGAATCAAGACCAGAATACCCAGCAGCACTTCTTGAAACCCTCTTCATCTTTTCTCTCCTGTTCTCTCCAATTTCATTGTGCTCCGGAGCCCCTCATACTGCTTGTTCTCCATCTCTCTCTTCTTCCTCTCCCCTACTGTTCTCCCTCCCTCTGCTTATCGGTACACCTGCCCAGTCTATCTTAATAAGCAGATCCCCCACATTAGGCCTTTATCTTTTCATTCTCCAAGACTGCATCCCCAAAGTCCTGGGCCTGTCTGGGAAAGTTGCATACTCCTCTGAGGACCAGGGACGGGTCAGTGGGCAGAGGAAGACAACATTCGCTATGTGCTGGGTGGAGAGTGTGGGCAGAGATGGGAAACTCCTATGTCTTCATGGCCAGCACATTTCTCCTCTCTACAGGACTGTGAATTCACTGAGGACTCTTTGTTTTATCCCAGGTGTATCTTCCATCATAGTCCAGTTTATGATCCATGGTGAATATTCAGATATTCATAACAGCTGATTTCTTCGTGACCTAATCTAGGTTTAGGGGAGGAACAAAATTCTTTTCCCCTCTACCCTCCTAGGTTCTCTAGCTGGGGCTGTGCAAATTAGATAGACAAAAGACAGATTTACAAGAGATAAACAGAAGTTTACTTCTGCATGCACATGGGAGTCCTCAGAGATGAGTACCTCAAAGAGGAGCTTAGAGCCTAGGCTTATATAGCATCTTAACAAAAGGATAAAACATTTTTAGAGGTGACAAGACAAAGAGAAGGAACTTTGATTTTCTAGGAGGCCAAATTGTGGGGAAAAAAATACATACAGGAAGTAATAGAAGATAAGGGCTGTTAGTAGAGTCAGTTCTATAGATCTTCTGGTGCTATCTCCTGGGCTGATGAAGGCCTAGAGTTGTCATTAGTGATTAACTTCTGTCCTTCCAGAAGAGAGGGGAGGCAGCACCTTTACAAACTTATGTCCTGCTTCTAGGCAAACAGGGGAAAGCCAGAGAACTTTTGTTGTATCTGCTTCTTCTCAACTGTCTTTAGCTCAAAATTTAGCTCAAATTGTATCAAAGTGGCATATTTTGGGGTGGCATATTCTGCTACTCTTCAAAGATAACCAAAGGTCCAAGGGTTTAGCAACTGTCAGCACTGAAAAAGGGTCCCACCACCTTGGCACCACCTTGGAGTTGTTCCCTTCTTCCCTGACGCCATAGAAAGAGAGCTTCTCAAGGGCCTCAGTTGCTCTTGTAGCCTCCTGTGTACGGTTGACATTCTCAACAAGACCTCTTGATGGAGGTGATATTTTGAAACTACAGAAACCAACAGGTCCCTTTGGAAGTGATATTTCACTGCTGCTTTCTCATCTATAAAATCAATGCCTGAAGTACCTCAACATAATAAAGGCCATATATGACAAACCCACAGCCAACATTATACTTAACAGTGAAAAACTGGAAGCTTTTCCCCTAAGATTGGGAACAAGACAAGGATGCCCACTAGCCCCACTTTTATTCAACATAGTACTGGAGGTCCTAGTTACAGCAATCAGACAAGACAAAGAAATAAAAGGTATCCAGATTAGTAAGGAAGAAGTGAAACTGTCACTGTTTGCATATGACATGATATTGTATATAAAAAACCCTAAAGAATCCACTGCCAAACTACTAGAACTAATAACTGAATTCAGCAAAGTTGCAGGATACAAAATGAACACACAGAAAACTGTTGCATTCCTATATACTAATGACGAACTAGCAGAAAGAGAAATCAGGAAAATAATTCCATTCACAACTGCATCAAAAAGAATAAAATACCTAGGAATAAACCTAACCAAAGAGGTGAAAGACCATATACTCTGAAAAGTATAAGACACTCGAGAGAAATTAAAGAAGACACCAATAAAGTGAAATACATCCTGTGCTCATGGATAGGAAGAATTAATATTGGCAAAATGGCCATCCTGCCTAAAGCAATCTACAGATTCAATGCAAACTCTATCAAAATACCAACAGCATTCTTCAACAAACTAGAACAAATAGTTCTAAAATTCATATGGAACCACAAAAGACCCTGAACAGCCAAAGCATTCTTGAGAAGGAAGAATAAAGCTGGGGGGATTATGCTCCTCAACTTCAAGCTCTACTACAAAGCCACAGTAATCAAGACAATTTGGTATAGGCACAAGAAAAGCCCCATAGATCAGTGGAACAGAACAGAAAGCCCAGATATAAACCCAAGCATATATGGTCAATTAATATACGATAAAGGAGCCATGGATATACAATGGGGAAATGACAGCCTCCTCAACAACTGGTGTTGGCAACACTGGACAGCTACATGTAAGAGAATGAAACTGGATTATTGTCTAACCCCATACACAAAAGTAAACTCGAAATGGGTCAAAGACCTGAATGAAAGTCATGAAACCATAAAACTCTTAGAAGAAAACATAGGCAAAAATCTCTTGAATATAAACATGAGCAACTTCTTCCTGAACACATCTGCTCGGGCAAGGGAAACTAAAGCAAAAATGAACAAATGGGACTACATAAAACTAAAAACCTTCTGTACAGCAAAGGACACCATCAGTAGAATAAAAAGGCATCCTACAGTATGGGAGAATGTATTTGTAAATGACTTATCCCATAATGGGTTAACATCCAAAGTATATAAAGAGCTCACATGCCTCAACACCAAAAAAGCAAATAACCCGATTAAAAAATGAGCAGAGGATATGAGAAGACACTTCTCCAAAGAAGAAATTCAGATGGCCAACAGACACATGAAAAGATGCTCCACATCACTAATCATCGGGGAAATGTAAAGTAAAACCACAAAGAGATATCACCTCACGCCAGTTAGGATGGTCAACACTCAAAAGACAAGAAACAACAAATGCTGGTGAGGATGTGGAGAAAGGGGAATCTTCCACACTGCTAGTGGGAATGTAAATTAGTTCAACCATTGTGGAAAGCAATATGGAGGTTCCTCAAAAACTAAAAATAGAAATACCACTTGACCTAGGAATTCCACTCCTAGGAATTTACCCAAAGAAAACAAGATCCCAGATTCTTAAAGACATATGCACCCCTATGTTTATCGCAGCACTATTTACAATAGCCAAGAAATGGAAGCAACCTAAGTGTTCATCAGTAGATGAATGGATAAAGAAGAGGTGGTACATATACACAACGGAATACTATTCAGCCATAAGAAGAAAACGAATCCTACCATTTGCAACGACATGGATGGAGCTAGAGGGTATTATGCTCAGTGAAATAAGCCAGGTGGAGAAAGACAAGTACCAAATGATTTCACTCACTTGTGGAGTATAACAACAAAGCAGACTCACAGACTCCAAGAAGGGACTAGAGGTTACCAAAGGGAAGGGGGTGGGGAGGGTGGGTGGGGAGAGAGGGAGAAGGGGATTAAGGGGCATTATGATTAGCACACATAATGTAGGGGGCTCACAGGGAAGGCGGCATAGCCGAGAGAAGACAAGTAGTGACTCTATAGCATGTTACTACGCTGATGGACAGTGACGGCAATGGGGTGTGTGTGGGGTCTTGATAATATGGATGAATGTAGTAACCACAATGTTGCTCATGTGAAACCTTTGTAAGACTGTATGTCAATGATACATTAATAATAATAATAAAATCAATGCCTGTTTCTGACCCAGAGATGGGTACAGATTCTCTCATATTCATAAGCAGTATATTCTCTAAATTGATTCATCACTCTATACACTGGCTCCTAATGACAGATGGCAATTTTCCTTGACTTTCCTGTGAACCGAACATTATGGAAAGGGCACTGTTTCCACTGCACATGAATAACCTCCTGTGTTCCTCAGGCAGCTGGATCTAGGAAAGAACTTTAATATCCACCAACAGAATAAGCTATAAATATAATACTCTTTGCTTAACTTATAACATTAATATTTCTGTGGCTCTGGGTATAACATAATAAGGAAAATACCACAACTTACTACAGCAAGTTAATGAGTCAATAAGATGGATGCTACTGTGTTTCAAAATTGTGTCAAGTTTACATTGATAGAGTGACTTTCTTCCGGGAATCTAAAAGAACAATGCCTATGGTTTTAATCCTGTGTGACTATGACTTTGTCTTAGATTTACATAAAACAGGAAATGGGCCCAATATGGCCTCATTCATCTTTATAACTCCTCTATTGATGGTATTTATAGTGAGTGTAGTGTTATTGTTCTTTCACCACCGAGGTCTAGATACTTCAGATCTGAGTCAAACTAGCAAATTCTGTATTGGTTTCAGAACCAAGAGGTAAAGAATAGGTCGTGGCTATGTCTACATTGCAAAAAAAAAGCTTAAGAAATTGCTTTGTATGGTGGGAATGAGGACATTTTGTTAATCAAATGCAGTTGAGTCTCACAGACTAAATTCAGTGTTGATTAGAATTGACTTGTCAGTCCCATGACACAACTGGTCAATTCAACATAACTACCACTTGGATGGATTAAAAAAAAAAAAACTTAGAATTTTAGACTGCTCTACCAAATTGACTGCATGTGGACCAGCACCATGTGGACTATTACAATTAAGAGTCTTTCTAATAGCTTTTGAGAAAAATGATCTTACTCTAAATTCTTATTTTGTGGCATTTATCAAATAGGAAAGACTCAAATATCCCCTAATCCTTCTTTCCTCATCCATGACTATGGTATGACTTTTGGCATGGTCCATATTTCTATTAGGAATTTGTTTAGCTATTAGCACAGAGACCTAAAATAATAATACTTATATAAGATAGAAGTCAATTTTTCTCTCATGTAAAATAAGCATAGAGAATTGATGTAGTTCAGAGGCAGGATGTGAAAGTGTTGTCCTTCCCAGGTGAAGGCAAATTGCTTCTGGTATCTTAGGCTTTTTAGGTTACAGAAAGAGGCATTTGTAAACTGCATCATAGATGACCAGAGCTGTGTCAGTTTGCTCCAGCACAGATAACTTCAGGAAGAGTTGGAGCAGCAGAAGTTACTAAGATTTTGATAATCCACGATCATGCTCTAGATTCAGCTGCTCACTGCACATTTAAGCAAGTGAGTTAAATGGGGGCATACTAGAAGTCATAACCCCTTCAGTTTTCTTTGATGATGACACTAATTTGCAGAATTCTCTTAAAGATATAGCATTGCTGTTTGTTTACCATTTTGTTAGGAAGGGACTGTCCCAGTAGTGCTAACTTTGGGTCAGGATTTATCTGCTGATAATTTGAGGATTCTGCTATTTCCTGGCCTTATCTGTTCAAACTGTAATTCTGAAACTAGGGCAAATAACCAGAAGTTGGATTAATGGAAACTTTGTGACCACCATGAGATGGATTTGGACTCAGACTCCATTATATCACTGGATACCCACAGATAAGGCTCTGCTCTGAGTATGGGGGTAGGGAAACAGTGACATTCTGAGTTCCTAGGGTTTAACATAAATTCAAAGCCATATCCAATAATTTGTGAGAGGTATGGGTATTTTCTTTTCTCTAGTACAGAATTGCCTTGGTAAACTGATGCAGGTACTTTGAGTGAAGAGGTAGAGGAAGATTTTCATAGGTTCTTATGGTGTCCTTTCTCAAGATTTCTCTCCTTCCTTCATTGAATTAAAGTCTGGATATTGGAAGATAGGTCATGATTCTTTAGTGACGATTTTAGTCAAGTATGATAATTTAAGTTTCAATTCTCCAGGCTTAGAACTTTTTCAATTATACAGGTCAAGTACATCCTTCTTAGGCTGATCAATCAGCTGCCACCAAAAGATCCCTGAAAGTCGTATCATTCTGCTATTCTGATAACCACACCTCTGTTTCTGGCAGTTAAATCCTGCTATTTCCCATCTTCCCCTCTGGGCACCCATCAACCCTGTTGAAATCAGGAATTAATTTCAACAACAGTGTCTCCACCTTCATCTCAAAGAGTATGGAAGAAATTCAAAAAAGTACTCTTTAAGGCCTCTAATTCTCTCTTCATCAGTGTCTTCCTCAATGCCTTAGAAAAGGGTGTGTCCTCTAGGCTTAGTTTGGGTATTTGTTAGATGGTGTATGTGATAAATCCATCCCAATATTCTAACTTCTCTAAGTTTCTGGAGTCTTAGCATTTCAAGTTCCTTCAGCAACGGGCCACAGTAGAATCCGGGTTTCAGCCAACCGACCAAGTTAACAATTGGCCCAAGCTATGTAGAATGAATCCAGAATGAATCTCTGGTTCGTGTATCCATGCCAATGGTTTGGCCCATGAAATTATGTTTCTGGTACAACACACAATATATTCTTCAGGTTTTTGCTAAGATTAATTTTTGCAAAATCTTGCAGTTCTCTCGACATGCAAATCTTTTCCTTCTACGTTTGACTTTTAAAAATGGCATCTGTGGGCATGCTGGATCTGGAACTAGTTGTAAGTGTGGAGGGAATGAAGAGTCACAGGTGTCGGGCATGAGGAGAACTAGAATTCCTGTATGAGATACCTGGCTCAGGTGAGGTCATTATAAAGTCATCAAGCAGGGCCAGTTGAGCATCTTCAGAGAGGGGAGGAAGGACTGCTTCTTTTATTGGGGGAGACATAGTGGGGCTTGAGGGTATAATCAGGGTCATCTGGATCCTCCCAAATGCCTTCATTCCAACTTGTGTGGCTCCTTCTTTTCCAAAGAATGCCTTGACTTTCATATAAGATATTTAGCAAGGACATGAATTCAACCTACCTTGAAATTCAGTAACTGGCCAGATCTGACTCCATATTTGCTTGTCGGCCATGACAGCCTTGTGATTATAGGAGATAAAAAAAGTTCTTTTAAGAGCCCTAGAAACTTCCAGTTTCTCTAACGATACCTTGGTCTGAGAATTTAAATTCTTTAGCCTTTCTTTTTAAAAGCTCACTGATGCCAACAGGGGCAGCCGCTCTAACCCATACTTGCTATATTCCTTAACCCCACATTGTATGTGGGGAAGTAATTAAAAGGGATGCCAAAACTTTGGCTTTAGCGGACACTTTATTCCAAATAACAAAAGGTAATCATTTAAGTTGCTATTGTACCACCTCACATACCATGGGTTACTAGTGTCCTATCACTTAATGATACCCAAATACTTACTTCAAACCTAACTAGATCAAATAGGTAATCTAAGGTCCTGTGACCTGGAAGTCTGTTGCAATCACTGTGGTCCAATTTTTGTATTGGTCAGAGTGCCTTAGTTGTGGCCAATGAATTTACTCTGGTTACTTTAAGCAGAAAGGAATTTATTAAGGGACAAGGAGCTTAAAGAATCATTACAAAGGTTGAAGAAACAGACTTAAGGTAAGCTTCTAGGAATAACCTCACATGTACTTCTATATTCCAAAACAACCTTCCAAGGGAGCTCCAGCATCTGCTCTGATCAGGAAGCCACCACACTGCTGGTTCCAGTTCCTGCTAGAAATATGAATGCCTCATGCCCTGCTTCTTCCCTATATGACTTAGTCCAGAATGGGTGCATCTGTTTGGTGGAATCTTAATCACCCTAGGTACCCTAGCACAAGGAGAACTGGGAATGACAATTAAAAAAAAATTTATTACTGAGAAGACAGGATATACAGTGAGGAACTATTAAAATGTCAAGAAGGTGTCCAAAGTATTTTTGCATATCTGATGAGGAGGCTGGAGAATAGAAAAGGGAGACCAATTGCAGTTTACTTGTTGGCTTGAGTGGTAGGTCCACAAATATTTATTTTCTAGTACTTTATAATGAATATATATGTGTATTAGTCTGGATTCTCTAGAGAAATGGACCAATAGGATCTCTCTCTTTCTCTCGCTCTTATCTATTAAGAGATTTGCTATAAGGAATTGGCTCATACAATTATAGAGGCTGAGAGGTCCCAAGATCTGTAGTTGGCAAGCTGGTGAGGCAGGAGACTCAATGGTACAGCTCCTGTCTGAGTCTGAAGGCGGAAGACCAATGTCCCAGAGCAGAGACAATCAGGCAGAGAGAAAGAATTCTTTCTTACTCAGCCTTTTAGTCTATTCAGGCCTTCAAAAGGCTCACCCACAATGGGGAGGGCAGTCTGTTTTACTTTTTTACTTTTCTACTGATTTAAAGGCTAATCTCACCCAGAAGCACCCTCACAAACACACCCAGAAATAATGTTTAACCAAATATCTGGGCACCCCATGACCTAAATTGACACTAACCATTAATAATATGTTACCTACTTTTAATATATATAAATAATGCAATTTTTTGGTATGAGCAGGAAAAGATTTTGGGGCAACTATGCATGACTGATGTCCTCTGCAAAATGTAATCCCTTTACTTAAGATTTTGACTGAATAAAAGAGCAATTGCCTGTGGAAGGACTAGCTCAAGTTGCCATTAGTCATTTGTATTTTGGCTTGAAGGAGAACGAGTGCCTTGTTGAGTGGGTTTGGGGAAAGAGAGAATTGAATCTAGGTATTTGAGAGGGTGGGGGTTTGAGAGCACCATTTAGGAAATAGGAGGAAAGAATGGGGGTTTGCAGGCTCTAAGATTTCTGTTACTTCACATTCTGATTGGAACTGCTTTACCTCCAAGCACCTGCCTGAGATCTTTTTCCTCTTTATTTTTTCACCATATGGGATATTGGAATTTTGAGGTCCCCAATAGATTATTTCCACTTTGTTATGTATCTGTCGATATGCCTAGTTTTCATTTTTTGGTATCTATGGCAGGATTCTGAATTGAGACCCATTCTTCCATCTTCTCTGTCTGGTTCTCTGGGCAGTAGTTCACATAGTTGGAAAACACAGGTTGGGCTATATACTTCATTCCCTGCTGCTATTTATTTCAGTTCTAGATTGGAGGAGCCAATGAACAGAAATTGCACAAGGAAACTTTCTTCAAACCTAACGATTATGAATAATGCATAACTCTCTGTGACTCATCAAAAGTAATGGTAAGCAAAACCCAAACAGTTGGCCACCCTCTCAGCAATCCACAGGCATTGGTCCCCCTCACAAACTGTGAACAGCAACATTTGAAGGTAGCAATGGAAATCCGTGGTGCTGGTTTATCTTCAGCATCACCCATATGTTTACTGGCACTCAGTTAAGTCAGAAAAGTGAGCACAAGCAAAGAGAAAAAGATGTCCCAACTACGAAGGCATCTAGAATTGGAAGATGTTAGTTACCACAACCATTCCCTACCCCACCCCGCAGAGGTGCTACTTCCCTGATATTTTTGCAGTTAATAAATTGGAAGCAACACCAGCTTTGTAGTGAGACATTCTTGGGTTCAAATCTTGCCTTTGCTGCTTATGAGCTCTACGTCCATGGACAAGTTTCTCAATTTTTCTTCTTTCATTTTAGTTGCTTATCTTTCAACTTTGGCCTCCATTCATTAAAAAGGGATAGTAGCAATACTCATCTCTAAACACTCAGGATTCTTAATTATAAGCAACAGCAGCTGACTGTAGCTGATTAAACGGAAAGGATATTGGGCAGCTCGGCAAGCTGTGGGGAGGTTCAGAGAAGCTTGAGGCTAAGCTTCTGCGGTCAAGGCCCGAAACTGGGCTGCAGAAGTGACCCAGTAATGAAGCTGCTGACCCTGCTTTCCCCCCGAGCACAGAACGGCTGCCAGGAACTCACACTCTACTGCAACTGCCAGCATTGATAGCTTGGGCCAGGAACTGATCTTACAAAAGCCAGTACCCCAGAAAACTGTATGCCTTTGCCACCACTCTCGACAGCAAATGGGTCCCAGGCGTCATCTCCTTTCACTGGCTTATCATTTCTGATTAAACTGTTGCCTGGGTACATCTTAGTGTCAGATCCTTGACTCATGCCTGTGTTCTAGCTGCCAAGGTCTCTGGGGAAGCAAATTTTCTGATTTGACTTTTGGGAGGCAGAACTCATAAGGCAGGGAGTACTCCAAACATAGCAAAATGTACAAAAGGTGGTGCAAAGCAACCAAAAAACCTGACATACGTTAACTCTCAAAAGGTTGTGAAAATGAAATGAGTATATCAAATATTTGGTGTGCTTCTGCATTGAATGATTTTTTGTTTTCTTTTCTTATCAGAAATATCAGTTTGCATATGGGGCTAACGTTAAGACTGATTTCTACTTAGGCAAGATTTGTAAAAAAAAGTGGAGTGGAGCCTTTGACCTGAGGTAAGGCACACTTGGAAGGCACACATAAGGACATCTTTTTCATACCTTTGCATGAAAGTGAAAGCAGAATGCATCTTAAGAGGGTTTGGGGAAATTTTATCAGCAAGAAAGATGCTAGCTTATTTCTTGGAGCAAGTTGTTTTGTTTTTTTCCCTGCCATGTATACAAAGTCATAATGAATTACTTCTGAGGAAGAGGAGTAGAAGACGAGTAAGTGATAGGGAAACCATTCTGTAATTTTTCCTTTTGTCTTTTTCTATCGTCACTTCAGATTTTCTTTATTTCTCTTTCATTAGAGCTAGGAAGGTTAAACCTTCCTAGTGTGCCTTACCTCAGGTAGAGTTTGTACGGTAAACTATAAACTTGCTCAGTTGCCAAGTTTCTTCCCAATTAAAACAAAGGACAGCATTTTCAGCATTATCAGCCTCGTATCTAGCTGTAGGGATTCTGTGGGCTAAGAGAATGACTTGAGTTGCTGGGTAGAAAGCAGTGTGAGCCTGTTCTGCCACTAGGACTCAGGGAGCCAGGAATTACTGTCTATGATTATTTATTCAAATTGTCCCAGTACCTCTCAGCTTCATTTGACAGTCTGAAATGTTCTGCTCCATTGGCTGGAAATGTCCTCAGAAGTCCTCAGGCATGTTGGTATCCTGGGATGTGATCTAGAGAAGAACACACACACATATATGAAAGAGGTTCTTGTTCACAGTTGTCACAGTACAGTGACTGGCCCTCAGGGTAAAGGCAATTGAAAGCAATGTGCTATTTTATTTACATCATGGATCTCCTGTAGAGAGCTGAGTTGCACCAGAGCATGTTGCAAAGAGTTACCAGATTTTTCTTGCTCACTTGCATTCCTCAAAAGAAGGTATTATTAGAGAAAGACTGAGGACATCCAATCAAAAGGAGCCAGCACATCTTTGAGAAAAATATCTTTGACTGTGACCCCATCCATTTGCAATGGTGGAAGAACTGGACCCTAGAGTCAGACCATTTTGAACCCCAGCCCTCTTTCTTTTAGAAGAGCGTTTTAGATGAGATATTGGTTCCACTATTACATAGCTTCTTTGTTTTACAAGTGAAGGGCATAAAGTGCAAATACACCAGAATTTCTTTCTAATTTAATTCACCTAAATTAACTAAAATTCATTAGCTTGTTGGCCATAAAGGCACTGAAAAAAATGGGAGAGAGGTAATTCCAAAGAAGGAACACGGTTCTGGAAAGGTCTAGAGCATAATACCAGGGAAGTGGCAGTTCTATGTGGGGTGCCTAGGTTGTGGTGTTCTGTTGGCCATGGGATAACAGGAGGTAACTGGCATAGCCAGTCAGGACGGGGCACTTAAAGAGAAATGGATGGAATATTTCAGGCAGACTCCATCTACTATTAAGTCTTGTTTACTACAAATATTTTGTCTGCTACACTTTGCCCTGCTTAGCATGCTTAGTTAAGTCACAGGAGATGCAGCCGTGGCAGATGAGAAAATGTATACTATTAATGGGGATGGAAATGAACGACAGCTGCGTTCCTAGCTAGTGGATTTTATCTAGCTGAAGGTATCCATACCCAAAGCCCTGTTGAGGAAGGAGATCCCGGACTCACTGCCAAGTTTCATTGTGGGCCATATGGACCTTATCTTTTAGGTTCAGTGACCTTGTCCAGCTGCGAGAATAACTTGTGCACAAATTAGCAACAAAAACAAAGCTATTGGACAAGGACCAGGTGGGCAGCAACCGCTCTGCCCCTTTATACACGTCTGCTGTTTGTGCGGTTGTCTGGTTAATTTTGGTAAGTCTGTCTGCTGGACTCCTGCTTGGTCACTGATGACAAATTCTAGGAACAATCTAAGACTGGTGTCTTGCTGGAGGTTTTAGTCCCAGGCAAATTACTCTGGGTTCACTGAGATGGAATCAGAGTAACAACACTGGGGGTAAAAGGATTTATACCCAGCTTTATTCTCACGGTGGCAGGTCAAGCGATAGAATCCCGTCTGCCTCCGGGGTGGTCTGCATGCAGCAAGCTGGGTCGCTGCCTCTGGGCCTCTCCATTCCCGTGGCCTTCTCAGCCTCTGCCCTCCTGCAGCCGCGCAGCCCCAGAGCACTGGGAGGAGCTCTTTATATAGAGTCAATAATAAGGTATTGCCCACATGTGTGCAGTGGGCAAGCGGACCCGGGTCAGGTGAGAATCCTGGCCATAGGAACTTTCCTTTTCTCTACAATTGGTCAGAACCTCAGCGTAGTGCTAAGAGTACAGGCAAACTATTTCCATTATTGCATTGTCTTAGGGACAGCATGGAAGAACAGCAATGAGCTTGTTAATTCACCAAGTTCAGGAGAAGGCTCAGGTCCAGAGAGGGGCTCTGATTTGCCCCACACCACCTGAAAGAGTGTTCATTGGAAATGGAAGCTTTCCAAAAAGGAATTAAAAATTACCAGCAGGCATAATTATTACCTCTCACCATCAGGTAGAGTTTGTATGGTAAACTATAATTATTATAAAGGGAATAAGCACCTTCCACATGCTTCAGGGTTTAACCCCCTAACTGAGCAAAGATCGTATTGCTAATACACAGTAAGTTGTGGCAGAAGGTACTTATTTTACCAGTTTGCTGTGGCACTAGATGTCAGGGAAACACCATTTTGTTCCAGAGGGACAGTGATGGCTGTTTATACACAGCAAATTCTTGGGCCTTGAAATATTGCTTTGTACTTCCTGTCTTTCTAGGCTTCCTGTGACTCACAGTGTAAGAATCCTTTAACTATTCTGAAAGCAGCTGGCTGGCTGTATTTTTGCTTCTGTCCTTCCACTTCTAGCTCTCAGGCAGCGTTACCTTCCTCAGTTTGAGGCTTCCTTCTCTGTCGGCCTCCCATTCCCCGCAGCGCTTGCAGGCACTGCCACAGAGCCTGTCTCTGCCCCAGAGCAGCGCGGCTGGTCCTCCCTCACCTGAGAGCCCCAACCTCACTCCGTGTCCTCAGCTGGGAGGGGACTTCGAGGGGAAATGAACCAGGGCCAGCCTGTACCCTGACTGTGGCTATGTTTTATTGCTAACCATTTGCTTTTTTCCCTTATATAAAGTCCATCAACTTTACTTTTCAGTTTTTCGTTTCTCATTAAGGATCCATTTTGACGGACTGTCCTTTAACCAAGAAGATAGAGTTCTCTGCCATATCAGACTTCTCAAGTAGAGGAAAGCGGCCAGACCCTTCCTTTCTTCCTTTCTCACGTGTTTCCCTTGCCCAGCATAAGCCAGCCACCTCCATACAGAGAACGTGATTGGTACTCAGGAGACATTCATTCACTCATTCAATATATATACTCACTGAAGGTGTGCTGTAAGTAAGGTGACAGGTAAGTCCAATTTGCTTAGGACTGTCTTGGTTTTAGAACTGGAAGTGCTGTGTCCCAGGAAACCCCTCAGTTTTGGGAAAACGTGGCCTGCTGCTCCCTTACCCTAAGCTGAACACTGTGTAGGAGCTGAGTATATAACTGACCACCAGCTCTTCAGGTACTCAGTGACACTGAGGGGCTTCAGATTCTTTACCCACTGAGGAAAGCATGACATGTGGGTAGGGCACTTAATTAGAACTGCGGACCCTGGGCTATGACTAGTTTTACTGCCAAAAGGGCAGGGGCTTAAGGGCAGGTCCCTGAACTTCTGTTTCCTCCTCTGAAGAGCAGAGAAGTTGGAATTGGTGTTCTTTGACTCTTTACAATCCAGATCCTACAATTCTATTTCTAAAGCAATGTGATAAAGCAATTCACACGAATTAGCATTCCTCGATAAGAGGTAATAGACAAGGCACTTATTTGTTGATACTTGCTGATGACACTAATATTTATAAGGTCCTTATCTGTGCCAGACACATCCATTGTTTTACTTCATGCTCAAAACTTAGAGGTAGATGCTTTCTTTACTTTCATTTACAGAAGAGGGACTCAAGGCCTAGAGGGTGTTGCACTGGAGGGTATCAGCTTGGGGCCAGTTAACTCTGGATTCAGTGAGACTGAATAACAACAAAGGAATGTTGGGGGTAAAAGGTCTTATACCAAGCTTTACTCTCCTGGTGGCAGATTGAGCGCTAGAGCCCCTTCCACATTCAGTAAGTCTGCAATCTATCTGCCTCTGCCAGTCTGCATCTGCACCCACCTCCTTCTCCACCTTTGCCTCCACGCAGAGCACTGGGTGGGGGGCCTTTCGAGAGCAACACAGTCAATAATGGCTCCTTGAAGACATGTGTGCAAGCCTGCACCTGGGAGCATGGCATGTGCACAGTGGGC
Organism: Smutsia gigantea; assembly: GCA_032199065.1. Lineage (NCBI taxonomy): Eukaryota > Metazoa > Chordata > Mammalia > Pholidota > Manidae > Smutsia > Smutsia gigantea. The sequence continues at coordinate 215,077 of JAVSCE010012269.1, read as the reverse complement.
CAGTAGATTAGGGTCAGGTGAGGATCCCAGCCATGGGAACTTCCATTCTCCCTACAGTGGGGTATGTAAATTGCCCCAAATCACACAGAAAGTTGTTGATCAAAGATTGGAACGTGGGAGGTCTGACTTCCAAGTCCAAACTTGAACTGTTACTCTCACTGGCTAGAGATAGTCAACAGTGAAGTGAACAGGCTAATTGTTTCCCCTCAGAGGGCTGGAAAAAGGAAACTGGCTATTTGGAATGAGATCTTTGTATTCTGGGCTGCTAAAGGTTATGGGCTTGAAAAACAGACCTTGACATTTAGGAAATTAGTGTTCTTAGCTCAGAGTGAAACCCCTCCCTGCTCCTTAAGATTAGTCAAAGGGTGAGAATTAGGGCATCCCACCCCCACCTCTCCTTTGCTATTTTTGGCAGGTTTAGGATATTCCCGCTCCCTACATGGTCTGTGAAGCACTTTCAGTACCATTAGCAAGGCTCAGAGGGTAGCTGTCAATTGTTCCCACTACCTCTTACTGTCTTGATCTGAAGAAATGGTTCCATTTAGATCTGGTTTGCTTAAAAGTATATGTGGTGGGAAGGTGTGTAGGAAGATTATTATGAGACACGTTTCTTCTCTTTAGAAAGGACTATTTGAAATACAAACAAAATAAGGCTGGGGGCCACATTTACAGCAGCTGGCAGAGTTTCACTTAATTAAACTACTGTGATTACTTTATTTATATGTTTCACTTGTCCCGTTCCTTTCCTCTCTGACTCCTATAAAGGCAATGCTATTTCATGGGGGGTGGGGGGGAGAATTAAATCCTATTAGTCTTTAAGACCAACACTAATTAACAACATTTATTTGACTATGGTTGCCTATGTGAAAATATGCAAAAGTAAATTTATATTCTGCAAATGTGACTGTTTTGGATGGAAGCATTGAAGGGAATTAGAATTCCTGGGAACTCCCTACCATTTGCTCTAAACTCCCCATTTAGGAGTGAAACACCAGTGTCAGGGGCAGGAAATGGAAACAAGGGCCAAAAGCTATGGCCAGTTGGGCTGCCAGCCACCAGTATGATCATTCTAAAACCTATGTCTGTTACATTTTCTCTCTGGCTGCAAAATCTGAGACAGGTTTCCGGCCTGCTGAACCAAGGTGAAGTTCCTTAGGCTGGCTTTGAAATGTTTCACAGTCTGCCTGCATCCCTCTCTAGCCTCTGTCCCTGCACTCGCCACTGCATGCCCATGCTCCAATCACAGTCCCCTCCCTCATTCTTTTCACACCTCTATGATTTTTTTCATAAATGATTCATTTTTCATTTAATGTCTTCCAAACTTTCCATACCTCTGCCACCTGCTGAATTCCTCTCATCTTTTAAATTGGGGTCTGAAGCTTGCCTCTTCTGTGAAGCCTTCTGTACTCCCCCTGGTAGAGTCAATCTGTCCCTCCCTTGAGCTCTCATATTATTTTGCACATTTTTATCAGATCACTTATCACAATATGTTGTAATTTTTATTGGCATGGCTGTCTCCTTCATTAGACTGTTTCTTATTTATCCTTGGTATCCCCTTCAAATTTCAGAGTCTGGCACAACTCTGTCACATAAGAAGTACTTAAGAGATGCCTACAAATGAGTATATTATGGCTGTTATGATCTGTCAGTTGATATTTATTGTGTGTTTACTATTTACAAAGTAGGTGCTGTATATGCACATGTATTGAGAGAGAGAGAGAGAAATCTGAATGATATGGGTCACAGTCCTTCAAGAAACATAAAATTCTATGTGAGACAAAGAATTAAAAAACGAAGCAAAATAAACACTGCAGAGATATAAGCTCATGGTATGAGAGCTTTAAGGAGGGGGAGTTGGATTGGATTGGGTGGGAAGGAGGCACCACAGAATAGGTGGTATATGAAAGGATTTTGGCAGATAATAGAAACAGTGGAGGAATGGTGTGCATCCAGGCTGAGGAAACAGTATGAATGAAGACATGAAGATAAGGTCATAGTAATTTCCCTGGAACAAAAGGGCCTGAGAATTCTAGTCTCACCATAAATAGGGGGACTGTACTCTTTAAAAATCTGTAATAAGTCCCATTAATATCAATAAATGCATTTTCCCTAGTTGCCTATATTTGCATCCTCTAAGCAGGAGTCGTGATTAATCATCTCCAAATTGCCCGAGGATATGAAGCAGGGTGTTCATAAGTCTTTAGCAGCAGGAAATGCTTGTTGCAAATAAACTATTTACAATTTACTTTGTAAGCATCATTTCTGTTGGTACTGTGCAGCAGATGACAATAACAGTAGGTGTTAGCCCTTTCTGTCTTGACAGAAACCCAAAGAAAATGTTCATAAGTGGAAGCCATTTCCTGTGGAAAAGTTTTAATGGGCTTGGTTACAATTCTAGAAACTTATAGCCAGAAGACACAAAATTGGTTAATATTTTACATTATGATTGTATTTTTTAAATAAAAAAGAAAATTTATTTGTCCCTTAGCATTCCTTTATGAAAATAAAAAAATGTAAAATCAGATCCAAATGCTATAAACAAATTAACCAGAAACTGGGCTTGGTCAGTTTCTACTTTAGGACGGAAGGATTTTAATTTGCTAAGTTTATATATTATGTGGCAACAATGAGCAATTTACAGATAGAAATTACAGTTTACATTAAAATCTTTTAAGCTTTTCTTAGGGATCGATCATTATCAACAATATTTATGAAGTTCCTGTTTGTTACAATGTTTTTTCAATGAGGCCTGTTAAAACAGTATTATATGGACATACATCCTGCATTCTCGTGTTACCATGCTAGAGTCTGTTGAGCTCATACATTCAAGGACTTGCAGATGTTTATCACCATAAAGATAACCAACCAACAACGGTCTTTTACATTTCATCCTTACTCTTTATAAGTCAATATATCTTCACACTCATTTTCTCAGTTTCCCATAACCTGTTGAAGTAAATAGAGCATGAAAAGTGATCCTCACTTTACAGATGAGGAAACTGAAAGGCAGAAATTATATATAAATCTCTCACACTTACACAACTGGTTATTGCATGGAAAGAGCTGGAACTCTTGCCTTCTGACTTTTTGCCCATTGATACACTGTGGTGTTCAGGAATGCATGTGCCTCCTGTAGAGTGTTGTAGAGATGGGGAGCAAGGATAAATATCTGATTGCTATGGAAATCACTATAAGAAAGGATGGCAATTCCATGCCAAATGGGAATGACACAGATGAAGCCTTTAGTTCGCCTTTAGGGAGAGAGGCTTGCTAAGATTGATGTATCTGATGTTCATGTACTAGATATACTCTCGCTAAACGTTGGATTTAAAAACCTCCAAGCCCTTCATAGGAAACCAAACAGCATCATACATCCAAGGCAGTGACTAATAACAACAATAATCATAATGAACTTCTGCAGAGTATTTGGTCTGTACCAGGTACTGTGATAAGAGCTTCATGTCCCCATGTTCTTCAATAACAACCCTCCAAGGGTGGTACTATTCTGTTACTTCCCTTGTGTTACAGATGAGGAAACTGAAATTAAGAAGTTTGTCAAGGTCTTACCACTCGTAAACCATAAATGAACCCAAGCAGTCAGCCCCCAAAGCCACATGTTTCCACTATATGATTCTAACTCCTACATAGCAGCTGGAATGCCTGTGGGGTGAGGGAATGGAAAATGTGCAGGAGTGGGGGTTGGATCTGACCGTGAAGATTGAGCTCAAATGTCACATAACATCTGAGAAGGCAGAGCCCACGGGGGGGGAGCCCTCAGTCATCGGAACCCAGAACCAACCAAGGCTTTTCTCACTTGGCCTCTTCCTGCATCGCTGTCCCTCAACAAACACATCTCTTAGCAGGCAAGTAAAGGGCATCAGAATGTCAAGGACCTCGCTGGTTTTGATGATTTCCTACCTCCCTCCACTTTTGGGGTTCCATTTCAGGGACAATTTTCTAGCTCTTGATGAGGCTGCCAGTAGAATTAGGTCTTTGTTCTCCTGAATCTGTGGCATGTTTTCTAACTCTCAGAAGACTCACTGCTTCTGAGGAGGCAAAGAAAATACTCCTTCAACTTGGGTGTGATGGATTGAATGTGGGTGTCTCTCCAAAATTCCTACAGTGGAACCCTAATTCCAATATGACGGTCTTTGAAGGTGGAGCCTCTGGGAGGTTATTAGGTCATGACGGTGAATCCCATTCTCTCAGGAATGGGATTAGTGGCCCCCTAAGAAGAGGCCAGAGGTCTAGTTAGGTCTCTTTCCTGCCATGTGAGGACACAAGATGTTGTATCCATCTGCAATCCAGAAGAGGGACCTTTCCAGGACATGACCATACTGACACTCTGACGTCAGACTTCCAGCCTCCAGAACTGTGAGAAATAAATTTTTGTTGTTCATAAACCACCCCTGGTCTACGGTACTTCGTTTTAGCAGACTTAGCCAACTAAGACAGTGGGATATGTAGAGACTTCCCTCCCTGGAGAATGCTTTCTGTGTACCCCCATATCCTGCCTCTGTTTCCAAAGCTTAGGCAAGAAGCACAGGTGAGCTGTCCTTCTAAGAACCTGTCATTTTCTCTCTATGGACTTGACCTGTTCCTAGTGAGCCTCAGAGGAAATGCTATGCAGCAGGCCTTTGAAATGAAATACTTTCTATTGAACCAGAAAATAATCACATCCTCCCATTTACTCTTTAGGGTACAAACTGATCTGACTTGATTTGTCAGAGAACCAGAACTGTGGGCAAATAGACACCCGAGAAATCAACCAATCTTCTAAGCCAGCAGTAATTGCTCCTCCTGTCGGCTGGCTAAATGACTTGTACCTGGAGGAGATGCTCAGAATGAATCAGAATGCCCAAGGTGACAGGAACAGAGAGCATTCCAAAGTGAGCTCTAACAGAGTAAGTGTGTTTTCATGTCTTACAAGGCTTTGGTCTTATGTTTTCCCCCTCTTTGCCTCTTACCCTGTCTCCCGGGGCCACTGTCGTCTGGCAGAAACCAACGGCTACACACGTGTACAATAGCCAAGACAAACTTCTTGGGTGAGGATAAGGAGAGATGAGTATTAGCATTAATCCAAGGATGTGCTTACTTGTTCCTTGGTCATTAATAAACCCAGGAAGTTCCTGTAGAATAGGAACCACAGCAGAGGACGTGAAATTCCTTTGCTGGTAAGCGGTCTGTCATTTTTAAATAAAAAAAAGGAAATAGTTTAAATATACAAGAAAACTGTGGGAAAGAATATAATTGACATCCATGGATCAGCTACCCTGATTGCAAGAGTTGCCATTTTGCCATATTAGTATTGCCTGCCTGCCTTCTTACCTTCCTTCTTTTCTTCCACCTCCCTCCCTCCTTCCCTTCTTTTCTTCCTTAGAAATCCCTGTATTTTCACTCTGTTGTTTTATTCCCATCTCTTCTTTCCAGAGAGAACTGTTAGCCCAGCATTAGATTTCATCTTTCTTATTCATAAAAATTCCTTTCACTTTGTAGATATATATATATATATATATATATGCAGAAAAAATACATAGTTCTCTTTAGGGATAAGCTTTTAATATTAACCCTCATGGTTTGTCTGCATGTATCCTTTTAAAAGTTGTTTATATTTGATATCATTCTCATTATATTAATATTAAAAATGTATCCATGCTGATACAAATAGATCTAGTTCAATTATTCTAACTGCTGTATTGTACTGCTTTGTATAAATAACTCCGAATTTATTTCACTCGACCCTGTTGATAAACATGTTTTTCCCTACTCTGAATGATGCTGCAGAACATGTTCTTACTGAAGTCTCCTCAGGCCCATGCATGAGGTTTTCTGGTTAGGGTGAATATCTAAGAGTGGAATTGCTGGGCTGTAAGGTAGGATTTTCTTCAATTTTACTAGCTATAACCAAATTGTTAAGTGGTAAACTTCAATATAGTTTATATAGCATTACCCGAATGGTTGGGCAAAAAAAGGATAAGCTGTAGGAACCCAATAGCAGTAAGATGTAACTAAAAACTAGCTGAATCAGACACATTGTGTTTGTTTCTTGTAATCTGGTCCATGAGGTTTATGGCTATTGTTTTCCTTCTTGAAGTAAGAATTATAATTCAATTTGTATTCTACCCGAGGTAAAATAGTGTCTGGACTAGCATCTCTGTGTTATTCTACCATAAATAGACACCAGGCAAGTAGCTGGATGAGAGGACCTAAGTGACCCCTCTGAGCTCCAAACTTTCATTCCATAACTTTGTCTTCACACTCAACTGACATATATGCTCTGGTTGGGAAATTAGCTTCATTGTCCATACAACTTAAAACACCTGGAGAAAACCAGCGCTTGAAAAAGGAAGACCATACAAAGCCCCTGTATGATATCAGACCATCTGGTGTGGGTCATGGGAATCTCTGATCATCAAGAAGAGAAACTGGAGAATGTCTTTGTTTCATCGTATAAGCAGCCTGTGATTACACGTTTGCACACATTCACACTGAGGCTCCAGATAGAGCCCTATCCGCTCATGCTGGATCTCCACTCTCTTCCACCCACAGGGTCCCCTTGTTACTTCAAGGGGGTCCCCAAGGTGTTGGCCTATCACATGTGCTCAGAAACGGGTTTGCTCTTGAGCTTTGGCTCTTTATTCCTGTGTTGGGTGCCAAGGCCTTCAGTGAGAGTGGGACCCCACTGAGTACATTCTTTTCTTAGGAAGCCAAAGCCGCTTGGTCTGCATGGCAGAGCTGGGGCAGGGTAAGGAAGGTCAGAGAAACCCTGTCATGAGCTCTGTCCCCTGGGCTCTAAAACAGCATGTGTGTGCCTAGATTTCCTCCAGTTCTTCCTTCAGTTTCTGGCACAATTCCTCTTTTCTTTGAGATTCAGAATGAGGCCTTTGCAATAGATGTGAAGTCAGGGTGGGGGGGGAACATTACTTCATCCTTGCTGGTGTCATGCTGCCTCCCCATCACTCTCCATAGGGACCCCATATGTGCACTCCCCCACGTTTGTCCAGGCTAAGTCCAAAAGCCCCAGGCACAGCCCTTCAGGGCAGCGGGGAGATGTGGCCTAACTCCAGTACCTGTGAACATATCTATATCTCTGCGGCAGCGCGAGATGTGTCACAACCCCTGTTACAATAGAGTCACTGAAGATGAGAAGAGGCTCTTTGTGGACATCCGTCGTTTTCCTCACTTGGCAGGTCAGCAGCAAGAGTGTGCACAGAGACCAGTCTTGTTGTGAATGGAGCACGGAGCTGTAGGTGAGCAGAGGAGAAAGCTTGAGTGGGCTTGATTATCTCTTCCCCCCCAACAATTCTTAAAACACAGAACCCTGTTTGAAGGCTCTTTAGATGGTATGTAGTTCATCATTCCAACTATCTTAGTTATCTATTATTGTATAACAAGCCACCTCAAAATGTAAAAACAAAACCCCAAGCCCTTAAAACAACAATGATTTACTATTTTCCACAAATCTGTGGGTTGGCCATGTGGTCCCTCTGCTATTATCACCTGGACTCCCTTCTAGGCTGTATTGAACTGGGAGCCCAAGGTGGCCTCACTCCCAGCCTGGCAGATGGTATAGGCTGTGGCTGAGGGCCCTGTCCTCCGGTGTGCAGTCTCTCCTCCTCACCTGGTGTTCTCAGGGAGGTGCGTCAGGAGGGAGGGAGCGGCGGGGCCTCCTGAGGGAGGGGCTCCGGAACTCAGACAGGAGCACTTCTGCCACATTCTACTGGCGAAACCAAGTCACGGGGCTGCCCAGATTCTAGCATTGTTCTGCCTGAACAGGGTTAGTGCTGGGTCCTCACTGTCTCCTGAGGCAGCCTGTTTTGTGTGAGCCACCCACAGCCACGCCCTTTTAGATGAACGCTCCCCTCCTCAGAATAATCGTCAGGGTCCGTGCTTCCTCATGCAGTACCGGGCAAGTGAGATCTGTGGTGGGATGAGTAAAAGAAAATATGTATCTGGGATGCAAAGATAGAATAACTCATTTTGTCTAAGTTCTAGTTCCTCCTCTGTCGGAGGCTAAATAGGGCCCCTGTAAGGCTGAGGGGAAATAAAATTAATGAGGTGATTGGTCCTGTATCTGACTTAGAGTTTAATGGAGAAGGAAAAAGGGATCCTTGAGGACTCTAAGCCATTCAGCTTAGTATAGTAGAGCAAGGGAGCAGAGAAGTTAGTTAGGCAGAAAGCCCCGGCCAGGAATAAAGTGCACCCGGGCTATATATCTCAGGAAGTTAAGTATTGTCTTAAGTAACTAGTTGGCATGAAGATGCAGGGCAGGAGAAAAGATGCTAATGTATTTTTGACTAGTACCTTGTTACTCATAGTGTGTTCATTGGGCCACCAGGAGAACCCTGGGCCCATCCCAGAACATGCTTTTTAACAAGATTGCCAATAACTCATATGCTTAGTAAAGTTTGAGAAGCCCTGGCCTAGACAGCCTTCCTGATACCATTACATCATATCCCATGGGAGGCTCTGCATAAAGCTGGCCTCAGGCTCTGAAGCCTTGGTCTGGGAGGCAGGATTAAGGAGTCACTCTGTGGCCAGGCAGAATGGGTAGTTGTAGAAAGCTTGTCTTGATCTGGTTTGAGCGCTACAGGCAGAAGGAATGAGGCCACGCAGGGGTAGGTCACACAGGGTTATCACCACCCCAACATGGAAAGTGACTAGAGCCACAAGCAAAGGACAGATACCAAGTGTTTACAGAGCTGAAGAAACTGTGTTTTATAGCACATAGTTTGTCAAGGAGGGGGTGATAGTGAACAGATGTGTCATTTGCAATTATTCCTAAAGATGTTAATTATGCAAATGGGATCTCTGATCAGGAGTCTAAAAAAAGAACCCTATATATTCTGGGGTGTTGGATGTGCACCATCAGGCATGCTTGCTGACTGTTCCTCCAGGTAATCACTGCGGGTGCCAGACTCTCCACCTGGGGCTCTTGCTTTCAGTCCGCCACCTTGAGAGGTCTTCTTTGCGGCACTTTCCATCTGCGGAATGTTCAAGCTGGAAGTGATTTCTGAGGTTATGGCTCTGTCTGTCCTTGTACAGAGGCGGAAATTGAGACCCACAGAAATTATGTGGCTTGTCCCTCACAGAGAGAGGATTAAGTCCATTTATTTATTTATTTTTATCGTTGATTCATTCGCCCTTGCCTTATTGTACCAAAAAGAACATAGGTCAACTATCAATTTTCTAGTCAGGATCTACTCTGTGGAGTGAGGGCCAGGGGAATGATGTGAACAAAATATCTCCCTAACCCACTCAGGGTGTGCATGTTGGTATACGCATGAGAAAGGAGAAAGCAAGTAACTAGAATAACACCAGGGCTATGTCCTAAGAGCTACTCAAGAGAGGAGCCACTAGTCATCTGTGGCTGTTCAAATTCAAATTAACTAAAATAAAAATTGTAGTTGCAGTGATCACATTTCAAATGCTCAGTTGCTACTTGTGGCTAGTGGCTATTATACTGGACAAGTTAGAACATTTCCTTTACTGCCCTAAGTCCTATTGGACAGGGCTTTCTAGAGCCCAGAGCCAGATTTTCTGAGTCTGAATTCTAGTCCTGCAACTTAGAGTGCAAGCTTGAATGCATTATTTAATGTTTCCAAACCTCGGTTTCTCATCTGTCAAATAGACATAAGCAGTGTCTGCCTCATTGGTTTGTTATGAAGATTATGAATGTAAATGAGATAGTGAGTCAACTACTGAGCAAAAGAAGTTTAGTAAGCACTAAATAAATATTATTATCATCAAGTATCTCAGCATCCTGCTTCAGACTGCAGTCTCCTCTAATTTGGAATGATGCAGCTTGTTCCCTGGATGAATAAAGAATTGCTTGCCCAGGGTACTAGGACTCCCAGAAGCCAGAGTCTTGGTTGGGTTGTAGTGGAAAGTGGTCAGAAACATGGAGATGGGTAGAAGATAACATCTTGAGAACAAGGAGAAGACAAAGTGGTGTGAGTTGGGAGAAGTGATGGAGGGCAGTGAAGATGACCCCACTCCACAAACTCGTCCAGGGCTGGCTGAGCCAGTGCCAAAGGTGGCAGAGACATCCACCTACCCATCCGTGGGGCTCTTACAGACTCGTCCTCCTGTCCTCCTGTCCTCCTGTCCTCCTGTCCTCCTGTCCTCCTGTCCACTGTACTAACTGCTTGCCTGCTTGTCCACAAGAGGGAGGCAAGGGAAAGGAGAGAGAGAAATCCTGAAAGTCCAGCTGCTGCTTGGCTGGCAGCTCTAGTCAAAGGTTTGCTGTGGAGGAAGATGAAATTCCTGATTAGAATAAGACTGCCTTTCACAAAAGCTCGCAGGTCTCAGCTGTGTTTTCCTTGAACCCATTGCCTCAGTAGAGAGGATCTTTCCCCAAGGCCGTATGGTGTTCATAAAGTCATACTTGATGGCCTCTCAGGAGGGCTTGGGCAATTTTCACACCTGGCTAAAGGCTGTGCCAGCCTCCCAGCAAGCCTCCAAAATGTTTCTCCAGACCAAAACACAGAAGGTGTGAGCAAAGTGGAGAGAGATGGCAGTTATCCAGGTAATTTAGCCCTGTAGCCTGCCACTCTCCGATATTGATTGTGCTGCCAGGGCTCATAAAGCATTGTGTTAGGCATTGGGAGGTTTTAAAAAATAATTCTCTTTGCCCTTCGGGAATTTTCATCTAATTCAGGAGCTAGTGAGCCAAGGGACAAAGGGGCTTAGGGCAGCAGAGGAGAACGAACACCTCAGTAGGATCTGCAGGTGTCTTTTACTCCCTGGTCTGCCATTAATGATCACCAAGACTTTTGGTTCTCTGGGTATCCTCTCATCATGAATAAATTTAAGCTGATGGAGTGGGTGATTTTAAAGTTCTTGATTTCTATAACCCGGAGCTCTGAATTCAGATGTTGGGATGGGACATTTATGCCATGGAGGAAGATTCTTTTACTAGGGTTGTCAGATCTGTCAAATAGATGCACAGAATGCCCAATTTCATTTGGGCTTCAGATAAATAATGAATAATTTTTTTAGTGCATGCCCCATGCACTTTGGGGTGTACTTATACATACCAGATTATTTGCTGTTCATCTGACATCCAAGTTTAATTGAACATTCTGTATTTTATTTGGCAAATGGCCTTCCATCAAACATGTCTGTCCCTCTCACCATGGAGAGGGTGTTTCTGCCTTTCCCCATCCTCTTATTGGGGTGTCTTGATTGATCTGGTTGGTCAGTCTGCAACATTCCTTGGCCACATTTGACTGAAAGGATAATTGCGCCTGTGGTTTCCGCCTTGCTGTCGCTCCCTGGGTACCAGAGCTAAGAGTTTTCTTCCCCTCCCTCTCCTTGAGCAGGGCTTCTCTGGGGAGGGGGCAGGAAAGTCCCTTTGTCCTGCTGCCCACCACAGCCCCTTACATCATTGTCTCCACAAATCAGACTGACTGGCCCATCTAGATCCAACCTCACTGATTGTAAACAAGAAAAATATACCGAATGGCATGTGACATCACAGGAGGGAAGGACCATGTCCTCATGAAGGATGGGTCATCCATGTCTTATTTGCTCACTGAAATGATTTGAGAACTCTGTGTTGCCAATAACAGCTTGCTGTGTGAGAGCAGATGAGGGAGGCTCTAGTCTGGGTATATGGCCCTGACGTTTCTAGTTACAGACTTTTAGAGTGAGGTGGTTATCAGAAGATACCTCGTGAGATCCTCTGCCTGTGGACGATGCTGTCACAGTCATTGGGATTTTGATAACACAGGTTTTCATTTCTTGCTTGGACCATTGCCACACCCAGCCATGTAACTCCATGCCTCCTACACTTGGCTTTCCTAAACACAGATCTGATTGTGTCATCACAATGCCTACAAGCTTACCCTTTCCTACAGAATTTCCTGGGTCCCAACTCCTCACCTGGTGCACTGAGCCTTCCCAAGCTAATATAACATTCTCTGAATTTCGGCTTTCCTCCTGCTGCTGCCCCCCGGCTTCCCATGTTCCCTAGGTTGCAGCCCCAATAAACTGTGAGCTGTCTCCTAAACCTCTGCACAATGGTGGACATTCTGCTTCTAAGGCCCTTTCTCTTCTTTCTCTGGTGAACATTTTCTTTTGAGAATTAACTAAAGAGTCAGCTCTCCAAACCTCCTTGAATTCCCCTCTCCAAGCAGAATGTCTGTTGCCTTCCTCGGCACTCAGACTCTACCATATTGCATTGCAGCCACTGGGCCAGGTGTCTGTCTATTGCTCCTACTTGTCTAAGAGCTCATTCATTTTGGTATCCCCTCTTCAGTGTCACATGCCTCTCCTATTCCCCTATTACAGTGCCTGGCACAGCAGGGACATTTACTAAATGATTGTTGCATACAGGAGGACAACAGGGTGAAGCCCAGAAAGCTGATATTTAAGTTGTTGTCATTGTGTGATGTGTGTGATTTGTCAGACCAAATAAATCTTCAGGATGGAAACGACTGCATTGAAATGTTAGTGTATACTGCAGCCCATAAAAACCCAATAGTTACTGTAATTTAAATGAAGGATATTAAATCTTTATGTAAAGGCACAAATCAGAATGGAGCCACAGCATGAAACACTAGTAATGGGCTAACATTAGCGTTAGTGTCAGCACTCAGTAAACCTTCCTTCTCTTGGGTAGAGAATGTCTGTTTTAGTGTCAAACCACATTTCATCAACATACATTATGACTTATGACTTATGGAAGGGATTTTTTTTCTTTGTCTTGTAAGATTCAGTGGATCGGCAGATTCTCTCTGTTGGCAAATCCTTTGTGAGAGTCCATGAGACTGATCACAGAAATGAAGGGTATTTATCTGGTGCTTTGCCGAATGAAATCTGGAGTGACACCTCTTCTAACCCATGATTTCCTTCACTACTCATGGGTATACATTTAACTCCCCATGGCCTAAAGATCTTGAGGGGAAAACCCACAACACTATGAACACTCTAGAGAAAGAGCCCTGGACTTGGAGTCAAATTTTAGTCCCAGCTCTGCTACTAACCAGATGTATGATCCTGGGGAGTTCATACCATGTCCCAGGGCCTCAGTTTCCCCATGTTTATATCAGCAGGGTTCTACTAGTGCTCTCTGAAGGTATTTCTCTGTTCTTTCATTTTGATCCTGTGTGTGCCTCTGCAGCGACAGACTGACTGTGAACTTAATGAAGCTTAAGCTTCAGAGGTCGTTGCTTTCACGACTCCTTCCAGAAGCCCTGGGGGAACCCCATCAGGAGCTTTTACAAGGTCATATCTTTTTGAAAAGTTTCAAAAGTGAGATATTTTAGCTGAAATTAGTGAAGACAGCTGTCTCTCTACTCCCCCTCTCCCTTCATGATAATTCCCCAGATGTGGAGTGGCCTTGAAGTGGCTGCAGACATTTTTGGGATTCAGAGAAAGGGAAATTGAGCTGGGGATATGCTGATTTTGAATTTAATGATATATCTTTATGTGGTTTATCGTTACGTCTGTTGCTAGCCATTTTAATGTAGGCATGGCTTCCCTGAATATTTGTACCACTGTGCTGGGTCACTCACCACTGTGGCATGAAGATACAAGGCCACACATAGCGTCATGGAATGAACTTATCCTACAACACTTGGCACTGGAAGCATGTGTGGAGTGAGAAAGAAACAAGATTTGAAGTGTACAAAGCCAGAAGCTAGTCTGTTGAAAATTCTTCCGATCACTAGACATGAAAAGTTATAAATGGAGACTCATTTCTCAGTGATACCTAAGTAAAGTGGAAGTGTTCTTCCATCAGGAATAGACTCAAAAATGCAGCATATACAAATATAAACACAATATTTTCTCCTTTTTAAATTATAAGTGCTCAAAGTAGAATTTACCAAAATGCCTGTGTTTATAAGGGCAAAATGCTTTAACAGTACTCTGAGCAGTAAGTCTGAGATGTTTCAGGTTTTATGCATCTCTAAGTAAGTCTTAGCATATCTGATACATCTTGTCTAGATGAATTCTGCTAGCTTCAAATGAAACAGCATGCAATATTGACACAATGCATTAAAAAGTCCTGAAGAAACAAAGATTCTAGTGACAGGACTCCTATATTCATCAGTGAGGCAATAGACGTAGAATGAGTAACTTGATTACACAATTAGTAGCTCAGTATATTGTAGAGTCAATTTAAAAGAGTATTTGACTTGCTCTAGTGGATGTCTTAATTGCAGATTAATTTTGTAACTGTTTTCAAAATGGTTGATATACTAACATTCAAATATGAAAGGAAGGATGTATCCTGTTGGAAACTGATCTAAACGAAACGAAAGAAGACTGGCAGAAACTTCAAAATGGGAAAAAGTCTCTTATCACAACAGAAACTAAAAACTGATGGTCAAAATCCTAAAGACAAGAAACAGGATCACAAGAGCAGAGAAAACAGTAACAGAAGAAGAAGGAAATCTATGTTAATCTGGACACTTCAAGACAAGGAACAGAAGAGCAGAAGGAAGATGAAAGTAATGATTGTCTGCACAAGGACATGGACTTCAGAAAGGTTAATGAATGTCATTGATGCAAAGGGTTTTAAAAATTAGTCACCATACAAGAAACCTGAAATACCGTGACTCTCATTGCTCACAGATGAGGGAAACTGGGTAAGGCTTATCCCAAACTTGATAAATGTCTAAATATTTCACGTGACATTGTAATGATTTGGAAATTGAAAAAAAAACCTTTTCTGAATTAATAATAACAAAATGCATTTCTAGTAGACTGACTTGTCTTTCTCATTTCTCTGTAGATAAAAATGTTATAGAATAATTGTCATATAAAGAGAGAGCCAAAAATTTAGAAAAATATTGTAGAGGTGTGCTCAACTAGTAAACATGTCATATTTCCCCTGGGTTTTGTGATGTGGCATTTTCAGCTTTCAGAAGTTAGTATTTTATTATGATTTATCATTTCATTGCAAACAAATATTCTATTTTCACTCTTTTTTGTTTTTTTGTACTTTGGTATCCTCTTTAGTAAAAAGGTCTTCCCAAATAACATACGCTAAGGTCTCACAAAACCTGAATCTGTTGCTGCTCATTGACAACATCCTTGATAGAACAGTGTTTGTCAAACCTTAATGTGCATTGAAATCCCATACAGATCTTGTTATAATGCAGTTTCTGAGACTTCACATTTCTAACAAACTCCCAGGTGGTGCTGACAATGCTGAGACTCAAAGATCTAGAACAAGGGTTGTTTTCTTGTGCATTGGACTCATTGTGATGTTCTTAGAAAACACAGGCCCTGTCCTTCAGATTCTTACTCAGAATGTTTAGATTGGGACCCTAGAGCTGTATTTAAAATAAAACAAGTCTCCACAAATAGGGAAAGAGACTCTTTTATACACTGCTGGTAGGAATTCAAACTGATGCAATCATTTTGGAGGTTGATTAGGCAATAGTTCTTGGGAGAAACCAAAAAAGGAGCCAGCAAGGCAGTCTGGGAAAGGCATTTTACAGATTTCCAACCCAAGGTCACAAAATAAAGTGTGGGAGAATGGGTTTTGCCTGAGAGACAATAGATACATGACTGGCACAGGGTACATTCTCCGTGATGTAGTAGTTTCACTTCTAGGAATTTATCCTAGTCAAACTTACATGTATCAACATATATGTATATGATTGTTCAATTCCATATTATTTGTAGTAGGGAAAAATGAGCAGCAACCTACATGGCCATCAATAAATTATACAAATTACAGAATGCCTTTATAATGGAATAACAACAGCTAATCTTCATTAAATAATTTCTATGAGCCAGACATTGTTCTAGGTTATTTATAAGCATTAACTAAATTAGTCTTTACAGGTACCATGTTTCCATTTTATAGATGATGTAATTTATATGTATTGACATGGAAAGCTGTCCAGGAATGTAACAGATAAAAATCAAGTGGTGGAGTATTATGTGTAGTACATTATGCTTTACCATTATCATACACTAACAATAAAAAGTAATACATTTGATTCTGATGCACACTCCCTGGTTATAACTACTGATCCAGAATAGAAATGAAAGGCCATTCAGTTACATCAAACAGTTTTCATGCAATTCAGTTAGCTGATAACACTTCCAGAAGAAAGGTAAAAATGATTAGGTTGATTTGGTGGTTCAGAGTATTCTGTCAGCGGTCAAACGGCTAGTCATTATGAGTGATCTCCACATTGGGGATCATGGCAAGAACCGACCCACAAATATTCCTGTATCTCATTTCTTTTAGGACACACCCTAGGGAGAAATACTTAAGTGCAATTTGTCCAGGCTTTTTGGTTGATCCAACTCTGTGCTGTTTTACCTTAGTGACTTGATTCCTCTCTCACTTTTAGTCCAGAGCAAATTAATATACATATATTTTTTCAACAGTTTATGAAGGGGATTCTCAAACCTGTAGAAAAGATAAACTGAAAGGGAACACTCCTGGGTCTATTTGCCGACTGCGCAGTCAACCTTCCACTGTAGTTGCTTCATTGCACATCTGTTTCCTTCTCTGTGTGTCCATTGATCTGCCTCGTCCTGGTGATGCATTTCAACACGTCACTGACATCAGTCAGTATACTTTCCCCTGCATACTTCGGTGTGCACATAAATAACTATTGTTTAATATTTGTTTATAGTTCTTTTTCCTTCTTTTTGAGGTAAAATATACACAAAAGGGAATGCATAGATTTTACG
This sequence comes from Smutsia gigantea, assembly GCA_032199065.1. NCBI lineage: Eukaryota > Metazoa > Chordata > Mammalia > Pholidota > Manidae > Smutsia > Smutsia gigantea. The sequence goes on along the minus strand of JAVSCE010012269.1, from coordinate 198,409 downwards.
TGTGCCACTTGATGAGTTTTAACTAATGCTTAACATCTGCTAAACTCAAACCTCTATTCAGAGAGAACTGTACCATACTTGACAGTTGCCCCATGTCCCTTCTCCTGGGACCCCACCTCCACATCCCCACCCTTTCCCCCAATTACTGCTCTGATTTTTTTTCCCACCATATATATCTGTTCTAGAACTTCATGTAAATAGAATGATACAATGTCTTTTGTGTAACATTTCTTTCACGCAGAATGACATTTTCACCATTCATCCATGTTATTGCTTGTATTAATAGTTTGCTCCTTTTTATTATCCAGTAGTAGTACATTATAAAAAATATAGCACAGTCTATTTACCTATTAATGGATACCTGAACTCTTTCTGATTTTTGGCTATTATGAGTAGAGCTTCTCTAAATACTCTTACACAAGTATTTTTGTGGACAGATATTTTCATTTCTCTTGGGGAAAAATACCTAGTAATGGAACTACTTTGTCATAGGGTATAGATATGTTTAGTTTTGTAAGAAACTGTCAGATTTTTTCCCAAGTGGTTGTATCATTTTACACTTCTCCTAATAGCGTATGAAAGTTCCAGTTCCTCCACATCCTCTCTAACATTGGGCATGGTTAGTCTTTTTAATTTCAGCCATTTTGGTGAGTGTGCAGTGGTATCACATTGTGGTTTAATTTGCATTTCCTTGAGTGTGTAGGTGTGTGTACAAATATGTAACAGATTTTCAGTAATTTATCTTGAAATAATTTCCGGGTTTCCAGAATAATACCAAGAATTCCAGTAGTCCTTTCATCAGATTCTCTAATTGTTAATATTTTATTACATTTAGTTCAGTACCCATTCTCTGTCTACTTACATCCATTGTCATCAGTCTTTTTTCTGAACCTTTTCCGAGCAAGATGAACATATGATATATGATCACCTCCGCTCTGGTATGTATTTCCCCCAAACAAGGACATTTTCCCACAGAATCAGCATACGACCTTCCAAATCAGGTTATCAATATTGGCATAATACTGTCCAGTCCACAAATGCCATTCCAATTTTGCCGGTGATCCCCTCTCCCCCAAATCCCTCTTTTTCCTGTCTGTCCCAGGATACTATCCAAGAATGTGCTGCATTTAGTTGTCATGTCTCTTCAGACTCCTTCAAACTTGTACAATCTTTCTGTCTATCCCTGTCTTTCATGTGACTGATAGGGTTTTTCTGTTTGATTTCTTTTAAGTTGAAGTATCATTGATATACCATCATATATTGGTTTCATGTATACAACACAGTGGTTCAACAGTTACCCATATTATTAAATCTTCACCCCCTCTAGTGCAGTTACTATCTGTCAACATAGGAAGATGTTTCAGAATCATTGACTATATTCTCTATGCTGTGCTACTATTCCCATGACCAGTTTATATTATGATTGAGAATTTTTGTGCCCCTTTATCTCCCTCCTCTTCCTCACCTACCCCAATGCCTCCCCCATGGTAACCACCAGTCACTCCTTAGAGTCTATGAGTCTACTGCTATTTTGCTCATTTTGTTTTGTTTTTATATTCCGTGATTGATAGTTTTAACAAGCACAGGTCTTTCATTTTGTAGGATGACTTCCAGTCTGGGTCCTTCTGATGTTTGTTTCCTCAGGGCCACATTGAAGTTATGCATGCTTGGGTGGTAATTCTCCAGAAATGACATTTTATTGTCCCAGTGCTTCATAGCGGGAGGCACAGGTGGTCATCTCTTCCCATCACTGGTGAAGCTAGTTTTGATTACTTGATCATATTGTCTGCCAGGTCTCTCGCCCTTAAATTCAACATCTTGGTTTTCATAATTGATTAGTGTTTTATGGGAATATATTTTGAGATTAGTCAATATTCTGTTCCTTACCAAAATTCCAACTACTGGCCTTGGTGCCCATTGATTGAATTGACCGCCTTTATGATGTTTGCTTAATGATGAGTGTCTGCTTCTATCATTACTTCCATGTTTATCAGTTGGCATTGTACTTTTGGAAAGTTTTTCTTCTTTCTCGATAATTCATTCATTTATTTATGTTAATATGCATACATAGGTTCCAATTTTATTTAATGGGCTGTAACTCATTTTATTATTATCATTTTTAAATGTTTATTTGTCCAAAATTCGATCCCTTTGAGCTGGCTCCTGTGTCTTCTTGGCATATCCCTATTGTTCATTGAGCATTTGCTTATTTTCTGGCCTAAGGTGATGTTTCAGGTTCAACTTGTATCTTCCCTGTTGCAGCCCTGGAATCAGCCATTTTTCCAAGGATCTGTTTCTTTTAATAAAGGGTAATATTTAGAAACCAAGTTTTGGTGTTCAAGGTGTTAATTGCTTCTGGGGTGTCATTGTGTTTAGGCTCACTCAGTGGACAAAGATGGGAAATATGTATATATTTATGTGTTATATACTTACCCACATATATATAGATATTTCTATATCTGTGTGTTTTGTATATTTATTTATATACACATAAAAAAAAGTATAAGTTCACATTGATATCCCAGTTCCAATCCAACAACTCGGGGTTCTTTCTAGACTTGCAGTTTCCATGTTTATGAATATCTTCTCTGGCAATGAAAACTTTGGCTCCTATTATCCTCAATATATTTACTTATCTGCTCAATCTCCCAACCACACCAGCTGTCTCTTCTGCCCACCCTTTCCACATCCCACTTTCTCTTTGCTCTGTGTTCACTGCCTCTCTGCCCTGCATCCTTGGACTCGGGGCTTCCTGTCTGCGCCTCTGCATCGCTTCCTAACCCTGTCACCTCCCTGTGATTACAGTCACTATGCTGACTTCTCTATGCTGGGAGGAGAAGTGAGGGGAGCATGTAACATAGTGGTTAAAAACCAAAATGAACAAATCAACCCCTATTCTATTTGCAGTTCTATTTCTTAGCTTCTATTCCTGAATTTTTACAAAGGAAAGCACTTAGTCTTTTTAAAAGAATGGGAAGATTGAGTGTAGCCAGTTATAATTTTATTTAAGGTCCTAAATAAAAGACCTTAACAGTCCATCAGAATTATAAACTGTGATTGCTGTGGAATCAGCTCAAAGTCTTCATGATGTTGCCCAGCCAGGTCTAAAGATGTTCTGTAACAAGTGTATATGCTGATGGACTGCAGAGGGGTTAATCAATAATGAGGACTATTACTGGAAGCCTCCCTCTGCAGAAGTGTTGGCTGTCCTTGGGCAGGCACAGCCAGCAAGAATCCCAGCTATTTGCACCAGTCCTTGGCATTCTTGAGGTCTCAGCTGTGACCAACCTCCAGTGAGAGGCACCAATGTCAGCCTTTCACCCTCTGACTTGGACTTTGAGCTCATGGGGGCTTTCTCATCAGAGCCTTTGCCTGTCATCTTAGGGGAAAAAAACCACTGCAATAGTTATTTTCACATCTTTAAGTCAGAGAAGCAATCTGGCTTTTGGAAAACAATCTGATAGCACTTTCTGGAAATTGTGGGAGGTGAGCACACCTTGAGTGCACCAAGCACCATGCAGGCTCTGACTCTTTGACATCTAGCTTGGTGTTTATTCAGTACCCCACTGCATTCCCTTCACTCGTCAGAAAGCATAGGTTTTTATCTTAGTGTAGATCAGATTGCATAAAGCTCGGCACTCTTAGGGTCTCTCTCTATTTGGCCACACACTCTGTACTTACCAGGGGACCCACTTAATCTATCTCTGAAATGTGCCTCACCTGCAAGCTTGAGGTGGCCCATGACCTAAGATAGGGATGGCAAATTTGTTTCAATACCTATGCCAGCTCTGATTAATTGTTAGTACAGGCCTGAGAATGCTATATGGTAAAGGAGTTTGATGCTTCAGGGCTCAATAGGAAAGACTGCTGTAATTGACTAGCTATGTCTGCCATGAGCAGGGGAGGAGGAATGGGGTAAATGGACATATTTGCCATCCTTATCCTAGGATTTAACCTTACATTCCAGCAGAAGATAGTAAGATAGTCTTGCCTAACTAAGGTAGTTAGTAATGATCTTAATTTCAAAATGCCTGACTGGTAATATGTTATGTATGTTGTCCTTTTTATTTTATTAATGTTTTGATTCATGTGTGTTTCCTAACTAGTGACAAAAAAGGGAGAAAAATGAACCTTCACTAAGCAACTAATTGTAAGTTACTTCTTTTAGGAGCTTTACTAAATATACTTCACTATATATTCAAAATAATCCTGTAAAATCAGAATATTACTCCTCTTCTTAGAATAATAAATTAAGTCTCAGAAAGGTAAAATATTTGCCTAAACCATAACAGAAAATTTCAATCCAAGAATGATACTTATTCTGATGTACATGGTCAGTGGTTCTCAATCTTGGGGACATATTAGAATCTCCTGGAAAGATTTTAAAAATATTTGAATATTGATGACTGTATCTCATCCCAGATTAATTACATCAGAATATCTAGGATGGGGGAGGCTCAGACATAGGAATGGTTTAAAAAAATTCCCCTGGTGATTCTTATCCATAGCTGGGGCAAGAACTACTTACTGTGCTGAGGGAGTAGGGAACAGGGTAACTTAACATTTATAGGATGCCCCTCTGAGCCTAGCTTTGTCTTTTTTTCTTTTTACCCCTCATATCCTAATTTAATTCTTATAAAATTTCTTAGGGAAAAACTATTAACACCATTTTACCTATGAGGAAAAATGAGGCTCAGAAAATATAAGGAAGCTGCCAAAAATCTTACAGTAGAACAGGGGTTTGAATGCAGATCTGTTTGCTTCCAACATACTTGCTCTTCCATGGGATCACGCTTCTTTCATCAGGTTTCTGAACCCAGGCTCCACCCTTAACCTAGTGATGAGTATATCTGGATTCCATCTAGTTTCTAAACTTGACCATAACCTGTCATTTTCTCCCTTCACTTGGTTCTCTAGCTCCAGCTGGAAGAACCATTCATGATCTTAGTATTTGGTTTCAAGGTAGAGAAATGCAAGAGGCAGTCCCTAAAGTTCCCACTTTCTATCCCGTGGGCTTTGCGCAGCTCCGGGTGAGGCTGTTTACAGAGCCAGGGGTTCTGCGCAGTAACCTGCCTCAGTTGGTTCTCTGTGTCTAGGCCAAATAAGTTTACAGTCCCCCTGTTTTTGTTCCCAGGCAGTTCAAATAGGTACAGAGGAGTTGTGGCCTGACTTTCTAATCCTGTGAATGTCAGGCACCTGTATTCCTGCTTTGCCGGTTGTGATGTCACACTGACTTCAGCTCATTTGGTCAGAAGTGTGAGTCTCCCTGAGGTAACTGAGTAAACCACAAGGACCTTAGAGGTGGAATGGACCTCCAACTTGATCTAGTTCCAACTTCTGCCTCAGGCAAAAATGCCCTCTCGAGCACCATTGTCAGAAACAAAAGCAGACTCTGTTGAAATCCTTCCCAGGGATGGAATGCACTACCTCCTGCATTAACTGGCACCTTGTTAGGCAGCCCCGGCAGCTCAGAAACTCTTGAAATTAAGCTTACATATGGCTCTGTATAATTTTCAAGTTCCTCAGCTGATTGTTTTTCCCCAATCTTATCAAAGACTCATTTCTGTTATGCTGATCCATCAACCAAATAGTTCATGCAAATTAAGATGGACTAGGCAATGTTAGTTCAGGGCAAAATTATTAATAAAGTCTCCAGTGGAGTTTATTTTCAGTGTCTTTAATCATGCTGCCTTCCTTCAGGGGCAGCCATTCTCATGCTATCCTGCCTAAACTTTTCGTCCTCCCATCAGAATACCTGCTGTCAGAAAAAGTGTGGGAACTCAGCCAGCATCAGGTCTAAGTGCCTGATAAAGCGTGATTGCTTCCTCTTACAAGCATTTACAGTTTAAGGATGAAGCCTTGAAAGGTTTGGTGTAAAAGAACAAATGGGCAATGAATCTTAGTCACAAGGCAGTTTAAGGGAAGGTGGGGGCAAGGGAACAGAGCTTCCTGTTGCCTCTGATATCACTTCCTGTCGGGACACCTGACTCACCGAGGGGAGCCTGACCCTACATCTCCATCTTGGGGCTGCTACCTGGTCCGATGCCACCCTCTGCTCCGTAAGGCTGCTGGTCTCGTGGGACGTTGGAATGGAGCACAGGGAGGTTAAGCACCTGTGTTATCTGAGGTCTGTGTGCAATAGGAAGTGGCCTCTTTGCTGATGATCTGTTTTAATTCTCAAGGATGGCAGGTCTAACGGTGCAGTCTCCCCTCAGTCATTCCAGCTGCCAAACAGGAGTCAGCGATCATATGGAGGGAAGTTTTCCTCAGAACAAACAGCTACGTCTCTTAATGCAGGGCATAGACATTTCCTTGGAAGGCTTTCTGTTCAAACAGACAAGGTCCCAGCCTGCCTTCCTTTCAGAGAGATGAAAATACCACAGCCTGCAGTGGTTATGGGCGCCATGGAAGCCAAACTCCTTAGCCCTGAGGCGTAGGGAGGGGCGTGTGTGTTTTCTTTATTATTTACTGAGAAACTTGTCCAAACAATGCATTTTAGGAATGGGTAAGAAACACTGATGAAAATATGAGCTCCCGAGGCACAAAAGAGCCTTTGAAACTAGAATAGACTTTCATTAGCGCCTACCTGGAGTCTGCGGCTGAGGCAGTTTGCATGCAGTACCCTCTCAGCCTCATAAATCAATTTTTAAACTTGGTTTAGACTCCGGGAAGCAGCGAAACTGGGGATTTCAAATGAGCCTCTCAGTCCAGATGTGTCCATGATAGAAACCACTGGGCAGCGGGGCATAATTAACAATCTCTCTTTCTCTGAGACCACAGAATGGCATTAATTTTGCCAACTGGGCTTGACGTGAATTGGCTAGAATGTCTGAGCAGATTTCCAGCTGCTGCTCATGTAGCTCTGGCTTCCAGCACTATTTGCATTCCAAATAAAACGAGGCCTGAAATAGATGTGTGGTACATGTTCAAAGCTATTTTTAATCAATGATCACTTGGTTTGCTGTGAAAGATTATCAGCAGGTCACAATCCATTTCGGATTTTGCTGCGTCCTACAGAACTGCTCTAAACGTGCAGTCTTCATCTTCCCCTGCAGTTCTAGTGCCTCGTGAGCTCTGTGGATGAAGGGCAGGAGGGAACTTAAGTGCCCAGATGTGTGCACCGTTACAAGTACCAGGGCTGAAAGGCCATTTACTTGGGCTAAGACCCTGTTTGAGATTGCCCTGGTCCTGCAGAGAAACTTTGTGGAGCCATCAGAAGCCCAAAGATTCTGTCCCCCGAACATCCATCCTGAAACTCACCGTGTCACTGTCCAGCAAGCCCATCAATTTCAATTCATGGGAGAACTCAGAGAAATGTTTATTTCTTATGAGCTAACCCTCCTCTAGCTGTGGGGTGGTGTGAGCAGTGCACATTTCTTTATAGACAGTATCTTCCTGGAGGCTTGAGGTTTCTGTGGGGACTGCTGCCAACATCATCCATCTAGTAGTTGTTTTTAAAATAAAAGCACCTTACATTTATTTAGCATACTTACTGTTTGCAAGCAAATCCATGCCCTCATTTGCAAAATTCATTTACATAGTATGAATACTTAAATACTTACACTTGCATATTAATTTTAACAGAATATGCTAATATTATTTCCCCTTGCCCTATTTCTCCCTTCTTTTTTTCTATGATGTATTTTCCTTTTTGATCCAGGTGTTCCAATATTTTTTTTACACATGCTTTGGCAACTGTATTTCAGGCAGTCCCCCAGACATTAAGGTTTTATCTTATTATTTTAAAAGAAAACAACCTCTGTCTTTTACCCATAATATTCATTTTGCCCTTATTTCCATCTTCCTCAAATAATAATTTGTAGTTCCCAAAAAACATTTGCCATGGTTTATTTAGAGTTTAGATATGGCTTTGTCTCTTCTCAAATAAGTTCTCTTAGGTAAATTTCTTTTCTATTCTTGAATTTTATAGGGATTCATCTGTCCATCTGTCAAGAATATTTGATTGTCATGCATATGGAGGAAGGGGGTAGGAGCCTGGAGATGAATCTGCATCTTACATAGGCTTCAAAAAAATCATAGGTGGGGTGACTAACTGGGTCAGTTGCCTGGGACTGTCCCAATTTTAGCACTGAATATTCCACATCCTGAGAAAACCCTCATTCCCAGGAAAACTGGGAGGGTCGATCAGCCTAGCTCCTGCGTGACCTCCTTAAGAAAAGAAGAAAATACAACTCACCAAGAAGGCAGAAGTTGATGCCTCCGCTTCCTTGGTTATAGCCTAAGGGGAGTCAAGAGCATCTATCACCTCCTTGGTGTTTGTAGGGGCTGTTTTGTCATCAACTATTCTTTAATTTTTGCTAATCCTACCTCTCCTTTAATCTTCTTCATCACTTATCCCCATCATTTAGAAATTCTTCCCCTGTATTTTAACCATAGCAACCTGTGCAGACCCCTGGATGTAAAAAAAGGTGGGTTAAGTAAAAACCAATTTCAACTCAGGGGCTGGGGAGGAGGGGATGGAAAACTGGGGGAAGGGGTATGCATAGTGTATACACTGAATACATGAAACCTTAGATCTAAGCTTATTTTAATTAATAATTTATGTGATACATTCCATATTGTTATAAACTTTTAAAGAACTTTAAATCGTCTTCAGTGACAAACCCATCACCAATCCCTGCTTTGAATGGAACGAGACTTCACTCAATATTTCTTTACATATATTTTACTAATTTTCCCTTTTGAAATGACCAGCTTTTATTCTCCACTCTGCTGTTGAATTCTGGATTCTGGAAGTGTTTTTATATTTTTGCTTTTTGCTGAAAAAAGAGTAAAAAGCAGAATTCACACTTCTAGTCAGTCTTTTAGTACAGGCAGGTAGAATTGGGTGTTTCCTTTTCTATTTTTGTTGTTTTTCACCTTATTGATACCAAAGCATTAAGCTGAAATCAATTTATTTATCTTGCCTCATTCATTCAGATTTATTGTACTACTGAAGATTAGGGGAGGCTTATTCTAAGTTTTTCTTCATGGTCCATAAAAGCCTCCCATATGGCCCCAGTGATCTTCACCTCCTGGGATTCGTGTCCTTGTGTATCCTCTCCCACATTATAGGGCTGCTACCTGTAACTACTAGGATACTGCAGAAGAGACAGTGTGCGACTTCTGACTCTAGGTCATGAAAGACACTGTGGCTTCTGTCTTGCTCTGTCTCTGTTGGAAAATCACTTGTTCTGAGGGAAGCCCCTCAGGATTCATGCTCTGCCTTCTTTACCCAGTTTAGACAGTGTTAACAAAAGTCAGCACAGAGCATCAACTATTATTGTTTATAACTTTTTGTTTTGAAATAAGCTCAGCTTTAACATAAAAGTTACAAAATAATACAGAGGTGATCCATATACCTTCACCCAACATCCCCTAATGATCACAAATTATAAAACCATGATACGATGATCAAAACGAAGAAATTGACATTTATACAATACTTCTAACTGAACTGCAAACTTTATTCAGATTTCATCAGTTTTCCCACAAATGTTCCCTTTCTGACCCAAGAGCCAGCCATAATCTCATCACATTTCATTTTCTCCATTGTGTGACTGTTCCTCAGCCTTTTCTTGTCTTCCATGACTTTGATATTTTTGAAGAGTCTGATCAGATATTTTGTAGACTGTTCCTCATTTTGGGTTTGCCTGATGTTTGTTCATGATTAGATTTTGATTATGCACTTTGGGAAGGATCCTTTAGGGTTTATGTGTGCATCTGTTGACAGATACGTGATTCGATATCTTATTATTAGTGATGTTAACTTTGATCAGGGGTTAAGGTGACATCTTCCAGGTATCTCTGCCATTTTTCCTGTTATAAGTAATAAACAATTTGAGGACAATATTTTGATATCATGCGCATATCCTATTTCTCTTCAAACTTTCACCCACTAATTTGAGCATTCATCAGAAGATCTGGCCTGCAGTATTTATTACTGTAGTGCTATAATGGTGATTTTCTATTTCCCTCATTCCTTATATATTTCTTAATAGTATTTCTTCTCTAAGGAATAGTTGTCCCTTCTCTGTTTACTGATTGATTTATATCAGTTTGGAGTTGTGGATATTTATTTTATTCTTTGCATTATAACCCCATGCTATCATTATTTATTTTGTTATATATGTTGATCCAGCTTTGGCTACTGAAGCTCTTTTAAATTACCTCTGTCTTTTTTATTATACCCACATTTTGTTTTGGAGCACTTCCTTATTTCTGACACCAGAAGATGCTTCAGCTAACTATGTTTTTAAAAAAATGATTAGACTTTATTTTTTAGAGTAGATTTAGGTTTACAAAAAAAGTGAGCAAAAAAGTAGAGTTCCCGGATACCTACCTGAGTTTCCCCTACTATTAACATCTTGCATTGATATGGTGTATTTATTACAATTGATGAACCATGGTACATCATTATTAACTGAAGTCCGTAGTTTAAATTAGGGTTCATTCTTTGCCTTGTACAGTTCTGTGGGTTTTGACAAATGAATCATGTCACATATCCACAATTACAGTAGCACACAAAAGAATTTTTCTGCCCTAAAAATCTCTGGCGCTTGACCTATTATCCTTCCACTCCCCACCCCAAACCACTAGCAACCACTGATCATTTTACTGTCTCTATAGATTTGCCTTTTGTATAATGTCATACAGTTGGAATCATACAATATGCAGCCTTTTCAAACTGGCTTTTTTACTTAGCAATAGGCATTTAAGGTTCTTCCATGCCTTTTTATGACTTCATAGCTCATTAAGAAGTTTTATTTCATGAAGTATATAGGTTCCTACATGTCATGCAACATTTACAAAACTGTCTACTGGACTATAAAACAAGTCTCAATAAATTTCAAGAACTGTTAATTTACAGACCACATACTTGAAGCGCAGCACAACCAAGGAATAAATCAGTAACAGAGGATTGCTAAAGGATAACTAAAAGAAAGAAAGCAGGCTGGGAAGAAAAGGCTTTGGGGGAAATCCATATCAACTAATAGTATTTTTGCTGTAGCCATCTCTAGACAAGCTCACTATCTTTGTACTCACAGGGTAGTCTGTACATCTTGCCTGGTTCTTGATCAGGAGTTCCCTTGAGCTACGGTAATTTTGGCTCTCTCCAGGAACTTCCCAGGACTCCTTGCAACTTAGGCAAATTACTGAAGGGCGACTCTTTTAGAATCTCTGAATGTCAGGATTTTCTTTTGTTTTTAAAATTGTCCTAAAATCCACATCATTTTAGCTTCCTGAAAGTAGCTATGGCTCTTGGGCCCACCAAACTTGTTCTGGTTAAGCCTGAGTCCGGGTGGTCCTTGAGAAGTTAGAGCTGTCCTGAATTAATGTTATAGCAGGAAAATGGTTGCTCCTTGGGCTATCCTGGCCTAGGTATCAATGACTTGTACTTCTCTACTGTGTGGCTGGCTCACACGGTTGCATTAGGGAACCAGAAATGTGGTTCATTTCCTTTTATTGCTGTATAGTATTCCATTATAAGGCTGTACCATGATTTGTTTGTCCATTTGCCAACTGAAGGACATCTCAGGTACTTCCAAGTTTTGGCAGTTATGAATAAAGCTGCTATAAACATTCATGTGCAGGTCTTTGAAGGACATAAGTTTCAACATAGGAATGTGATTGCTGGATCATATCGCTTAATTTTTTAAGAAACTGCCAATCTGTTTCCCAAAGTGACTGTACCATTTTGCATTCTTGCCAGCAATGAATGAGAATTCTCGTTGCTTCACATCCTGTTAGCATTTGGTGTTGTCAAGTATTTTGGGTTTTAGCCATCCTTACAGCTCTGTGTGCTAACTATGACGTTTAATCGGTCAAATCCAGTAAGAGATGCCATCTGAAATGTATGATGAAAGATGTGACTGAATACAATGTCTTGGAATTAGAAAAGGAGTCAAAGCCAAAGCCAAAGCAAAAAAAAAAAAAAAAGGAATGGGGAGGTATTTAATATTTCACCCCAGAATGGCAGGATCTACCTGAAAGCACAAATAAAACTTAATTCCCAAGCCTAAGGTCAAACTCAATAAAGGAAGAACATCAGGATTTTTTAGTGTCTGGACATCTTTCTTTTATCTTAATTTTGGTTAGCTGGAGTTCTTCTTCATGCACATTATTCAAAAAAGATGGAGAGTATATTTTTTAATCCTATGAATACTGAAAATGCCTTCAAGCATAGAAGACGATATGTTGGACTGATGGAACATCTGTTGTGCTTTTCTGCTCAGGGACCAATTTTTTTTCAGTTGAGGAGCATTTACATCCCCCCCTATATATTTTTGGTGCAGTAATCACTTCAGAGTATATACTGAGACCTAGTTAATTGTGATAACCTGTCCACAATGGTTTAGGTAAATAGGGCCAGTCAGGGCCTTTGATTAAATGACAGGTATGGATTGTGAGCCGTATGGATGTAGCATTGGGATGCCAGAAGTCGTTTTTCCTGTCATAGAAACAGAGGCCATCTATGTCAAGAGAGAAGGGGCCAACAGAAACAAAATGAAACAAACAAAACTGAAACAAGCAGATCTCAGAGGAAGAGAGAGAGCGAACAAGCCAGAGGGAAGAGAATGAGAAAGTGAGGGTGGGTTCAGGTGAATTGAGATCTTTGATCCAGCTGTGCTTGAGATCTTACTGTTGGAATTTCCAGGCATACCAACCAATATATTTCCTTTGTTTTTCTGAAGGTAGTTTGAGTTGGTTCTCTGTCCTTTGCAACTGAAAAAAAAGTATAGAATTGGCAGTAGGTATAGGCCATTTCTAGAGACAGACTACCTTGAGGATTTGGTTGAGTCTAAGTGTGGCACAGGATGGAGAGGACCCCATACCAAGGGCAGGGAGGTTGACAATCTTTGCTAGGCTGTTCTGAAACATATGGTTAAAACTGTTGTTTCTTGGAACTCAGACCACGTGCCTGCTGAGACTGGAACTGTAGAGGAGTGGTCAAAATTTTAGGATGTTGTCTACTTATATAAGGTAGATGTGTAAAACAACCAGCTATAAATGACTGATAATGTCACTATGTTACACTGATATACACAGAACTCTGGGAGCAGTTTGGAGAAGGCTTCACAGGGGAGGTGACAGACATTTGTCCTGAGTTTTGTAGGATCAGTAGGAGTGTACCAAGCAAGCGGAGAAGTGGCATTGCTGTGTTATTCTGTTACCATTGGCATGTGTCCTTTTAATGGGTGTGGTGGGGCTCTGCCTGCATACTGATATTTTTGTTCAAAACTTAACTCTACTGCTTTTAAATTTCACAAGGGTTTCCTTATGAATGATAGATTTGCATGCCACACAGAATGCATGGGATTTGATGTGCAGCTTTGTCTCTTTTTGTCAGTTTAATTTCTCTTTTTTCTCTACCCACTGGGTATGGTGATGCTATGTTCTTACACATTTTAATTGCTTGTCTGCTACAAATTTTATTTATGTAATTTTGACGAGAAAGTAATGATTCATATGAGCAGAGAAGGTGAGAGTTTAAAAGGATAATCTAGTTTAACCTCCCCATCTCCACGTCCATCTCACAGTTGTTTAATGTCACACAGCTAGCTGGGCCTGGGGCAGGAATGATGATGCTGATGGTGAAGATTGGCAAGAACTGGCAATTTTCACAAACATCATTGCATTTAATGTTCACAAAGCTCCTCTGAGCCTCATATTATTATTATTCCCTGTTTACCAGTGGGGAAATCAAATTTTAGAAATATTAAAGTATTTGTTTAAAAATATTATGGTACAGGCACATGAAAAGATGCTCCACATCACTAATTATCAAGGAAATGTAAATTAGAACCACAGTGAGATATCACTTCACACTAGTTAGGGTGGCCAACATCAAAAAGACAAGGAACAACAAATGCAGGTGAGGATGCAGAGAAAGGGGAACCCTCCTACACTGTTGGTGGGAATGTAAATTAGTTCAACCACTGTGGAAAGCAATATGGAGGTTCCTCAAAAAACTGAAAATAGAAATACCATTTGACCTGGGAATTCCACTACTAGGAATTTACCCAAAGAAAACAAGATCTCAAATTCAAAAAGACATATGCATCCCTATGTTTATTGCAGCACTATTTACAATAGCCAAGATATGGAAGCAACCTAAGTGTCCACCAGTAGATGAATGGATAAAGAAGAGGTGGTATATACACACAATGGAATATTATTTAGCCATAAGAAAAACACAAGTACTACCAATGGAGCTAGAGGGTATTATGCTCAGTGAAATAAGCCAGGCGGAGAAAGACAGGTATCAAATGATTTCCCTCATTTGTGGAGTATAACAACGAAGCAAACTGAAGGAACAAAACAGCAGCAGATTCACAGACTCCAAGAAGGGACTAGCAGTTACCAAAGGGGAGGGGTGTGGGAGGGCGGGTGGGGAGAGAGGGAGAAGGGAATTGAGGAGTGCTATGATTGGCACACATGGTGTGTGTGTGGGTCATGGGGAAGACAGTGTAGCACAGAGAAGACAAGTGGTGACTCTGTGGCATCTTACTATGCTGATGGACAGTGACTGCAATGGGATATGGGGGGGGGCTTGATAATATAGGTGAATATAGTAGCCACAATGTTTTTCATGTGAAACCTTAATAAAAAAAATATTATGGTAAATCTCTGGACTTTCAGTCTAGGACTTCACTATTAAGGAACAAAACCTCACAGGGTTTTGTTTGTTTAATTGGATTCTAGTTAAAAATACTTTTCAAACTAGGATCTAGGATTATCTTAAAAAAATGATAAAATGCACAAATGATAGCTAGCACCATATCTGACTTCCTACGGTTCTTCTTGTCTGTATTATAGTAGTAGTTCCTGTGCTTCTTGATAGTACACTGCTTTGTGTTATTGTCTAGTTTGTATTTATATGATTTGTGTTGTCTGAGCAAAAAGGTTTTCCTCTTCTCAAAATCTGGTAAATTTCTTTCCCTCCTCGTCTTTGCAACTTCTCTTAAGTTCACCAAACTGTCAGCTCTTCCTGCCTTTCCATGGCAGACTGCCAGATTGCTTATCTCATGCCTTTGGCTGTTCTTGTCAGCCATCACAGCAGAATTTTTGCAAAAGTCTTGTAAACAGTGTGTTGCAATGTCAGTGGCCTCTGCTACCAATGCCTTCCTTCTCTTTCTTTTAAAATGACTCTCAGACCCCTTGTTTTATTGTGTGGGCCATTTCTCCTTTCTCCTATGTGCAGCTAGGCTTTTCACATGGACTCTGTAGAAGGTGACCCTGAACTTTTTCACAGTCAAAGGCACTTCTCTCACTCCCTCAGTCCGTTGCTCCTTTTGTTTCCGTTAGGATCCCTAATGGAAGGGGTGTAATGTTCATCACTGATCATGTCCACGAGTCCTGTCTGAATCCTGGCTCTCACACCTTCTGGGTGGGTCATCTGGGGCAAACTTCTCCAACCTCATCTGTGAAATGAGATCACATTGCACACACCTGCCTGCCAGAATTAAAAAGACAGAATTATATGAGAAAGTAAGGTGCCTAGAATAGTACTGGGTACATAATGTTTACTAGGGAAGATGTTGATTTCCGCTTTTATTATTCCCGTAAATAATTAATTTTTTGGTTGAAGTTCTCTTTGTTGCCATGCCAACCATTTAGTCTTATGTCACAAACTCACCAATGCCTTCTTTCTTTTGAAACATTCTAAATCAGCTGTTGAGTTTTTGCCTAACTCTGCATTTTTTGAGCATCTTGAACCAACTCTGTTTTAATCATTTTGCTTCATTCTTTTTCTAAGTTTTAGTGTCTACTACTGTCCGGCATCTTTAGATTGGAGCAAATGGTCCCTCTGGGTCATGCCTCTGACATTTTTAGTCACTTCATATTCTCAAGGTAGTTTGCCTACTCCACATGTACTCTGAGAAACCTGTTCCCAAGAAGTCAATTTTAGTTAAGATAATGGAAAAATTGGTAGCTATCACTTTACCATTTTTTTCCCCAAGCTGTCAGAAAATGCATTCATGTAAATATTCTTCAATTCCATATTATTCATATTACCTCTAGACTGTGGTCTTGTCCTCTTTAGTTAAGAGGGAGTCAAGGTCCTCTTGCAATTCTAATGCTTCTTTTTACATTCAGGAAATGCACCATTTAGTAAATATTTATTGATGACAACAACCAGAAACAAATGCTAGGATTCAGAGACACAAAATAAAAAATGGTTCATTCTTTAAGGAACTCAAATAAATGAGTTGTTCCTTTCTTATTTCTTTAAAAGATGCTCATATCCTTTTATGTTTATAATCATTAAACTTAGCTTCTTATAAATGAGTATACATCCCTGGGATAATGTTCACCATTACGGTTATTCCAAGGCTTATATTAAGGTGGAAAAATAATTAGATGATTCCCAAAAGGAGTGGTTTGTGGTTTGGGTATAGGTGGCTTAGTATTTTGAAAATCTTTCTGTTTCAAGCTAAAACACTGTGACTCTCAATGGGAGTGGACTACTTGCTTCATGTTGGGTGGCCATAATTGATAAAAATTGCCTATTCCAAAAACATAGAGTCAGAAGTGAGTTGACAATTAAATGGAGCAGAGAAAAGAAAAAAAGTCTCAAGAAATCTTCTAAAACAGTAATAGCCCCCATTTGGAATTTTCCTCTTTTCTGCAAGAACTTTTGAGCTAGTAGAGTGCAGAGTGGCCAGAGGCAGCTGCGGTTTGCACAGTGCAAGTCAGTAGTTACTCTGAGTCTGCTCCATGCTCAGCCATTTCCCTTCCTGGCCTTTGAGTTAGACCATGGAAGGATCCCTGTCAAAAAGAAATGTTTAGTCACAGAATTTTATTGCTGCAGGGCATCTTACGGATCATGATACCAGAGGTTCCCGAGCCTTTTCAAGGCTGAGACTCCCTTTCCAACCTCAACATTTCTTGGATTCCCATTCAGTAGGACTTAAAGTGGTACCATCCATGGACTGAGAAGGCATATAATGACAATATGCCACTAGGAATTCAATAATCATTTACATGAATTTAAACTTTATTAATCAGAGCAGCAAATACATATATTTGAAACAAAAAGCTCTCTCTGTGTAAGTGAGACAAGTCCCTTTTTCATCTGTAGCCTATTAGATGTAGGTGTACACATGGATCTAGAGGCCCCCAGGGGGCTGCACCTTGGGAACCATTGATCTAATCTGTTCTCTTTTAACAGACCCAGATAAATGTGGTTCATGGATATTGAGTGACTTTCCAAGAACACAACTCGCTAGTGGTAGAGTCCAGTACATTGACACCTTTTTTCACTGTGGCACAGCTGTCTTAAACTTTTCTGAGCTTACTGTTTATCAGGATCAGCAATGAGAAGTGTCATAAATGAACTAGCACAGAGGAAACTGTCCAGACATGGGAGGACATACTTCTACATTTAACAAAACTCCTGTTAGTTTATTAGAATTCTTGCATAACTTGTTCCATTTGACAATGAAATATTTCTTGAGGGTTGCGAGGAAATAGAGAACTGTGTTAGGTGCTTTTTAAGCCTTAACATAAATTTGGAAAAAACTTAAAACATAATTACCCATCAAAACACTGAGAAAAAATTTAAAACCTTAAAGATTACAGATTTTTGGCAGTTCACAGGCACAGAAGCCAGCAAGAATGGACATCCCCAGCTTCTGCCAGCTCAGGAGAAGCAATTCTGGCTGCAGAGTTGAAAAAAAAAGGAATGAGAAAAATCACCAGCCAAACAATACATTATAATATTGGCAGACATAGGAGGAGTGTGTCAATGACATTAAAAAGCCATTCAGTGTTAGAATGACTCGATTCAGCTGGGGAAAGAGAAAAAGAACAATTGCTATTTCTTAGATATTTTTTAACATTTAGGTACAAGAGGGTGTATGAAGAGTGGCCAAATCATCAGCCCATGCGTTCCCTGAGTGATTGCTAGGAGGGGGACATGCTGAACTGGATGCTGTTCAATGCTGAAATGGCTCTCCTGGATGACCCATTTTCTGTCAGCACTGCATTGGTTTAGAAAACTTCAGGGGTTCAATAGATTAGCTTCAGGTCTCTCTTGATTTGGATAACCCTGGGGAGTCTGAGTTGATTCTGATTCCTGTGAAAATTTGGGTCGTGTTGGAGTAGATCTTGGATGGCCTAATCATTTATTTGGTGTGGATGAAGCAATAACAAGAGTTCATTCAGTTAGATCCAACAGTGACCTAAGAAGGTCTAGGCTTCTTATCTAGATGTTTATTGTGCACCTATTTTCCATAGAGAAAGGGTCTATCTTAGGAGCAAAGTCTGCCATCCCCATCTGTGGATAAAATTAGAGTTCCTGTTGCCAGGATTCTCACCTGGCCTTGGTTGACTAGCTCACTGCACCCCTGTGGGCAATACATCATGGCTGTTGACTCTGTATAAAGAACTAAGCCCAGTGCTCTGGGCACGACACGGTGGTATGGCTGCAAGGCTGCAGGAGAGCAGAGCAGAGGCTGGAGTGGTGGTAGCGCCAAGGACAGAGGCCCAGAGGATGGCTGTGGGGGACGACTATGCAGAGAGGCCCAGAGGACGGCTGTGCAGACAGAGGAGCCCAGAGGCAGAGACTGGCTTGCTGCATACAGACTCGCTCTGAGTGAACGGGATTTTAGTGACTGACCTGCCACCTGGAAATAAAGTTGGGTATAACCCTTTCACCCCAAAGAACGTTCTGCTGTCAATTTCTTCAGTCACATTGAATCCATAGCGAACTTGCCCAGGTTGAAACCCATTGGCAAGACACCATTCCAACCAAATCATTTGAAACTATGAGTTTCATAAGGAATCTTCTGGAGGAGAGGGTCAAACATGAGCAAATCCTTTCCTACCACAGGGAGCTGCATCATCACTGGGGGTAGCACATCTGAGTCTTAGAGAAACAAAGAATAGAGAGAATGGGTACTGACAGAGAAGTTGTACAAACAGATCATAATTAACTAAACCTGTGGCCCACAGTTTGTTGCTTTCCATCCATGGTCTCCTACCCTCTTATTCCCAAGACTCTCAGGCATTGTGGGCAGGGAACAGAGTTTGCCAGGGTGCAGAATCCTTTCTTTTCCTGTTAACTCTGCCGTTAGAGCTGCAGTGCTGGCAGCGGTCCTGAGAAGGGCTCTTTTTAGTGGGCTGCTTGGCAGGAGCATTTCCATCACAGGCAGAATCAGTTGCCTTGGTGAAATCCCCACACATCTGAGAGTGCCTCATCTGTTTCTGGCTGGGGATCACCTGTGCTCACCCGGGCCCGGCCCTTGTGAGGAACCTGAGAGACTGGTGAGCTGATGTTGGCTGAACTGTGAACCTTTAAGAATAAGCAAACAAAATAGATGATTTTATTCACTGCAATTGCAGGAGGACTAATTTGTGGGGAAAAAGCAGTCCGAGGAAAGTTTTCAGTGCTGGGGGCCTAGGGCAGGAATGGCAAGTGGAGAGGAGGAGGGAAAAGGGAAAGAGGAACAAAGTGGTGAGGAGACTGGGGGTAATGGGTGAGAGATTCTTAGCAGTTGCCTTGGGTGGAGAACATTGCCTAAGGATGTAGCTTTTATGATAGGCCGTGTAAAACCTCTCACCCTGTTCCTTTGCAAAAGTCACAGTAAATATCTACATTCTGCTCTTCTAAGTGTGGGAGCCAGTAGCCACATGTGGCTATTGCCACTGATCTGTCGCTGGCCTGAATTGATATGTGCAGTAAAAAATATGTATGAAAAAAAGAGTGTAAAATATTGATTTCACTAATACTCTTTTGCATGGAATACTTGTTGACATGATAACACTTATAATATATTGGGTTAGGTAGAGTGAATTTTTAAAATTAATTTTAACTGTTTCTTTTTACTTTTTTTAAAGTATGGCTTCAAAAATTTTAAATGATGTATGTGGCTCGCATTATACATCTATTGGATCTGCATCATTCTTCAAAGCTTCTGGGGTTGGACTTGTGTTTATTTTGGACTGGGTTCTGTGGTGCTGCAGGGTTGTTCAAGCAGATACTCATACCCATGTCTACTGATGGCCAAAAGGGAAGGGAGGGTGAGGCGTGATATATCTCAGGCTCCAAAAGGAGACTTTATCGGCAGTCTTTGGTAAGTTTGCATGCATACTGAGACATTCAGAAAGATTATGAATCAGAGAAACATCTGGGAGACTTAAACACATCAAAAGGAGACCAAATTTTCCTCTTAGAATGGAACTGGTGTTAACAGAGAAACCTCAGAGGGCAAGGACTGGAAACACAGGGGATGCCTGAGTAAGGATTGGAGAGATGATGTGGCCTTATCAGTAAACCTCAGTAAAAATAGCTGAGTGGGAGGAGAAAGTGGAAAAGATGAAAGGAAGGAGGGAATAGAGGAAAAGGAAGAAAACAGATCTGAATTGAGAAAAATAGCCAGGCAAGACTGGACATGGTTTGTGTGGTCTCTAATAGATCTTGTGAGCTTGAAACAGCTTGAGAAATGACCACTCCATGGAGCAGAAATCTTCCACAAGCTCAAGAAAAATACACGTTTCTTAAATGCTCAGTAGTAGAAGTTTTGAGTTTATTTATGTGAAAAATGGCTTTGAAGCTGCCCTAACTCCTAGTTAAGAGAGAGCTAGGGAGAAAGGAGCATCTGCATGGGTGATGAGGCAGAAGGGCTCCTGGGGCCCTCAAGGTCTGTAATGCTTCCCACAGGTGCTATTGTGCTGTGCCTGGGAGAGTCCCTGCCTACATCCCTGGCATGGTATTATCATGTAGCACTGTACATAATTCAACTCTCCAGAGCACATCTGGGCTCTTTGAATAACCAGTATAGCATCCTTCATTTCACTTGATGGCAAAGAAAAGACATGCATTGCAGAGTTAGTAGAAACACCCAAAACTCTTCAACAAAGTTAAGGCTATGCTCTGGGTCTGAACAGATTCAATCCAATTTCTTATCCTATAACTCCTGTGTCTATGGAACTGGGCAATGAAAATGAATGCTCTAAATAATGATCTGAGGCTCTGTAAGGGTCTGAAGTGCCTTGCAAATCATCAGAGAAAGATTAAATTATGTCCTGTGCTTAGCAAAGCTAAAAAGTGAACTAGTAATATCTCGGAGAAACAGTTGCTCCAGGAGCTGAGACTGAAAACGTGGCCATGTGTAGCCCCAGTTTAACTAGACCATCTAAGTAACAAAAAGGCCCCATTTTTAAAACTTCACAGTTAATTGAGGGGTTTTTGCATATTGACAACCAGGTAAGAAAAGGTTTTATGTGTTAGGTTTCTTTGAGGCAAAATTGTTAACACTACCAGCCTGGCAGACCAGCTGCATTGGCTTATCTAGAACTGGCTAGAATTGCAAATTCTCAGGTCCCACTCTATACCTCCTGAATAGAATCTGTGTTTCAGCAACAACTGCAGGGGATTCAAAAGCACACTGAAATAGAGAATCACTGATTTAGGGGACTAATCTATCTCTTGGAAAGGAAGGAGCCTCTTTTCCTTGAACAGGGCCTCTGGGGACCACAACTAATGCTTATTTTATGTTCTAAGCTTGATGGTAAGAACTTTACACACTTATTTTAATCCTTCAACAGTCCTAAATATAAAAACGAATCCCATTTTATAGATAAGGAAACTGAGATACAAAACCGTTAAGCAATTTGCCAAACCAACACACACTAAGTGATAGAACTAGGGTTCACATCTAGGCTGCCACCTGTTGGCTTTATAAATACAGGACATTATTCAATCTTTCTTCCTCAGGTTTTGCGCCATGTACAAGGTGGTCAGATATGGAGTTCAGTGGGTCTTACCCCCATAACTTTTCTTTATCTTTCCAGAAAGCCTGGAATTTCCTGCTTGAAATTCCCACAGAATTCAGATGGTGGGATGACTTCGAAAGTCACTCAGTTAATGGCATATTCCTGGTGGAGTGCAGGCTCTCTGACATTTCATCTCATGTATTGCAATAAAAAATACATAAAAGCAAAAAGGACTATAAAATCGATCTGAAGTCCTATCTTTTAGAAATAATACCTGTTAAATTTAGATGTTTACTCTTATGTGACTCACTATAACTAAAGAGGACTTATTTAAAAGTGGGGATAGGAGAGACAGTGACTCTCCTCTTCCACCTATCAAAGCCTCAGGGAGCACAGGTTCTCTGTTTCTCTGTTCTATTCCTCTCCTTTCTGTAGATAAAGCCGTCTCTGCTTACTCTTCCACTTGCTGGTGGTGAAAATGGCCACTCCAGCCCTGATTTTACAGTATCCTTCAGTTCACAGGTGAACAATCATATGAGCATAATCTTTGTATCTCTTGTTTCCAGTTCTCCAGTCAAAGAATTCCAGCCTGTTTATTGGTTCCTCACATTAGTCAGCCAAAGTCAAGTTGTTATTAAAGCAGGACCAGAAAGGCCACCCCTTTTGGTAGGGATTGTGGGTAGAAGATATTCCAAATGATGGATTGTGGATGAGGCAACCATGCCCAAATATGTCTACTGTAATTTTTTAAATATAAAAATGAGATCATACCTTTTGTAACTGTTTTTCACTTAAAATTTTCCCAATTCACTTCCCTGTCTATAAGTATTATTGTACCTCATCAGTTTTAGTGATAGCATAGCACCCACTGCATGCATCTGCCTGAGTTTCCTCAACCATTTGCTATTGCTGGGTAATCTTTCCTCCAGGTATTTGCCAACATAGTCAATGTTGTTATGAACAGCCTTGTCATAAATCTTTGTGCCCAGTGTTAATTAATTTTTCAGGATAAATTCTTAAAAGGCAGAACTACTGGGTTAAGAAGTACAAACATTTTTAAGGCTTTAGAAATACATACCCAAATTACCTTCTGGAAAAGCGGCTCTATTTCATGTTCTTCCCAGCCATGTAGTAAACCTGCCCACACCCTCACCAGCACTGGGAATTATTGTTTTTTATCTTTGCTAATATGATAGGCAAAAAATGAGCTCATTGTTCTTTTAATTTGTGTTCTTACTGAGGTGGAACAATTCTTCATATGGCCGTTGGCCTTTTGTATTTCTTATTTTGCAACATTCTTTTTTTCTTCCATGTGCAAGGTTTTGTTTAATTGAAGTATAGTTAATAGACAATCTTATATTGTTTCAGGTATACAGCACAGTGGTTCAGCAGTTACCCATATTATTAAATCCTCATCCCCAACTAGTACAGTTATCCTATGTCAACATAGGAAGATGTTACAGAATCATTGGCTGTATTCTCCATACTGTACTACTGTCCCTGTGACCAACTTATTGTGCCCCCTTATAACCCTCACCCTCTCCACCACTCACTTCAACACCTCAATCCCTCCTCCACACATTATTCTTTTTAAAAACTCAACTGTACTTTACACACAGAAAAGATTTCAGCAGAAGTCATTACTTGTCTGCTTGATCCTTACCCTAGTTATAACTATGGCTTCCTTTATCTGATTACCCCCACCTAAAGATAAACCAGCATCACATTTTCTCCCCAAGGACAATATTTGAGTCTTAAAACAATATGTAAAGCTAAGCCTTTGGTTTGTTACACATCACTGTCCCATCAACCCTTTATGAGGATGTTCTGAGAGAGGGGAATTGATATTCCAAGCTATGTGATAAAATGCCTGTGATAGAATGTGATAGAATCCCTGGGTGGGTTGAAATTGTGGGACTGGGGTGAAGGGAGCATGTAAGAGATGTCAAGCTCATCTACTCCTAAGGTGGCTGAAGTTCTTAAAGGAAGAGAGTTTTCTTACCACCCTTGATGGAGGGCTGTAGAGAAATCTGAAGGGGAGGTTGTTTCCTTTCACTTCTTGCTTCACATCCAGCATTGAAAACATGGACCCTTACCTCCTATTCAAGTTGAAGCATGGATAATTTTGAGTCTCCTCGAAACTCCTTCTCTAGACTTTGACATAATGCAGGATAGAAGACTTCCAAGATATTAGTTTGAGAAGAGAGTAGGCTCATTGAGAATAAGAGGCCAAGATGTTCTGAGGAATGCAGGATGGCAGGGCTTGGCTGCACAGCTCAGAGACGTCCTATATAGGCAGTGGTCTTTGTGGTTTGATTCAACAGGGTTTCCCAAGCTTCCCTCAGGATAAAGATCACCTGATACATTTACTAAAAATAGATATTACAAGGTTCCACCCAAGATCCACTAATTCAGACACTTCAGGTGAAGGCCTGATGAAATGTACCACCAGGGAAGTTTGGAAAACACTGATTTAAAGGGTCAATGGGAAAGCCTCTTGCAGGAGATAACTTTTAGAATGTCCATGCAGTCTGTAAGATACCCACCAACACAACTTCCTGCCCATAGGTAGGACCCTAACATTCATCCCTGGCCCTGAGGGGAGCCAGACTGAACCAGTTAGATTCTCTCTCTGCAAATCAGAAATGGTATTTAGAAACGGTCAGTCTGTCTCTAGAACTGTAACATGGAACCTTGAGAACGTGGGGTAGCTTTACTCTGCTTTGTGAATGAAAAAACAGTTAAAGTGGTCTGTAAGGGAGACCGAAAAATGAAACACAGATTTCCTTTTGGCTTGATGTAGCTTGATTTGTTTTCAAGAACTTGCATCGCAAGACTAGGACCCTCTGATACTTGAAAAAAAAATCACCTACACTTAACTAAAATCTTTACACTGAAGTTAATGGGTCTTCTATTTCAAAATGCAAATACTTTGGAAAGATTAAGGCCATCAAAAATCCATAATTAAATATAAATTATATTAACCAAATTAATGCCAAGAGAGGGAAGAGGAGCATTATTTGTAGGGAAGATGGTGGGAAGTGGGCAATGAGGTGATGTGGGGAAGGGCAGACCTGGTGAAGAGTAACAGTAGTGGTTTTTGTCTGAGATCACCAAGTTAGTGAAGCAGGCAGAGCAAATGGGCTGATTGTCCTTTACTGCACCCCTTGCCCAGCCACTCTACCCTCACCTTTGTCTTCCATGACAGCTGCCTAGCTGCAGTTCACAGTTCCTTAGGAAAAGGGAAATTCAAATGCAAATGAAGGAAAAGGGTATTGTTTCTGCCCAGTGTTCTCAACATTTAATCCAAACCTGTGCTGTTGGACCAGAAGTACCCATGTGATTTAATAGAGTCATGATTAAACTAAGTCAAAAGAAAAAAGTATGTGTACAAGTAAACTAACACTAAAGCACGTTTAGGAAGAAAACTGTCGACTCAAGCAAAATACACATTTATTGCAAGAACTTGAACTATAGTGACTACTATTTGTTTCTTTCTGTTCACTCAGGGATTAAATTGAGTTTAAGCAGCCTGGAACAGTCTGATGCCCTCCTTTCAGCCATGGAAGGTGCCAGGTGCCCTGCCTCTAGAATCTGATATCCTATTGGTGAAGATAACAGTCCACAACTGAGATCCTTTTGCTCTTTTTAGGCCCATTCACACTCTGGTTTATGTTAGAGTTGGAAGTAACATGAGAAATAAGAATGATGCAGAACTAAGAGCTGAACTTTGGACACAGGTGGGGTTAGGTTCAAATTCTGCCACTTCATGGCAGTGTGATTGGGAACTCCCTGAGCATTATCTTTAAGGAGACAATCAAACAGCAGCTGATAGGTGGATGATGATAATTATAGTAGTAATAATGATAATTACTAAAGCAGCTGTCATTAAATGAGTGCTTACTACACACCAACCACTGTGCTAAGTGATCTCAGTTAATCTTGACAACAATAGATGGGTACTGCTAGTAAATGTATACTTAATCAACATCAGTTGGTTTCTTCCTTGACTGAGAAAGTATTTACTGAATGCTGGTTACATGCAGGCATTGTACAAGATAGGTTATGATCCCCTCTCTCAAGGAGTCCTTATATTTCTAGGGGAATAGGCAAGAAGACAAAAGAAATACAGTATGAACTATCAGGGTCTGTCAGGGGCATGTTGGAAGCACATGGAGAGGGGAATATAAAACAGATTTATAGTAAGGGAAGGCTGAATTCTCAGGGCTGTGTAGCCAGAGAGGTTGCTGGATCGCTAGAGGTTGTGGACTTCTGAGTTCAAGTCCAGTGCTCTCTGCTAATCCCTGCTTCCCTGGGTGGTCATTATCAATAAGAGGCTTCTTCCCAAGGAAAGGATTACTTTAAGGGGGAAAAAAAAAGCTTTTTATTGTGAAAGTTTTCAAATTCACAAAAATAGGGAGAATAGAATAGACCACTTTGCCCATCCCCCGATTCCACAATTATCCAGATTTTGCCACATATGCTATTTGAAAAGGATAGTTTTAATGGCAGTATTTCTACAGCAGGCTCTGCTGGCAATTCCAAAGAGACTTCATAGAGCCCGTGTCCAGTTCCCTTTGTCCTACATTCATAAACTGGATCCTCTTCCCTTCCCTCTGTTGTGAAGACACCCCTTGTTTCTAGTAGGGGAGCAGGTGTGGGGCCTGTGAGCCGATCTATATCACTGGTGGAGTAAAACAGCCCTGCACATGTGCTAAAGTAGCATCTCCTTTTAAACTGAAGAAGCATTATTGCTGTAATCAGATTTGCATTCTACAAATACGGTGCCTTTTTTTTTTTTTTAATCAGTCACCACGTCTGGTTTGCTGAACAAAGCCTTAATCATCACGTGGTCTGTGTCATCTGGGCATCTTTAACAAATGGACTGGACACAATGGGTATGTCAGTGAAGATGCTAGACCTCATCAGGTAACTGTTGTCACCCACATCAATCACTTTGTAATCATCTGGTGAATGCTGGATCTGATTGTGAAAATTGATTTGGACTTTCGTCTTTTTTTCTGCTTTTTCCCCATCAGCCCTGGTCCCTGGAAAGGAGTCTGTGTCAAGCAGTATGCCCTGAGTGGTGATTCTGAAGGTAGGGAGAACAAAAAAAAGAGTGCCTGGACTACTAACCCATGGAATTTATTTTGCAGTGCATGTTCTGGATTACAAAAGAAGTGATTGAGCTTATGAAACAAGAGTAAGTTATTTCTGGAAAGGTAGTTCTTTTTAGCATTCAGTAAAGAGGTTGACAAAGTTTACCAAAGTTAGAATAGGGCTGCTTTTGTTAAAAAGGAAGTGATTAGGTACAGGAGAAAGCATTTTGGATTGTCAGACAGGAGTCAAGTTCAAGTCCCAGGCTCTGCCTTTGAAGAAACAGATGGCCTTTGGCAAGGCACTTCACACCTCTGGTCTCAGTTTCCTTACTTGTAAAATATGCAAGGTCCTTTTAGTCTCTGGTATTTTGCAATTTTAAGAGGTTTAATGCAGTGCAGTGGTTAAAACCAGGGCCTTTGGAATTGGAGAAAGCTGGGTTTCAGGCCAATGTCAGCTGTTTTCTGGGTGTGTGATCTTGAAAAACTCACCTAACCTCTCTGTTCTCTATTTTCACCATCTGCACAACTAGTACAACAGTAATAACTAAGCCCAGATGTCTTATAAGATTAAGTGTATTGTGCTTAGTGTAGTGCCTGGCACACTGAAACTCTCAGTAAATGAGTTGTTGTTATTATTATTATTATGTGTCCCTATTACTCTTTATGCCATAATCTATCTAAATAATCAGAGGTCCAGGAAGAAAAGTAAAGCCCTCAAAAAAAATTTTATAGAAAAATAAAGCAAAATACTT
Organism: Smutsia gigantea; assembly: GCA_032199065.1. NCBI lineage: Eukaryota > Metazoa > Chordata > Mammalia > Pholidota > Manidae > Smutsia > Smutsia gigantea. The sequence continues at coordinate 170,835 of JAVSCE010012269.1, read as the reverse complement.
TTTCCCCACTAGCATTATTTTCACAAGACCATTGCTCTGATATAGTGCTAGCATATGAAGAAATGATGCACTATGAGCTCAGTGCCAAGTCTATGGTTCATTTCTGATTTCATTCATTTAAACAACCAGCTAGCATTCTCTGAATGCCTTCTAGGTTCTTGCCACTCTACAGACCTGGAGGATAAAAAGGAAAATATGGCATCTTTCTTACTAGAATGGCGCTGACCATAGAGAGGGCAGTAGACTTAAACAATATTGTTGCATTTCTGTGTTCATCAGCCCTTTCTTTCCTTGTGCTCTTGGAAAATGCTTTCAGATTTGGAACTCAGAAGCTGGTGCCAGATTTTAAGGTTGCCTCAGAGCCAGATTTCTCTGTGATCTTTTTTGGTTCAGATTTGTCACTGATTATATTCTCAATCCACAGAACCTCAGATTCTCCGTGTTGAAATCTGCCATCGGTACAGTTCTCTTTCTAAAAAGAGTTTATTTGGAAGAATAGTTGAAACAAATTGGGAAAACATACAGATGTCTATACAGTTATTTGAAACAAACAAGCAAACGAAACAAGAAGAGTAATTCCACCTTTAAAAATAATAAAGTAGTTAACTTAACTGGGTCCTCACTATGTGCTAGGCGGTTAAGTTCCGTGTGTGTGATAACTCGTCAGTCCTCACCACAGCCACGGTAAGGAGAGTCTCTGATAATTCCCTTTTTGCTGGTGCGAAAAACCAAGGGACAGATCGGATGAGTAATTTGCTAGTCAGGCAACTAGTACATGGCTAAGTTGGGATTTAATGTCGCAGTCTGACTCCAGAACCAGGCTCATAGCCAGTAATTTCTGAATGACACAAGATACTTGTAATAATTTTCTATTGTTTTATTAAATATTGAGCTCAAGAAAATTAAATCACACAGACTGCAAATATAATTCAAACTTTTATTAAATGTCAGAATATTGGATCCTTGGGTACATTTTACTTCTGGGCAATTATCCAAGTTTGAAGCATATATTTACGCATTTGCTGCTGTCATTACTGCACTGACTTACAGCGGCAAATCAGGTTATACAGTGAGGGAAGTTCAATTAGTGACACGTGCTTTTGGGGGATCCCTTTGGATCTTGGGGTGTGAGTTCAGATGTTACTTTATAACCAGGCGGCCTTCTCCTGGCCTGGATTATTTCCTTTGAAAACTTGTTCTATTGAGAGTGTTGTCATTTAACTTCCAACTTGCAAGTTCTGAAAGGGAAATTTATTCTTCCTTCAGCAAGGAGTCTACCCACTGTAAATAAGTGCTCATGGCCTGTGAATAATTTATAGTTACTATCATAACCATTTTCTGTTTAGTTTGGAAAACCTAAAATTTCAACTACTCCTCTGTTTTTCTTCTTAAAAGTTCTCTCAAACATGATTCTTTCAGTGGAAATAAAAGATCTCCTTCTGCCTGTCTTACTGTATTATAGATAGTCATATTTTAAGTCTGCCTTTCTTCTAGGAAACATCCAATTGCTTATTTCTTGTACCAGTCTTTCTTCTTCTGGTTGTCCCCCCTAACTCCTTACAGCTGGATTTAAAATGGCCCCCATTCCAACCTCATATCTATCTTACTTCCAAAATCAGTCCTTACAGGGAGTGTGTTAGCCTTACCTTTGGAATTAGTTCACATCCCCAACCTGGATGTCCAGTGACATGGCCATACATGCTGGACTCTGGTGTTGCCCTGAGCTCTTCCCATCACCCCGTGCCCACCTGTAACCTCCTGCCTGACAGCACAACCGAGCCTGCCCTAAGAATCTCTTGCTACTGGTGCTTCTCTTTGGGCTGAAGCTCTGCCATACACAGGCCCTGAACTACGGCTGACCTCACTATGCCCTTTGACGACTGTGCAACAAGACTGAATCTGACTCTCTCTATGCCTGGAGCCCAGGGCAAAGTGTAAGGTGAGAGCATTGAGCTAAATGCTCTGTGGCCTCAGTTACAGGAGTGAGGCCAAGGTAGGCTTGAGTGGCCACGATGTTCATGATTCTAGAAAAGCAGGTGAAGCATCCACCAACAAAGAAGCAGAAGAAATGCCATCACACTAGAGGTGAAAGGTGGGTAACTGTACTAAAGAATAGGTGGACAGAGGAGCCCAGATTGAAACTGGCGCTGAAATGAATGGGTGGCAACCTGAGGGCAGGCAAGGATCCAGCAGGGAGGTGGGGAGGTGGTGGTGGGAGGAGTGGATCCTGCAGGCCCATGACCCCTCACATCCTGGGGAGTATGCACCTGTCAGGCTGGACTCAAGGCTGTCAAGTTGGCAGCTGGTGCGGCTTGTGCTCTGGTTCATGAAGCCCATTCCCGCCTGCCCTCTGCTGCCAATGCCCCAGCAAGCCTCCTGCCTGCCTAAATCTGGGCTCTGTCCCATTTTCAGTTTAATAGAACTGATGTTACTCAGTGCTCCCAGGAGCATTGCTCTGTTTGGCTCTGGCGCTGATTTCAACAGAAGGGGAAAAGAAAGGAAGACCTGCCAACGAGGCCACTTCCTTCGGCTGGGAGTCCCACCAAGCCTCCTGCTCCCATGAGCGACAAGCCTGAAGGATTCTGAGTAGGATTTTTGAATTAAGATATTGTGTGTTCTCTGTCATAGAACAGAAATCATGGAGGGAAAGATCACCTGTAATTAAAGTCAGCAATTGTTTATCAAATGTCTAGTATTTAACAGGATTCCCTACATCTCTAACTTTGTTATAAAAGTCACAGAGGCAAACATAACATAAAATGTGGTTCCAGATCTCAAGGGTGTACCTGGAAGTCATTATGACTTAAAAACACCTAATGCGTATAGAAATGGACCTAATATTTCAAAATGGTTCATGGATTTAGATGTACAAGACTCCAATTATGCTGACTGAAAAAATACCACATAGAGAACCTTTGTTTTAGTTACACTGTCCAGCACCAGTCTATAAAATAATTCTAACTTTAAGCTCCAAGTTTTATAACTAGTGATAAAATGATACAAACATGCGTACATATGCACACACAAACTTCTACCTTGCATTGCTAACAATTCAGATCAGACTAAAAGCTGGCCAATGAATAGCTACTGACTGGCTGGGTGATCAGCCCACACATTGTTTGGCAAATTGGATCAAGCCACAGAAAAGTAGCCTCAGATAAAGTGTATGGTTTAACATAATTTACTTTCTCATAGTGAGAGGCTCTATTTAATTTTCACACCCCGGTGTCCGATGTCTTTTCATGAAAATATATTAGTCTATTTCTCAAAACTTCCCTGCTGGTGAAAGGCACACATTTATTTTTTTAATACATTCTTAATTTCTGGTCTATAGGCATAAACTTTGCCTCTGGGAAAGAAATGCATTGCATGGATACACTTCGTGAAGGTAAACACACAAAGGCATTCTGCTTTCTGTTAATTAATGATAGCGATGCCAAGTTTTTATAGGAAACCAATTTTGCCTTTGAACACCAGGGAAATCTTTGAGCACAAGAAACATTTCAATTTAGGGGAAACTAGCACAGCCAAAAGTCTAAATCTAACAGGTGAATTACAGTTGGTCTGGATAATTGGATGCATTAGGAATTTGTCCATTGAATGTTCAGTAAATACAACTGGACTCCTGAAAATATTTTCTCCAAGCTGAAGAAAGTTGGATTTGTTCCAGCATTTTCCCAGAAGTTGGAGTTGAGATGCATAGCCTGGGACCACGGGAGCTGAGAGAAGCCAAAATTGTGAGCAGCCCACTGTGCAGAACCATGCCTTAACTGTGCCAGGGCCTTGCCTGGCTGATGAGTGATTGATATCCCCTTCTCCAGATGCAGACTGAGTCTGACCTTTTTGCAGAATAGGAGTTTTGGCTTCCTCTTGTTTTCATGCATTAGGAAGTTGTTTGTGAATGCTCACTAAGTGTGACATGACCTCCTTGGTGTATTTAAAGCAACCCTTGGCTGGTGTTGTCAAAAGTTTCATCGTTCACGCAGATGCCTCGAGTCAGCAGGAATGCGGAATTTGACAGGGTGAGAGGCAAATGATGTGAGGGCTGAGTCACTCTGCGGAGCATGCCAGGTAACCCCTCTTATGCAACGTGTTCTATTCTTGTGCCACAACCGGTTCGACACCATCTATACTGCATCTGTCTTGGGCTTATGCACAGTTGTCTGCTTGGAGGCACAGCTGGTGATAACAGAATGAAGAAAGTCAGGACAGCTGCTGAAAGTGAATGCACAGAATTCTAGGTTCTTTGAGCTCTCCCAAAGGTGCCTCCCCTTTGACTGCCAGAAATCACTATGACAGAAATACTCGTTTGCAAAGATATATACAATCAAGTAAATTAGAGCATCATACATAAGAATGACAAATTGGGAAAACCTAAATGGGAGGGGAGCCATAAATTATGACACATTTATGCAATGGAATATTGTGTAATTGGAAAACAGTCAGGCAGCTTTATATGGAAAAAGATGTCCGACATAGATAGCAGAGGAAAAACATCAAATGATACACACACACACACACACACACACACACATAATCCCATTTCCAGTTTTATAAAGCCATGTGTGTGTAATGGTCCTGCCCTTTGGGATTGGGGCTGGGGAAGGTGAGGGAAGGAGCATCACTTCGGCTTTTGCCATTTCTATATTACTGGAAAGTTTGCAGTTAATGTGTATTACCTCTGTAAATATGTATTTGCGAAAGGAGATGGAATTTAAGGGCTTTTCAGTCAAGATTCTCAGAGTAATCCTGGGATTACACAGTAGCCAAAAAGAATAAATCCATAATTAGAAATGTTCTACAGTAGCTCTGGGTTATTGGATGAAGCATTTCATCTGAGTGTATTTCTAGCCTTTGTGATCTGTTTTCTAAAAGAAGGTAGGACTGACTATAAGTTCAAGCTGGTATTGGTCTGGCCCCTTTATTCTATCCACTTAATGGTGCTATTAATAATATACATTATTCATTTCCTATTTTACAGTTTAAAAAGCACTTCTCACATCTTAAATAATACAACAAAGCTGTGGAGGGGTACTATTATTTTCAGAAAAAATAATTGAGGGTTAGGAAAGTTAGTTAATGTGCTCCAAATCACACAACTAGTTAGGGCAGATTTGCAGTGGGAGTCAGGGATTCTATCCCAGTTAGTCATTAATTTTGGATAAGTACTATTTTTTTAGGTCTCAGTTTTCTCAACTACAAATTAGGATGGGGAAGGTTTCTAAGTATAAAAGTATCAATCATTTAAATGAAACTCAGTATCCCTCAGTTAACTTTGGGACAATTCCTTGGATATGTTTAAAGATACTTATGTTGTAAAGACGTGGCGGGCATCCTTTCCATTGTCTATTTGAAAGTCAGTAAAAGACTGTATTTGTGCAGGGATTTGATGGATAGGTTATTAGAGATTGGCTGGAAGGAACCCAGGGTGATGTGGTCACATCTTCTTGTGGTGACCCTCTATCCCATGTGGCCCATGTGGGAAATCAGGAGGCTCCTGGACATTGTGCATCTATACTAACTCAGGTGGTCATGGCCCACCAGAGGTGAACTGTGGTTCTTTCCTGGCCTCCGCAATTCCAGCTCCTTATATAAAGATTCCACTTGAATTAGGGTAGAGAGATGGTTTTATGCAAATGTAGCTGGTATGTGGTAGCTCTAAATAAATATTTGCTAAATCACTGAATTTGCAATGTGAATATTTGGCAATATTTGAGTCAGAGTAAAAGAAATTGACTTTTCTTAGAACTGAACTATCACCGCAGTTTTATTCGTATCATCTCCCAAACAACTGAATCCTAATCTTTCACATCAGCAGTGTCCATGAACCTTCACCCAAAGGGCTATGTTTTAAAATATAAGTTTTGTTATTATTCGGGTACGGTGAGGACAGTAGATCAAGAGATGAAAAGATAGTTGGTTACTCACAGTTCCCAAGGAGAAGGGCTATGCCAAGCTGGGGATGGGGGGTGGAGGGGGATTTACGGGGAAGCTCCAGGATCAGTCAGGAGGCAGAAGAACAAGGGGAAAAATGGGTAAGAGCCCCAGTTGTAATATCTGTGGGGAGAAACAGGTGAGGCAGAGTAAACAGGTTAAGGATTGGCTAGTTTGAATCATTCCAGTGGGGGATATAGGGGTTGTCTCTAGTTGTCTGGTACCTGGCCCTGGGGTAATTAGGGCAGAGGGATAGTGACTCAGCCCACGAAAGCCCAATAAAGGAGGGGGTTTGGACAAGGCTCTGGACTGGCTGGTTTGCATATGAAAGGGGTGCTCCCAGATCTTTAGCTGGAGTCCTTTACCATCTCTAGGCCTTGGCTAGCCCTGGGAGGGGCAGTCTCTTCAGGATTAACAAGGCTCCAGATGTCAAAGCATCAGAATAAAAAGACATGCTTAATACAGGCTGATATAAATTAGCTTAGCCTTAAAAGGAAACAAAGAATTGGCAAACAGGAGAGCAAATAAAAATTGGATATATAATCCATCATTTTGTATAATGTGTGTACTGACACATTATACTTTCATTGTGGATCTCTGGTTTGGCATTAGTAAGTATAGAAAAGGCTTATTTATGTATGTTTTTTCTTCCAAGACCACTAGATGACTTTGTCATTTGAGATAGTTTATTTCTTCAATTTTCCTATAATTAAGCTATACAATTAACAGGTGGAGGTGGGTTCTTCGTACTGAGATTTTTTTACCCCCTCCCACCGCACCCCATATCTATAAACACATATATTAACTTAAGTGTCAAGTAGAGGTAGTATATATTTACAAATATGTGTGAGTGTATACAAATATATATATACACACACCTTTTATTATCCACACTTTATCAAGGGTATAGGAAGACAAAACATAAACTTTACTATAAGTACCGTGGAATTTCAACAAAAATGGATCTTCAAGTAGAAAAAGATCTACTGCTATTTATTGTCCCACTATCCCTCCAGTGCCTGCCCCTTCCCTTGCTTAGTTAGAAAGCAAAAGTTCCCGAAAAATGTACAAATAAGCACACATATATCACTTTTTCAGGAATAACATACATAAATACATTATCAAGATGGATAGATTTATTTGCTGCAACTTATGGTACTTTATGTGAGTCTACAACAAAAACAACCCCACATGTATTATTGAACATTGGTCTTGTTTTTACAATGAGTGATGAGTGCCACCAACTCTATTCTCTTCTACATGCCCCCAGATGGGCACACTCTCCTGGATACAGTGAGGCAGGGCAAGCCACAGGCTGCCACCAACGCTTTGTTCTCAGGCTGTCTCCACAGGACACCTGCAGGTCAACCTGCTTCTTGGCTTATATGCTGATGATTTCCTTCCATGTAGGACTGACAAGCAATGCTTATATATAAACATGTTTTTTAATACCTATACCATTTACTGGTTCAGCCAGAGAAACAACAGGTCTGCAGACCAGAAGCTCTCTCTGCTAAAAGGCCAACTTTACCCTTTAGACGTAACTAATTTCTTTCTTTCATGACCTCATTCATGGCTGCAAAACCACCCTCTCTCCAAACCCCTACTCAGATCTTCTCTCAAAATGGTGCTAATTAAACGAATGTAGCTCAACTTCAATAACTAACAAATGTACTTTTTTTCTTAACATTTTCATAACATAATTAACAAGGGAAATAAGTCTCATTGCCAGAGGCACAGAGGCTGGGGCAGGTGTCATTCAGCTTCAGCTGAACACTCTGCCCCCTATGCCTAAACCCCACCTCTCACCTTTAGTGAGTTAAGAATATAAACATTGTTCAATTTGTCCTTCCTTTTTTTGTTTTTGGCTGTTTCTCCATAAAGTATCCATGGCCTGTCCACATTTCCCTGGGTTTATTAACTTAGTTCTATTTTCCTAATAGATGTCTCTCCTTCCTCCTATATGATAAATTCCTCTTCTGGATCACTACTGCTCACTCATATATACCTGCCTTATAAATAACTCTCAAAAAACTTGGGTCCTTTTTCAGAATCCATGAGTCCAAAGGAAATCTCTAGGGCCTTAAAAACTTGGGTTCAGGTAATTAGGGCAATAGCTGCCTATCCTTCATTCTGTTAAACACCAGGTAAACATCCATTCTAACTGAATTCAAAGTGAGGTTGAAAGAAAAAAGAAAAATCTTCCCAGCTGTTTGATACAGCAAACAGCTCATGGTTCTGCACACATCTGAAGAACTCAGCAAATGCCTCTTTCCTGTGATTGTAACAACCACAATCATTTGCACTCAGCCTTCTCTGTTGCTTTCTGGAGCAACCACCACAATCATTCTCAAACCTTTCTTATTTCTGGATGGCAGACGTAGCAGCACCTTGGGTGAAGGAAGGAGAGCTCAACGGAAAGGAATGCCTGAAGAAAACGGGTGCCTGGAGCGCAGGAAGATTGGCTCAGACATTCACTCTCTAGCTGTTGGGAATTTTAAATGTCATACCTTTTGGAATTCACCAGACCCTTGGAGGATGATCAGAGAGGGAGCAGGGTCAGGGGAGAGGGAGTGGGGGGGAAAGAGCGGTGATGTCTGTAAAAGGAAGCAGCTTAACCAGTGTGTTAGTTTCCAGTTGCTGCTATAACAAATGACCACACCGTAAGGACTGAAAACAAAGCAATTTATTATCTTGCAGTTTTGTAGGTCAGAAGTCCAAAATTAGTCTTACTGGGCCAAAGCCAAGGCATACCTAGGGCTGGATTTCTTTGTAAAAGCTCTAGGAGAATCTGTTTCTGCACCCTTTCCAGCTTCTAGAGGCTTCCTTGGCTTGTGGCCTACTTCCTCTACCTTTGAAACCAGCAACAGTGCATCTCTCTCACCGTTTTTCCATTGTACACCTCTCCCTGACTGTAGCCAAGAAAGGTTCTCTGGTTTTAAGAATGCATGTGATTAGATTGGATCTACCTGGATCATCCAGGATTATCTCCCATTTCAAGATCTTTAATCATATCTGCAAAGTCCTTTTTGCCATTTAAGGTAACATATTCATAGGTTCAGGAGTGTGGGGGATAGAGGGGAGATTATTCCATCCTATCATGTGCACAGAGTTGGTGTCCTCCCTGAGATAGAAAGAGAAAGCTTCTTCCTTTAGACCTATTATTTCTTTTGTCTCCCTCAGATCTATAATGGAATAGCCATAGATTTTTAAAAACTCTCTGTTTGACATCAAATCAGTCTGTGACAAATGAAATTTATTACAGGAAAGGAGTAATAACATGATTGATATCATACTTTTTCTTTTGTCATATTATTATTTTAATTTCAGTTTTAGGGGTAACATTGGTCTCTCTCCATGTCGCTCCTTCGAACATCCATGAGCTTTCTCTGCCTTCAAAAACCTTTAATCTTCCTGACCTCTCTAGCTATAGGATGATTCCTCTCCCTCCCATGACTGCCAGAGTTCTCCCAAAACTAATCAACATGTGTTACTATTGTTCCCCTCACCTTCTATTTATCTCTCAGACTCCAGAAATTTGAATTCTACCATAATGTCTCTATTGACTGACCTGGGAGGCTCCAGCCATCATGTCACTGAGGTCCTTTCTTTTCTGCCAGCTGCTGGATGTTCCTGCAATTCTCAATACTGTTGACCAGGCTCTTCTTGACCCTCTCTGTCTTAGGCTTGTGTGGCTCTCCTGATTCATTCACAACATGCTGCCTGACCCTGGTTCCTCATCCCCACCCTGATCTCTTAACTCCAGACATGACCTCTGCTCTTCTGTTGTTGTTTCTATCAACTTTGTGAATCTTTAGAAATCATCCTCTGCCCCAAGTTCTGGCAAATCGCTATATTATTTTAAACTGTGCACTCCTACCTCTGCTATTGCTATTGTCTCTCATTGGTTTATTTTTGGTTTATACAAATCACCGAGTATGATTTTATTTGTACTTACTAATTTTTACTGAAGTATAATTGATATACAATATTATATTAGTTTCAAGTGTACAACATAGTGATCCTGCAATTGTATACAGTGAAACTATTCTGCTCTTCTTTTCGTACACAGACTCCCATACTTCTCAATATAGTTGCCTCTAAGTGGATACCTGCCAAATCTCTTTTTCTAACTCTCAGGTGGACATTTCCATACAAATGTCCTTTTGTTCTCTCACATGCAGATGACCAGAGCTTGTCTCCAAATCCATTCTCCCTACTGATTTATTTACTTTAGTCCACAGATCCATCATTGTCCTAATCGTCTTGGCTGACTCTTTTTTCTCCTTTGTTTGGTCTACTCACTGTTTTGATTCATAATGTTTCTGGCATCTCTTCCTTTGCTTCCAAAGCCACCATCATTCATGTCTTTCATCACCCAGGCCTGGTGATCTGAAGTCCTTCTCACCATTTACTTAACCACCACTGCTAGATGAATTTTTAATCTCTCTTCTTGCACCATGTTGTTCTTCTTTTCTTCAGTGCCTAAGTTCTTAGTGTAGTTCAAACCCTTTCTCCTCTGAATCTAATCAGTATTTCCAAATTTATTTTGAACTTTTCATCACAAACCCTCCATTCTAGAAGGACCAGGATGCTCACTGTCCTGTGAACATACACCTTTTCACTATCTCTGGGTTCATATGTCTTTCCATTCCTGAAATACTCTCTTCCTCTCCACCAATTTAATCTCATAGATCTTTCAAAACTCAATTCCCTATTTCCCCATCAATACTTCTTTGGCCATCTCTATTTATAAGATTTCTTCTTCCGCTGAACACGTTAACATTTGCTGAGCCTATTATAGATCAGCAGAGAACTTCCATGAGGTCCAGTCATCTACTCTCCCCCCAACCTCCTGCAATTGCTACCATGTCCTCGATTCTTTCCACTATTACTAGCGACAAACTGCATGCACCTGCCTAAGACCACCTCTCTACTTGCCTACTTTCGCCTATTCATTGACTCTACTCCAGCAATTCTGCTTCTTTTTTCTATACCAGTTTCTCCATCCCACCTGGGTCATTCCCATCAGCATGCAATATAGCATGCTGTTATCTTCTTGCCTTCAATAAAACAAGCCAATCCTCTCTTAATCCCACTTCCAGGCCCTGGAATCACACTAGGCAGGCATTAATCCTGGCTCTGCCACCTACTAAGGGCATAACCTTGGGCAAGTTATTTACCTCTCTGTGTTTCAGCTTCCTCGTTTGTAAAATATGGATAATAATAACAACAATATGCTAGTAATTGTTACAAGGATTAAATGAGGAAAACATATAAAGTACTTAGTACAGTGCCTGGCAAATAGTATTTGATCAAGAAATGTTAGCTACATACTATTATTTTATAAATCTGTAAATGCTCCATGACAATAGGTGGAAAGTAGTAGGCAAGAAGGTCAGAGAAATTGTGGAAATTGACCATTCTCCTAAGCATTAGCTATCCAAATCTTTAAATACCCAAACTCACACCGAACCAGGCTGTGGAATTATTGTTCCAACCCACTCTGGCCTGTGCCTCCTGCTAGGTATGTTGCTCATTTTGTGCAGCTTTTACCTATAGGTTTATTGAATAATGCTACGTAGCTAACATTTCTTGATCATGGGCTATTTGCTAGTCACCTCTTTTTCCTTTGTCTTGAGAGTAATTTCTATAGATCCTTTTCTTCAAAACTTTCAGTGCTCAGGAACCTCAGACAGGCTTCATCTCAATGCTGGCTTTATTCTGGACTGACCTCCCCATTTCAGGATTCCATACATAGTTTGCTGTCATTGCTACCAAATAGAACATTTAGAGCATTTGCTGTATAAACCCAGTTAACAGTACTGCTTTGAGAGCCATTTTAAGTTCTTATTTTATCGACACTGAGAACCTGAACTTTTTGGCAAAAGTGGTTGATATGGAATGGAAAAGGTTAAACTGCTGAGTGAGAATGGAAAAACAAGTAATTAAAAACTATGCTTACAAAATTCAAGGACCAAAAAAGCCAGACAGCTTTCAGAAAAGGAAATTGGGGAATTAAAGAATTTCCCTAAATATCCAGAAAGTAACCTCTTGAAGTTGGGATTAAATTTCAGTGTTTAAAACTCCAGGGATTTCTAAAAAATCTCTTGAGCAATTTTTTCCTGGACACATCTCTTCAGACAAGGGAAATAAAATAAAAAATTAACAAATGGAACTACTTCAAACTAAAAAGCTTCTGTACAGCAAAGGACACAATCAACAAAAGAAAAAGGCAACCTACAGTATGGGAGAATATATTTGTAAATGATTTATCCCATAAGGGGTTAACATCCAAAATATATAAAGAGCTTAGGCATCTAAACACCAAGAAAAACAAATAACCTGATAAAGAAATGGGCAGAGCAGTTTGAAAAAGACTTGCACCCCTATGTTTATCGCAGCACTATTTACAGTAGCCAAGAAATGGAAACAACCTAAGTGTCCATCAGTAGATGAATGGATAAAGAAGATGTGGCACATATACACAGTGGAATATTATTCAATCCTACCATTTGCAACAACATGGATGGAGCTAGAGGGTATTATGCTCCGTGAAATAAGCCAGGTGGAGAAAGACAAATACCATATGATTTTGCTTATTTGTGGAATATAAATATAAAGCAAAACAGAATGAACACACAAAACAGCAGTAAACTCATAGACACTGAGAAATGACTGGTGGTTACTGGGGGAGGGGTTGGGGTGAGTAGGTAGGGAGGGTGAGGGGGATAAAGGGGCACTAAAGTTCTCAATCATAATGTAGGTTGGTCACGGGGATAGTAGTACATCATGAAGAATATGGTTAATGATTCTGTAACATCTTATGTTGACAGATAGTAGCTGTACTAGTATTGGGGGGGAGGATTTAATAACATGGGTAGTGTTGAACCAATGTGTTGTATACTCAAGACTAATAATATAAGATTTAATAGGACAACTATACTTCAATTAAAAAAAAACTCCAGGAATTTCTTATGGCTAAATTGATGAGGATTCTTAGGAGAGAATCCCTTTGTGTTGTGCTTTTGTTTCAGTGGGATTCATAAGAGCAGCACATGTGAACTGGCTGGAAAACACTAAGAGACATCTCTCCCACTGCCAACACCCTCCCTGACTTGTCACTCACATAGTCCAAGGCTCTTGATCACATACAGATTGCAGACACCAAATAAATTAGGCAGATGGAACTCATACATCAAAGCCGCCTACTTGGATTCCTTTTGGCCATTGGTACATTTCCTCTCTCTCTTTTTTAATCAGCCTCATAAATCTGACCCTGACAAGGTCCTACCTCTCCATACCAATAGTCTGAGGTGAGATGGTAATTTGTCCTTAAGCTTTCATTTGCTTCTCCACTTGAGTGACCGTCGATGCCACGTGGCACCCATTCATTACAGGGGCTCAGGTGCAGCTGAGGGACGTGTGTGCCAAGTCCTGCCAAACTGATAACTCCTTCCAAAAGCACAGGATGCTTCTCCAAGCACTGTGCGCATCAGATGATTCCACTCCACAGTGCCTGATGAAATCCTGGCATGCCGGGAGCTGTAAAGAACACAACACATTGTTATATATTCTTCAGAACATCAGATTCATAATAGCTATTCAGTTACTGGCTAATGATAACCTGGACTCAAATAATTTTGCTAGAGTTTTATCCAAATCAAGAATTGACGATAAAAACATTGTTGTCCAGGGTGGTGCCCTTGCTCTCCAAGGTGGGGCCTGTGTTGAATTCACTGTTTTCGGGGACATCTGACTCCATCTTTGTCTCCTGGTCTTGAGAGTGTGACTCTGGAACGTTGACCTAGCCCATGTGGGCCAAGTCTGGATTTCCCATCATCTGTGGAGAGCTGCCTTCTGGCTTCCAGCAGCTGCATCTTGGCTGAGTCTTGGGTCCTTCCTGAGTCTTTGCCTTGTTCTCCCCACCCTTCTTAGAGGGAGGCTGTCTCTTTTTCTCCTCTTATCCAGATGCTATCTTAATGCCCCCTTTCCTCTCAACTTCCCCAGCCCCTTGCACAGGGAGGAGAAGGTCCCGGCACTCCCTATATTCCCCTAATGTGATTTGTACCCATAAACTATAGTAGTTATGGGCAGTTATTTTCAACAGAAGCCTTTCTATCTAGTTCACTTAAAGACCTTGAGAAATGGAGATATGTTATCATACTCTGGCAGCTTATTTCTGTTATTCACAAAACAGCATTAAACCTCTTTTATGGGCTCATACAGAATAGCCTATTGAGAGAACATAATGGTTTCTCACACTTCTGAATGCCCATCATTCCACCAACACTACAGAGGACTGATGTTTCTAGAGGCCTTATGGTAGGCCTCCATGCTTTTCATTGGGGCACAATCCTTGGGAGAGTAATGTTTAAGAGGATCATAGCTTGCAAATGTAAGCAGTCACCAAATATTATTGTTGAAGATGATAAACGACAATGACAACAGCTGCCGCTTGTATACCAAGCACTTACATGTCACATTCACTATGTTGCTGAGTGCTTTATATTCACCATGTGTTTGAGTCTCAAGTCAACCCTAAGAAAGATGCTATTACTCCGATCCCTATTTCACAGATGAGGAAACAGAGGCTTGGAGAGGCTAAGTAAATGCCTCTCCCTGAAAAAGAATCACACTTGAATTTGAACCCAAGTCTCTCTGACTCCACACCCCAGATTCTGTGTTGTCCTGTTGCTATGCCATCATAACATATCATTAGACTCCCCTGTCTTGCTTTGGGGACATTCATGCCTGGTTTTCCTCCTCCCTTTCTTTCCAGTCTGCCTGGAGCACCTCATTCTCCAGGGGAGCTCTAAATATTCAAGTATCGCAGAGACTGTCTTGACCCTCTTATTTTTCTAGCTACACTTTCCCCTAAGCAATGTTCTCTAGTCCTGTGAATTTAAATATCAACATACGTTACCACCTATATGCTGACATCACTAAATCTCAAATCTTCATTCTAGACTGCTTCATTTACTCTCAGTTTCATATATCCAATGGAGATTTCTAAATGGCATCTCACACTTAACAAATCAAACAGAATTTTTTACTTCTCCCCCAGGTACGTTCTATATCTCAGTACATGATACACTATTCGAACAGTCCAACCAGAAATGGAGGCACATCTCTTGATATTCCCTTTTCTTCATCTGGACTCACAGCAGTTCTGTGACTGTAACTTCTACTCACTTCTCTGTGTTGACTGCTATCTCTTCAGTTTAAGCTACTAATACCACTTGTCTGGACTATTGCAATAGCCACCTGACTGGTTTCCCCCACTTTCACACTTGCTGCCCCAGCCCCAATTCATTTTTCACAGAGTTTTCTGAGTGACATTTAAAGAATGAACCAACTCATGCCTCTCCCCTGCTTAAAACCCTTCAAAGGTTTTCTTTTGACTAAAGTCCAGTTCCACAGGATGGCCTTCAAGTCCTGTCCGATCTGGCCATTGACACTCACACTATTTGCTGCCTCATTTGCTACCCTATAGCTACAGTGGTCTCTTTTTGATTCCTCAGGGATATAAAGCTCTTTCATGCATCAGGGCCTTTGCACTGGCTGTTCTCCCTGCCTGCAATGCTCTCTCCCTGCTCAAGAAATGTTAATTGAACAAGTGAGAATATTTGATTGCCTCTCCTATATGAATAATATAAATAATGAGTAATACAAAAAATCATGGTATTAATGGCTTAGCCCTTTGTATTTATGACATTTAAATTATATGGACTTAAATATAATTAGGCTTGGGTTTTCTAAAGCACATTTACATGTTTACATGGATGGAGTAGGGAGCACAAGGGAGTAGTAGGAAACATATTTAGTATGGGGTAATCCTGAATTGTCATGTAGAGTAGGTGTTGATATCTCTGTTTTACAGAATTTAGGTTATTTGGAGAGGTTAGATAACCGGTTACTGGTGAGCAGGTAGGAAGCAGTGGATCTGGAATTCACAGGTGGTCTGACTGATGGTCCCCAGATACTGGTGCCTTGGAGCAAACAGCTGGAAGAGGAGGTTCCAGGGCAAGAAAAAGGGGAGACACCTGGAAACCCTGGCTTTTTTGTTCATGTGAGCAGCATCACAGGCTGCTGTGAACTGGACAGACTGGGTATCTTAGTTATACCCACTTCTGCCTTCCTTGTCAAACATGGCCTGAATGAGTGGGAGCGGACCCCACCTGCAAGACCCACTATTCCTACACATATGAGGTGGGGGATACAGTTAGGTATGGCAATTAATGAGCCACCATCTGCTAAAACATCACACTCTGAGTGGGACTTCACATGGTTAGGGTTTCTTAGAACATTTTTTTTTTTCACCATATGTGCTTAAAGGCTTCAAAAAGGAAACAGCTTAATCCAGGAATGTGAAAAAAAATGGTGACATTCTGCGGTGTGTCAGTGAAATGAGAAACTTATCAGGCACCATCTATTTCGAGGGTTTTGTGGTATTTTATGGTCCCAGGCTTCTAGTTAGTGACAAAATGGCACTGCCAAGATGACTTACCACATGTGTGGGCAGAGAAAAGCACCATAGTAGGTGCTACTTCTGAAATTTACTTTTGGCTTTGCCCTGGCCTAAGTAGACACCCACATAGAAAATGCCCTTTTCCTCAAAGACCTGAGATAGCATCTATTCTACTTCCATATTCTTCCCAATGGAAATTGATCTCTCTGTACTAGGTTTTCCTATTGCATTTTGTTTGCATCTCTGTGACAGCCCTCATGCCAGGGATCCCTCTTTGTAGCCTCTTGCATTTCTATCTTCTCCTCTAATAACCTGGAGTTCTCTGCGGGCACAGGGCGTGGTTTCTGTCGTCTTTCCATGATCCTGTGGGACCTAACACAATAACTAACATTGGAGGTGCTCAATATATTGTTGAATTAAAATAAATTTGTTTTAAGGAAACAATTTAGAATGGTCACTTTAACATAAGATACCTCAGTAATTTGCAGAAATAACAGATCGTAGATCAACAATATAATTGACTATATCCTTACATTAAATGCCGAAGAAAAGTCTGATATTACCTAGAAAAATTTCCCACTCTTTATGAAAGCAAGTGCATGGTTTGGTTAAACTGCATATTCTAACTTCTGTGGAATCAAAATATTTGAAATGAGGAATGATACTGCTTTTGGTCCCAGCACTCAGGCAAAATGGTGAAAGACCTTTAGAATATTTATGGTTAGCATGGTTAGCTTAGCATAGATATGTCAATAAATCATTGCAATTGTTCCATAATAATTGGAGGGTTGTGTGTGTGTATGTGTGTGCATGGACCTTTTTATAAGAAAATATTTGTTTAAGGACTTCCCGACTGTAAAGAGAAATACAATGAATATACATAAAGTAACTCGGTATTATGATGTGTGTTTGGAGAAGGCAAAAGTATTTTGTTTTCTAAATTTTAAACATGGCCAACACATCAGTTAGGATGTTTAAATGCTATGGGAACACAGACAGTACCAATGAAAGACTCTAGAGTAATATAGTTGGTATTTCTCTCTAGCCCAAAAAGGACTGCTGGAAGCTAAAGGATAACAATCAAAGTAACCTTGGAGGAAGATGCATTTGGCAACAGCATCCAGGAAAACTGCAGGTAGGGTTGTTTCTGGAATCATGGGGTCCAAGGAACAGTAATACTCCAGATGTGAGGTGATAGAGGCGTAGTGACAGCAACGAGTCAAAATGTAGAGGAAGGGCTGGCTATAAAAGATATTTCAAAGGACAAGTCCCTATGACTTTGTGAATGTGATAGATCATTCTAAAATATTGAGTCTGAGTGACTTGAATGACTTAACACAAGCTGGACTGTAGGGAAATATAAGGGCTTGTTTTGGACATGTTGAGTTCAATAATGCAGTGAGACACCTAGCGGGAAATTCTCTGGCTCTATCGCTGTCATTTTAGGACATTGTTTTTGTCTGAGGGATGCACTGGGGATATCAGATCTGGAGACGGCAATGAGGAATTTAAGACATGTGAAGAACAAGCTAAGTTTGAAAACATCAAGGTCACAGCACAGCCACAGCTGAAACATGTCACAGTTTTCTGGGTGGATATCTGATCTCCCCTCACACATTGACTGTATTCTGTCTTATAATCTGCAAGTATTTAGTCAGGCATTAGAACATGCCAACTTTGTGATTTAAAGATATAGAAAAAAATCTTATTTTGCAATGGCTCAAAATATTGAAGCCTCCAAATCTGTGGAGACATAGAAATCAAAGAGGTATATTCTGTCACATTCTGATCTAATCCTCTTGGTGAAGTTTAACTCATCCTCTGAGAACTGACTCAGAGTTACTGTCTCTAAGGAGCCTGCCGGACTCTCCCAGGCAGTTAGTCTTTCATTGTTTGTGTTCTCACAACTCTTTGTTTTTATTTCTCCTAGAACACATAGAACAGTCTATGTCTATGCATCTGTCTTTTGCCACTAAAGTGGGAGCATCTAGAAGATGGGAACTATCCATTCATTTTTGTATTCCCGACTCCTCTAACAGAATGGGGGTTAGTAGGTGATATTTCATTGTTGGGAATATCCAAAAGAGAAATTTCAGGATCACAAATGAAGCAATGTGCAGTTGCCGTGGCAAAGCCTGTGTACACATTGTATGTCACATCCCTGCCGATGCCGTTAATGCTGCACCAACAGAGGCAGGCTCTCATTACGTGCAGCTGGCCCATATTTGTAATGTGTGACATTTTTTATGAAATACTATCAAGGGTAATCCATCATATAGTAACCTTTGGATTATATGCTGAGACTGGCTTTAAACATAGATATAAATGAACTTTAAGGATAAGGCTGTTTTCTAAGAAGGATGTGATCAAAGAGTTCTGGCTAGGAAAATAAAGCATAACATTATTTTCTTTTAAGTTAAACAGAAGTGTCTGAAAAAGAGGTTTCCTTCTGTCTACCCCCATTGGGGACAGGGTTATTGTGTGAAGATGATCAGGAAACTCTGAAATATGGGGAATACTTTTTTCTTGTAGGGCATCAAGGTATGAAAAAGGGGTTTGCCCCCCCTTGAGGCTTTCAGGGTTTGTAATTACTTTCTCTTAAAAGGCTTTTAAAAAAAATACAAAAAGGACACATGACAACTTCAGTGAATTTCAGATGTCAACTGCAGCTCACAGTTTAAGGTATTTCTCTGTGTATCCATAAAGATCTTGGATTTTACACATATTATTAAATATAAATAGAAGAAAGCTTCTAAGTCTCACAATTTTTGTGTAAATCCAGATAAGACTCCTTTGATGAGCTTAGCGTTTCCTTAACAGGAAACTCTTATAGGCGAGAGGAACACTAAAATTATAATTCTTTGTTTTCCTTAATTAAACTAGCACTCCCCATAGATCTTGCTAAAGCTGTGAGAAAACCCAAGCACTAATTCACCTTGTCAGGTCAGCAGAAATGGGCACGGGGTTCCAATATGACTGAAAGATTTGCTTAAGTGATCTATCTGTGAACAGAACAGCTCAGAAGAGGTGCACAGTCTTCATCTGAAATACACCCTCTGAAGATGCTGAGCACAAAGAGCAATGAAAATAAATCCCAGCAAGATTCTTATACCCCCTTTACAGATATCATTCCAGAGGAAATGTATAAATCACATTAACACCAAATGATGTGGGGCACTAATTAATAAGTCCCATTAAATTGTGGAATAATGACATTTAGCATCTAATGATGCCTCCTAATCTCTTGATCATTAATATTTCATAGCATAAGAACACCAGGATTGGTATCTCTGGGCTCATGCAGCATAGTTTTCTGTCTCGCACATGGCCCCAAGGGCATTAAGTGGCACAAGCTATTGCACCTCTGTTGTAAGACTACACAGGGGCAATTAACTCTTTCAGTACCCCGGGTCCTAACATATCCTCATTTTAGAAAATGGGATTCTGCCTGCCCTTCTCAGAATTAACATGTGTAACTGCTGGGTGCCCTGGCAGAACAGAAGGGAGCTGAGATGTGGATTTTTGTTGTGTAGCATTGCTTTGTTGTTGACCCTTCCAGCCCATGCATGAAACTTCTGCAGGAGAAAATCATTACTTTGATGTATTACTAGGACTTTCTTTATTCAGAGGCAATAATCACTTGAGGTGCCATCGCAAGGATTTATTGATCCCATGCTCTTCTAGAAATTCCAGGGGGCCATCACTCTGGAGAGACAGAGGTGGTCAAGGAGAAACAAGTCTGTCTCTGAGCAGGCTGAAGGAAGTGGGAGAAAATCTCGGGTCATCGTTCTGTAGTGACACTCGGGTGCCTTTTCTTGCAGAAGAGCTGGAGCAGAGAGAACGCTTAGAGGTTGCAATGGGCAAGTGAGAGGGAAAGAGCGTCCACAGAGAGAGCTGCCAAGGGATTTAAGAGGCTGCATCCTTCAGGCGGCGGGAGAACCGCTCTTCAGCTCCACATCAAGATTCCGAAGAGTTAAATACTACCACGCAGCCCGACCTAGATGGGATTTGCTTCTGGATACAAAACGGGACACTGATCAAAATCAACATGGACAAGTGACAAGACTGAATTTGATGTTGGTGGATAGGGCAGAGGACGGGAGACACTGTGCTCGCGGGTAGGTGGAGAAAAGCATCGAGTCCAGGGCCAGGATAAAAGGGATACGCAGCCGGGAAACAGGGACAAAATGAGGGAAAGAGAGAGAGGAAGAGTTGAAGAAAAGTAAGGGGAAAGTAGGGACAGGATTAAGGGGAGGAGGAGGATAGGGGAGCAAAGTGAGGGCGGCGAGGAGGGATTCAAAAGGGAAGGGGACCGCCGAGAGGAGGGCGGACGGGTTGATTGGGAGGCGGGAGGTGGCGAGGGGAGCGAGCGGGCCGGGAAGGCAGAGAGCGAGGCGAGGGGGCTGAAGAAGAGGAGGGGCAGCAAAGTGCGAGCGGCGCGCGGGTGGGGGGCCGGGCAGGGCGGCCGGGCAGGGGCGGGGGCGCTGGGAGGGAGGGCCGGGGAAGGGGGGAGCGAGCCGGCCCGGCGCCCAGGGCGGGGAGGCCGCGGGAGGGAGGTGGGGGGCAGGTGGGGAGCGCGGGAGGGAGCGCGGAGGAGCGCCGAGGCCAAGTGCATTGTGTCTGGCGGCGGCGCGCGAGCCCACCGGCGGCTGCGGCGGGGCGGGAAGCCATGGAGCCGCGGGCGCTCGTCACTGCGCTCAGCCTCGGCCTCAGCCTCTGCTCCCTGGGGCTGCTCGTCACGGCCATCTTCACCGACCACTGGTACGAGACCGACCCCCGGCGCCACAAGGAGAGCTGCGAGCGCGGCCGCGCCGGCGCCGACCCCCCGGACCAGAAGAACCGCCTGATGCCGCTGTCGCACCTGCCGCTGCGGGACTCGCCCCCCCTGGGGCGCCGGCTGCTCCCGGGCGGCCCCGGACGCGCCGACCCCGAGTCCTGGCGCTCGCTGCTGGGGCTCGGCGGGCTGGACGCCGAGTGTGGCCGGCCGCTCTTCGCCACCTACTCGGGCCTCTGGAGGAAGTGCTACTTCCTGGGCATCGACCGGGACATCGACACCCTCATCCTGAAAGGTGAGCGGCGGGCGCGCCCTGCGTCCTGCGCGCCCGCGCGTCGAGCGCAGCCCGCGGCTCCCAGGGGCGCGGCGGTCCCCGCGGCCCCCTCCCCGCCGCAGCCCCGCGCTCCGCTCCCGGCGCATTCTGTCATCTCAGCCGGCCGCCTCCTTTCTTTCTCCCCCTTCCTCCCGTCTCTCTCTCGCTCTTCGGGCTTTCCAGAACTCTTCTCATCCCGCGCTTCCTTCCCTCCCGCATCCCCACTCCCTACGTCTGTGCGTTAGGCACCCGCTTTTATCTGCTTCTTTCCTTCCTTCGCCTCCTTTTCCTCTCCTCTCGCCTTCGCTGCCTTCGTACACCTGCCTGACTTGGCGTGCCTGTGTAGCTTTTCTTGACGCTGCTTCCATGAGGTAACAATCGAAAAGACCCTACTTTTCCCAAACCGGCCCCCTTCCCTCAAGTTCAGCTTGCCCTTAGAAATACCTTTGGGAGAAAAGTGGTGCGAGCCTCAGATGAGGGGCAAAGGGGCTTTCTCGTGTACGGTGCTGGTGTTGGTACCAGACGTAACTGGTGCGGTCATCCCAGGCTGGCAGGCTAACGGGAAGCTAAGGAGGCCCTAGAAACCATCCTTCATATCCTCAAAGTGCACGGCTGGGGTAGGTGAGACCTCAGACACCGTGAATCCGTTGGTGGGGGCCACCGAGTGCACACAGGACACCTACTTTTTTCCAGCCTTCCTGTTCACTGGGCACAGCATCCTCAGCGTCTAGGCACACCAGGGCGAGGAGACAGACCTTCCAAGTCCTTGAATGGAGAGCTCCTCGGAGTTGCACATGGAGTCTACATAATTGCGCCCTCCCGTTGTTGATACCTTGTAAGGTTGTTTATTTATTTATTTATTTTTTGTCACTGAGTTGTAGAGCATCAATTTGTTCTTCTGAAATCTATGCAACACCTGGCTCTCCTGCACGTAATCAGATAGTTGGATTTTTTTCTAATCTCATTCATGTAAAAATACTCAACATGACAATCATATTGGTGAAGCTTCTTCCTAATTTTCGTAGCTCCACCTGTAATTGAAACTCTTTTTCTCTGAGATGAAAAACAAAACAAAACAAACCTTCTTTCCCCATGGACTCATTATTGCAAAAAAGAGAAAATCAGTACATTTTAGCATTTAGTAGTTGTTCAGAACAGCAAATGAACAGACTTGTGTTATATTACAGTTTGGAAGGAAATTACATATAGAAAGGAGGGGGTTAATAACATTATGGCCTTCAGAGTCTTGTTAGTTGGCATATTCTTCATTTCTCAAACATGTCAACTTCCTCCTTCCCATGGCTACCTCAGCTGGGGACTGTCATCTGAAATCTGTCCCGCTCATTGGAAGGACTCGGGCGCTTTGGGGAGGAATAAGATACAGTAACCTTTCTATGGGAAGTGCACCTTTTCCTTTCCTCTTCTAACTCACATTGAAATCTGATTTCTCCCCATGAAGATGCTGCATAATTAATTCTGTCGGTAGCATAGTACATGAACAAACTGTAAAAGCTGAATTTGGAGGCTCAGTTATGGAATGCTCATTTAGGCAAGGCAATTTTGAAAGCTAAGCAGTGTAGTGTGTCTTTGGAAATGACAGAGCTGCATTGCCTCACACTCTTTCTATGCCTGGTGTATTTGATTGCATGTAAGTGGGATGTAGAATAATGCCTGAAGCAGCAGGGCAGCATCTAAGCCACCCACAAGAGACGAACGTACAGGACACTGCACATTCCCCCACGTCTGAAGGGCCACTAGCTGAGGTGTCCAGCTCCTGGGCCATCAGAATCAAATATCCTAGAGGCGGAAGGGACTTGAGAGGCCAAGGAATCCAACTTCTCATCCATTGTTCAAAATCACTTCTGCGATCTTTCTGACAAATGGTTGTCTAGCCTAGTACTTCCATACAACCGAACTCATAAACTAGTTAAAAGAATGATTATTTTTCTAGTCATGAATATGATGTTTTAGATTACAACAATCTCAGATTTGTAATATTGATGGTGTTTAACTGGCCCTTTGTGCAGAACACTGAAGAGCTCTAGGTCGTAATCAGAAGGCACGGGCTCCATTGCTGGCTCTGCTGCTGAATTGCTGTGTGTCCTCCAACAAGTGTCCAGGCCTCCTAGGCCTTCAGTTTTCTTGTCTGTAGTGTTAAGCAAGCTGTCTAGTCTTCAGGGGATTTTCTAGATATAAAATTCATCATTGCTGTAATACAACAATGTAAGTTTAGCTTCCTGGGAAGTTAATGAGCTGACTTTATTAAGACATGAGGAGTTTGGAGAAAATAACAGACATCATTTATCGGATCACAATTTGTTGTTTGGGAGATGGCCAAAAATGCCTCAAGTACTTTCAACATTGCTACTAACCTACCTTGGGCTAATTAAGTGACTCTTCTGGATCTCAGTTTTATCATCTGTGAAATGAATGGGTGAACTAAACAGCTTTAAAGTTCTATGATTCTGTGAATAATTTGAGAAAGGAAAATATCACCAACATTTTCCTTTCTCAAACAGATGATTTTGGTACCCGTATTAGGAAAACATTATTACCTTTGTTTTGGCATCTGACATTAGAGGCTGATGTGTGAATTTCTTAAATGAGCTATATATAACTAGCAATTGACATCACATCTAATTTAAAAATTTGAATAACTAGGGTCCCTGATTCTATTCTTTTTTCTTCTCTGAATTATCTTGCTTAAGAGTCCAAACATTTTGAAATTTTAACTAGAAGAAATGGAAGAAAGTAGACTCAGATGAGAGAATGGGGAGGGCCTAGAAAGGGCCACAAGAACTGCCTGGAATATTTAGTGAGTTTTTGAGAGGAAACCCATGTGGAAACTCAAAACTCGTCTTTCTTTATGCGGACTTTGAAGGCAAAGCCTGGAGGTGAGTGAAAGTTGCAGAGGAATGTGTAGAATTGATAGTAAGGAAAACAGTCTCATAATTTGGATTGTTTGCACTTCATGTTCCTGGAGGCCAGGCAAGTAAGTATTTCTGAGAGATATAGAGGAGAAACATTAAATGAGAGATGAGTTTAGGAATGACATGTCATGAAGGTCTACATTGGACTTCCATCTGGGACCTTCAATAAGAATGGAGGTAAAGTTACTGAGAAGCCATCAAGAACCAAGACTCTAACCCTGATACTCTACCAGGTTGACAAAAGAACCATTAACAAACTCAGTTTGAATACAGTTGTTTATCCAGCAGCAAGTCCTCTTACTAGCACTGTATTATTCAACCCACATTTCACTATCTTGTCTGTTGGGATAACATGGGAATGTACAGGTGCTTTAGATATATTAGGTGCACACTATATTTCCATAGTTTACTATATCCAATGCAATAAAATGCCCATGGAAAGCCCACTTTATACAAGGTAATATCAGGAAGATTTTGGCTACTCATGTGGGTTCTTTTGTGTTTGAATTGGTCAGTTGATTCTAAGTTGTTTTTCCATATAGGCCCTTCTGGCAGATAACTATTGATGCCAAGGAAGCTTTGCTGGTCAAATGGCCGCCTCAGTAAGTAGGCAGAAGTCATCCTCAACACAATAATAAAGGGTAAAAAGTTGAGGGAGCCTAGTGGTAGGAACTTGAGAGAATGAATTTAAAGCGTTGAGCCTCAGGCCCCTCCATGTCAAGGGGGCTGTTAGATTTGAAAGAAGCCTTTATATGTAAAAGTCACAGAAAGCTAGTAAAGCTGGTGGGCAGGGCATGGATTATGTAAGGAGCCCAGGAAATGAGAGGAGGTGACCTAAATCTCAGTTCATTCATTCATCTAATTTATTCACTCAACCAATATATATTGAGCATGAGGTATTGTTCTAGATGTAGAAGATTCTGGAGTGAATAAAATAGATGAAAATGCCTGCCCTCATAGAGTTTATATCAAGTAGTGGAGTTGTTTTCTAGTGGATTAAACAGTAACTACTCTTAGTAGGTTATGGGAAGAGCACTTTGGGAAAGCTGCTAGCACCGGTAGGTAGATGACAGAAAATTCAGTGCCAAAGTAATGGAGTGCTGTGCTGTTTGGGGGATCCCTGGGAATTCTGCTCCAGGTGCAGTTCTTACGTTTAAACTACTGGATGAACAGTAAAACAGGAGGACAGATGGAAGACTCAGTTGGAAACATTATATAATACTTCTTTCACTTACTGAAAACACTGACTTTAATAAATAAACATTGATGAGACTTGTGAATACATCACGTAGAACTTTGGAGAAATTAATTTTGAATAGGAATTAGTCAATGAAATTATACAAAAAGTTCCAGCTGATCTTACTAGCCTTAACTTCAGTTAAAAAAAATTCTGAATTAAAAATTTTCATTAAAAACAATTAACATTACTTTTCAAATTTATGTACCTTGTTTATGTAAATCCAATCTAATATTATATATTACCTACAATAAATAAAAGGAAAATTAATGTAGTGTTTTGTTTTTATGAAATTAAAAATGATAGAATTTCAGAAATGTGAAGATGATAATTCTGTGCACATAATGTTAACTTGTATAAATCATTTGGGATTGAATTCTTGAAACTTGAAATAAAACATGTCCTTGTGGTTTCAGAAGCATTTTTCCTCTAACGAGATAAACAGAGATATCAAAGACAGTGAGACAGAAATACTTTGTCATTTTGTTCTCTGCAAGAAAAAGAAAGTAGAAAAATTGGTAGGAATTCATTGGGGCTGCTCTTTATTCTGCTAATGATTTATTTGTTTTCCCCATTGCTTATTTTCCATGAAATTAATAGTCTGTATAGGACCCACCAAGTTCTACCTGACACAGAAATAGATTGATGATTTTCTTTAGCTCACTTGTAGACCAAAGTATCATTTGTGTTGGAATAATTATCTCCCAAGAGCAGATATATCTAGGAAAGCTGAGAGGCTAGCATTCTTTCTTTTTCCTGACCCTCTAGCTCACATACCATTCTCAGACCTTCTCTTGGATGAGAAGATGCTGCTGGCAAAGGGATTCCTCAGTTTGGGGGGTCCTGGGGATATCATTAAGACTTCCTTTTTCCCTTCTTTATATCTCAAGGCAAGTGGTCTCCACAACTGTTTTGAACATCATTCTATATAATTCATATTTTTTTCATTTCTAAATGACATGCATGGGCTGTACTAACATATACATCATAAAAGAGACAAATGCAAATTTTGAAGGCATGTGGCAATGAACAGATAGAAGTTCAACTGTTTTCACCCCACGTTCCAAAGGATTGCCTGTGTACCCCTGGCATGTGCACACTCCACTTGGAAGACTGCTCCTCTCACTGCTCATTAGCACAGGCAGGTTTCTCA
Source organism: Smutsia gigantea (assembly GCA_032199065.1). Taxonomy (NCBI): domain Eukaryota; kingdom Metazoa; phylum Chordata; class Mammalia; order Pholidota; family Manidae; genus Smutsia; species Smutsia gigantea. Next base: position 144,023 of record JAVSCE010012269.1, on the reverse strand, counting down.
TCTGGGCAGGGAAAGGAGTGATTTTCCCTATCATGGTTGAAATTTATGGTGAGTCTCCCAGGGACACATGTTCACTTTGCACAGGGAGGGAAGAAGACACATTTTACTTCTGTATCGTATTTGAGGTTAGGCACAGTATTAAATGAGCTCTTTTTGATTAAACAACCAGCAGCTCATACTACACAACTCTTAATGACTAGATTTGTAGTTTTGTCCCACAGTGTTGGAGGCTGACTGTGCCCAAATGTGATTCTGTGTTTCAACACATTCTAGTGTTAACACTCCTGAAGCTTATCTTGAATAGAAGCTAAATTCTTACTTGCCACTCTATCAAAAAAAAAAACTTGCAATTTTTCCATCTGCACATAGGAATTTTCTTTTAAAAGTGATTTATAACACAAAAGTGGATGATATTTTAAGTGGCTCGTGATCAAAATTGCCTGAATCAATGACATTTGTACCTACCATGTCTCGTGGATAATATTTAGCAATGGCTTTGAGGAGAAAAAGAGTTTTTGCTATGTCATGGAAAGTGCACATCCAATTACATCCGAGTCACTGTGATTTTTTTCCCTCAGCTACTGATTTTTCTTCTGCAAATCTCAAAAAGGGCCCTCAAACCCTGCCAGGCAGACTTCTCATAATTGCAAGGTTCTTGATTGCTATAGAAGATAAGCTTTTGTTGGGAGAGCATCTGGACATTCTATTCCATTGCAGAAGTTACCAAGACTCCCAGTGTCAGTGCCAAGTGGGGTGGGAACACTGGAGGATTTAGGCAGGTCATAGGGTTTTCCCAACAGTTACCAAGAGTGAACTCTCCTTTTCTCTCTGTGGGTGCCTGCAGTGCAGTGGACCCAGGTTATTGATCTGTGACCTCTGCTGAGCGAACCATGACCTTGGATTGCCTGGCTCCTCACCCCCTGAGCCCACCTTTCTTGAATCCATCTTGTTTCTTAGGGAGATTCCACTATCCTCTGATACTCCAGTGTATGAACATGTCAGTTCCATTGTCTTGCATTATTTGGTTAAAAAAATAAAAATAATGAGATTTGGTTCTCCTCTTCACTTCCCATCCCCTTGCAAAAGCAACTGGGGAAATTGAAGGGAAAAGTTGGAAACAACCAAATTGGAGGGTTCACAGTGAATGTGTCTCCTTTGGAGTAAAACATGAGCTCAGTATTTTGGGGTGATTCGGGTAAGATCATTTTAACCATGTAGACTTATTTTAGGTTTTTAAAATATGTTCTTTAAAAAAAAACACCACACCATTGATATCATCTAAAGCTTTGCACAACCGGTTGTCAAGATTTGTATCAAAATAAAGGGCTTTGTAAATAGAAAATGGACTCTTCAAAACCTGGTCAAATTTATGGCAGTTTATTTTTTTCACTTTCTTACAGTGTTTCCCTGTGGTTAAAAGTGATTGCAGTGATTAATCTGTTTTATTGCAAGTTTTAACTAAAAGGATGTAACTGAACTTCTTGAAGCATGAGAGAATCGGTATCAGCGTTCTGAGGCTGGTAGCCTTTGTTTGCTGCAGAGTAACGGGAAACTCCATGCTGCACTCCTTCTTTGTTGTAATTCAGCCAGATAAGCTGACTGCAGACCAAACAATAATGTTGGGGAGACACCCATCAGGGAATGCATTAGCAAGTGAAAAATGGGGAATGATACACACCATATTTTGGTTTCTGCTCTCTTGAATTACTACAGACACACTGGATTAGTTTCTGTAACTTGCTGGATGGTCCCCAGTGTTCAGACTTTCTTATATTTTTTTCATAGGTAAAAATCAATCAACTAATTTCTCCTCTAAGGAGCTAAAGGATGAAATATGTTCCCTTTTGGTTTTTCTAAGTTGTTTGATACTATACAGGTAAACAGGGGAGGAGATTCCAGAAATGTAAGTGGGAAATTCAGAATGTATAGATAATTCCAGAAGGCTTAATTAATCATCCCTTTACAACAGGTCACTCAACTGCAAATCAAAGCTGATGCTTCCATCTGCCCTGCCAATAAGCACTGACTGGCAGACTTAGGGGATCTAACGGCGGTGGAACAGTCAGTGTAGAGAAAGTGGTGAGTAAGGGGTGGGAGGCTGATTTGGCTTGGATCTCTTTTGTCCACATTAAAAAACTTTTGTTTAGTGTAGGGGGTATAATAAATATTTGTTTCACTCAACAGTCAACAAATATTGCTAAGTGTTGAAAAGGAAATGCTTTTGAAAATAAGAGGCTGCTTAGTGAAAAACATAGGTGCCCTGTCCTCCTTGACCTGTGCTTTTGTGCTTTCCCTCATCACACCCCGAGCAGGGAGGTAGTCAAAGTAGGTGAGGGGTGGGCTGTTGTTTAGTTTGTTTGAGTGCCATTTTGTAAGTTCTCATAATTTTGAAAACTGCTTACAGTAATGTTTATAGCTGTCATGGAAGGTTAAGCCCGTGGATCTTGTTAAATGGTACTCAGTGACGTTATCCTGAAATACAATAGAATTGATCACCTATCACATGATTGAAAAATCATGAACCAAATCATCAGAGCAGAAGAAACCAAAAATATGATGGGGGACAATGGACTCCAGACTGATTGGAGCTTCGTATTTGCCTTATGTCACTGATAGTTGAGAATCACTTCTTCCAGGTGATTTAATCCTTCACCCCTAACACATTGTAGAGAAACTTTGTTTGGTGTTCAATTAATGGGAATACTGGTTGAAGGAAGCTAAAACTAACAAGGACTGGAAAAATAGAGAGGAGCTGGGCTAGAGAGTGGCAGGAAAAGCGACAGTGACTGCTAGCATCAATGTTTCTGAAAAATACTGTCTTTTTGGTGCAGATGTTTGAAACACACCAAACAAAAGACACACAGAAACTGTTTACTATTCAGCAGTAAAAGAAAATTCAGCCAGAAGATGTCCCCCGAAGGAGCATCAAAGTCATGTTGTATTTCTTTCCTTTTTTTCTCAAGGGCTACCTTTTCTTTCTGAAAGAAACTCAAATTGGTAGGAAGAAAATGAGTAAGCACATGTAGAATCAAAGATTCACAGAGTTGAAAGGAACTTTGAGCAGTGATCCTCACCTGGCTTTTTTTACTATGATGCCCTTGATAGATGATCTTCATGTGTGCTACCAATGCCTGTCAATTACATGCCCTTCCTAGCACACCAGCTCCAACTCCCTCCTTTTCTTTCTGAAAGCATATTATCAGAATGCCTGTGAGGGAGGGGATGTTGTTATCAGCATAATTTCAAATCAGTTTTAACTTACAAAACAGAGTCAATTATTGGAGGGGAGTGTGGGGGGAGGACCTTCAATCCTGTGTAGAAAAGGTTTAGAGACAGTAGTCTGACTGGCATTGGGGGTGGGGGATTTTTCCAGATTGTGTATTTTTTAGAGGCAGGGGTTTTAAGGGGAGCTGATGGATATTGTGATCATGGGTGCTTCACTCCCCCCCAAGTCATCCCCAGGTACCACCACTGATTTGGAAAATTGGGAGCTGTAATAAATAACTCATTACCTGTAATCTTCTGAACTGGTTCCAACACACCTGATGTGGGAAAAAAAAATTTTAAGTGACATGAAAAATCACAGAAGGTCACAGTTTTGTATGCTCTCCCAATGTGACAGACTTATTGAAATAAACATTTCTGAGAGCCCCTGAGAAGCATTTCAGTAGAGCAGGTCCCTATTCTCTAAACTACACAGACAGATGAGTCTGCAGTAATATTTTGATTATGCCATGGGGGAAATTGAGTGCTTCCTGCAAATGGGCCCCAGTTTTCCTTGTGGAAATTCGTGGCATAGGCGTTTTTTAGAACACGTTTTTATTTCTAGATTATCAGAGTTCTTCTTTTAGCACTCTTCCGATTCTATTTGCAGGTTAAAATGGCACACCTTTTTGTCCTCCGGCCAAGTAGTCTCCCACATCTGTAGTTTCCTGGAGTTGTTTTTATTTCTGAAAATGTCCGGTGCACCAGCATTTCTGATTAGCTAGGAAACATTATAATTTGAGTTGTGAGTCTTATTTTTTAAATGCAATTAATAAGTACTTAATAAACATTTAGGCACTCATGTAGGTGTTTTTATCAGTTAGGAATCTTTTAGTGCCAAATCATAAAAAGGCCTCCCCAAATGGCTTAACCTACAAGGAAAATGTATTATCACCCATAGGAAGAAGTCTGGAGGAAGCCTGTTCCGGGGCTGATTAAAGATTCAGTGCTCTTGGACTTCAGCAGTCCCAACATGGGTGATTTTGCTTTCTGGATTGTCTCTTCTGGTCACGGCAGTGCCACGAGTCATTTCCTCACACAGCAACAGTTCAAAAGCAAGGAAGCAAGGGAGGCTATGCCCCTTTTTGGTGAGCCTCTTTTACAATAAATGTAATTTCCCAGAAGTCTCCCAGCTGACTTCCCATAAGTCTTATTGGTCAGAATTATGCCACGTGACCATTCCTAAACCATTCCCTGACAAGTGGAATAGAATGATCATAATTCCCTTAGATCAATCAAGTTTTCCCCCTGGTGTTAGGGAAGGGCCTAGTCTCCCCAAGAAGCATTTGGCTGCCTGATACCTGAACAAAATCTGGCCTCTGTTAGGTAAGGAAGAGTGGTTGTTGTGTACACAACCATAGTGCCTGGCATAGCAGGGAAGTTCAAATGGCAGTCCTGTCTACCTGTGGTCCTTCCATAGGAAGGACAAGACTGAGAGGAGAACCGAGACTTCCTGCTAACTCTTGCAGATTTACTATGTTCTCCCTCCACTTCCTGCCCTGATAGGCACAGGGGAGGAAAGAACATGTTTTTCCCTCCACAATTCTAGGTTCTCTGGCTAGGGCCCTATAAATTGGACTGACAAAAGACAGATTAACAAGAGAAAAACAAACAGAAGTTTAACATGTGCATTGTGCATATACCTGGGAATACTCAGAGAGAAGTAGCTCAAAGTGGAGGTTAGAACTTGAGCTATTTAGCATTAAACAAAAGAACAATACATTTTTAGATAAGTGACCATGCAAAGGAAAAGAACTTTGAATTTCTTGGGCTGGCAAATTATGGGAAGGCAAATACAGGTGGAAAACTAATGCTGGCTAGGGACTAGTTCTAGCAATAATTTTTATGTAGATCCTTGTGGCATTGTCTCTGGGTTGATAAGGGTCTAGAGTTGTCTCTGGTGATTAACTTCTATCCTTCCTGGTAGAGAGGGGAAGGAGGGGGGCACCTTTACAATTTTTGTCCTGCTTTTAGACAAATAGGAGGAGAGATTTTTTTGGTACCATTTCTTCTTAGTAGATAGCTCACAATAATCCTTAGGCCAAAGTGGCATATTTTGGGGTGGCATATTCTGCCATCCTTCATGACAGCCTTGTGCTTTGCATTCTGAAGTGCTGTTTGTGAATCTTTCATCTCTAGTGACCCAGAGACTACATGGTTGTTTCTAAGGAGGCTTATTTATGTAATTGCTGTTTTAAAAAATGGAATGTAAAGTGTTCAAAATTGTGCACTTGAGGGGATATAAATGCACTCCAAGATCTGACGGTGCAGTTGCTATAAATTTAATGCACACTGGTTTGGGGAGGCCAGTGTTTCAGTGCTTCCCAGATGCACGGCCTCTGTCCCTGCCTCCATTCCCCCCACAATATGACTTGTTTTAATTTCTTGTAGGAAAATAACAACAGGAGCAACACATTTCATTCCCATCCCTTGACTGCTAACTGAGTGACCATCACTACAACTTCCAAGCACATCTGTCACTATGACAACTTTGAGAAAGAGAATGAGCGAATCCCTCTGCTATTGCCTATGTCCTGATGCGCTGATAGAGGCAAATATTCAAAATTTGAGAAACCAAGCAATTCTTTTTGAAGAAAAACTGCTTTATTCATGCCTGTGTTGGGCTTGAATGTCCTTGAAATTCTGTGAAGAATTGTTTGCTGTCAAAATTAGAAACCCGGGAGGCCACCCGAGGAAGCGGTTGTTTGGCCGCGAGTGATCCTGTGTTTGGGGGAGTGGGTGCAGGGAAAGGGTGTCCAGATGGAGCCCAGTCATCTCGGCAGGAATGTTCGGGTCCAACCACCCAATGCACCTCATGTTTCCTGATGGAATTGTCGTGCTCCTCTTGGACCTCTCATTTGAAACCAAGAGACCTATTTATTGAAGCATTAATAGTTATTAAAGTATCTAAAGATACTTCTCTAGAGCAGGAATTTCAAATCAAGAAAACAATCTGAACTGTTGCAGATGGGCTGAGCCAGCAGAATTTTAGCACAGACGCCTCAGAAGATGGTTTAGAGCCACAAGGTATGTGGGTGGACATATATTTGGACCACCAGATTGCATTCCAATTTGTAGGTTTGAAAAGAAAAAAAAAAAGAGAGAGCAGACAGGAAAGAAAGGAATGTAGGAAGGAGCAAATGAATAGCTATTTGGTAGATCTTTGAGGATCTCTGTAGGATCTTGTTTCTTTAAATATCTATTCAGTACATTTATCTTTCTAAACTACAATCTTATCATGCCTTTTCTTCGATTAAAGATCTGTCTGATGGATTCCTCAATAAATTAAACATAGAATTACCAAATGTCCCATCAGTTCCACTCCTAGGAATATATTGAGAAGAGTGAAAACAGACTCAAACTAAATCTTCATGATTGTTCATAGCAGCACTATTCGTATTAGCAAAAGGTGGATACAACCCACATGTCCATCAACTGATGACTGGATAAACAAAATGTGGTGTGTCTGTATAATGGAACATTATTTGGCCATCAAAAGAAAAGATGTGCTGGCATATGCTATAATATGGATGAACCATGAACACACATTAAGTGAAAGAAGCCAGACAGAAAAGGCAATATACTGTACTGTTCTTTCTATAGAAATATCCAGAATAGGCCAAGCCATAGAGACAGAAAACAAGGAGGGAGGAATAGGGAGTGACTGCTTAATGAGTACAAAGTTTTCTTTTGGAAATAGTTGGAAGGCTGAACAATGTGCTAAATGAAATTGAATTATACACTTTAAAATGGTTAAAATGATTAAAAAAACCCACCCAACTCTGATGATTTCCCACTGCCGATAGCTACAAGTTTAAACTTCTCAGCAGGTCATAAAATAGCCTTCAGCATGTGATAGGGGCTCCAACTACTCTTCTGATTAGATACCCAGTCACTTCTCCATGAAATCTAGGATCAGGCTACAACCAGCCTGATATTTGCTATTGTCTCAGTGCATATGCCCTTCTCTCTGGGTCATTGTGTATCCTCTTTCTTCTGCCCGACATACCATCCCCTTGTCCATCTGGCCGTTCTTCCAGAATGGGCTTGGAAGTACAGCACCATTGTTACTCCCTCTGTAAATTCCCTTGACTCTACCTTTAGCCCCTCATTCCCTGCAGAATTAAGTGCTTTACTAGCTGGAACCCCAGTGTGCTTTATACGTACCTCCAATACAGTACTTTCTACATTATGTTGTGGTCTGTTTCCTCATCCATTTTCCTCCTTACCTTAAGGCCAGGGACAGATGCCACCCAGCTCAGTACCTGGCACATGGTGACCTTTCCAGAGAATGGTTCTTGAACAAATTCCATTGGATTGATTTAAATCGCAGTCATTTCGGGTCCTTTCTCTTCTCACCCACTCCACTGTGTTTCATTTAATTCAAGAACAAGGAGAAGGGAGAATTATTCCCAGTTTTGAAGACTAGGAAACTAATAATTAATTCAAAACAGATAAAAGTACTTCTTGGCATTAAAAAAAAATAACAGTAGTAGTAGATGTAAAAAGAAAATTACGGATGCTTTTATTTTTGAAGTAAAATTAACAGAGCGCTTCTTTATGGGAGATTTTCTTTGCAAAATGTTCTTAATCCTTAATTAAAAGATTATATTATTATTGAGGTTTTCTTGTTTTTCTGCTTATCCCCACAGGAAGTCCCTGCCCTCTCACAGGACATAGCAGGTGGTTTTCAAATACTAGAAATTCAACACATTGGGAGTGTCTCATCAAGTTCATTCTAAGTATCTCCTGGTACAGTTTTGGCATACTGACTGTCGTTTTTTCCAATAAAATTGTTGAAAGTGCAGTTACAGACTTTCTATGGCCAGAAAGCTGGAATAAACTGCTGAAAGACTGCTGGTTGCTGCCCTCCCTCAGGCTGTCAAACGAGCTGTTTGCCTGTGTCAGAATTGCTGGGATGGGATGGGTCCTAGGCTGGAAAAGCCTGCACGGTCACATGGGGTGCAGGGGTGGCGTGAGCTTCCGGCTCTCCCGGCGGAGGGGACTCTCCCAGAGAACTGTGGCTTTGCTGGTATTCTAAGTGACCTCCCTCCCAGCAAGTCTGTTGTGTAGTTTTGGAGGTGACAAGAGTCAGGATACCTGGAGCATCGCCTCCACTCTGCTGTTAACTAGCCATATGACCTTGGGCAAGTCAGCTCACCTCCCTGGACCTTCATTTTCTCTGTGTAAAGATAGAGGTTGGATCAGTGTAACCTGTTGGGTCTCTTGCAGCATTAACTGGCTGTAATTAAAGGATGCCCAGAAAATGAAGCTTAACTAACTCAGCAAAGTGTAAGGATAGAAAAAAGTTTGTTCTCCCTAAAGCAGATAAGTGTTAGGACAATCTACATTTGAGAGGCTTTTCCCGTTTTCAAATTGTTCACCCACATGTCTTTCCTTTGCTCCTTTTGATACCGGGGTTCTTGTTCACGAAGACAAAGAATGAGCTTAGCAAACACCCAAGGTAGGAGAGCAAGGTACAGGCTTTTATTTAGAAATAAAGTGAGAGGTAAGAGCTCCTGGCTCATGCCAGGAGGGGACAACAGAGCCCGGGGTGGTGTGTTGTCTAGGGGTTTTATAGGCAAATGAGGATTTTTCAGGAACATGAAAAAATGGCTTAGGGGTGTGGACTTGTACTACTTGCCCTGCCCTCAAGGTGGCCTGGGTTGTTCTCTGCTTGCTAGGGCTGTTTACAGTGAAGTCACGGGTTATACTGAGATACCCTTCTTTATCTGTGAAACACTCAAGCATTCTAGGCCAAGTTGCTCCTGGCCTTTTGACTTTTAACTGACCTCATAGAAGATGTCTATATTCTTAGTCTGGTATCTTGATCCTAGAGAATTAGTGTGACCTTGACTTTGCATAATGCTTAACACAGAGTTTCAAAAGGGACTTCTTTGCCCATTCTTATATTGCTCTGACTGTAAATATCCCGCCCTGCTTTTTCCAGAGGCCTTCACTCTACTCTGACTACATCCATGGTCCCTGTCTCACGTTGACTGTGACATGCTTTCTTACTACTAATTTCCTTTTTCATTTTATGAGGGTTTCAAAGGAGAAAGCAGGACTTTCTCTATTGTTTTAGGAATTCTCTTCCGTGGGAGCAACATTTGCCATTTGGTTGGAGGGACTCAGCTGTGTAATTTTTTTCTTCTTAGATGATTTCATAAGGAATTGGTAATAATAAATTATATCTTGCTTTAGAAACTGGAGTTAGATTTTACAAAGAAGGAGTACCCTTTAGAAAATTGCATTGTAATTTAACTTTGGCCTTACTTGTTCATCTTACATTTCTTTGGAGAAGTTTTGGAAAAATTTTGATGAAAGAAAAGAAAAATCACCTTTTTTTTTGTTACTATAGCAAAAAATTCTAGGGTTATTCCTTCTTTGCTTCATTAGAGTATTGAATACTCATAATCCACATGAAGTCAATGGGAAGTATACAATGTTATGCTTCCTTTTGATCCAAAGTTTTAGAGATGTGCTTTCTGAGTTTAATAATGCACTGTGTTAAGTACCTGGAAGTTACAGTTGATGACTTTAAATTAGTTCATATTATGGATCCTGATGCCTTATTTCAGTTTCTTTTTTCTTTTTTCCTTGAATGATATTTTAGGTGACTTGCCAAGGGTTGTAATCACCATAATAGCTAATTTCACTGGAAGCCATATTCAGAAAATTTGAGCATGATATGACTTTCCTTAACCCCGAATTTCCTCCTTTATGCAGAGGAAAGCTGCACCCAGGTAAACTCTTCAGTCACCCATGGCAATGATTATAATGGCCGACCTGCCACTCACTTCTGATCCTTGATAGGACCAGTTTTTACTTAAATCCTTCCATACAAAACAGAGATTAGATAGATAAGCCAATCATCTGTATCGTGCCCATCAGGGTCAGTCTGGATCTTTTGAGAGAGCCGGTGTGTGATTCCAGAAGACAGACTGCGCATGATGGTGTAGGGTATTAGACATATCACCTCACCTTTGGCCCTGCTGTATGCATTTTGTTCATTTGGAAGACTTACTGAGAAGATTGTCTAAGAGGAGGAAAATGAGCCTGTCAAATGAAGGTTAACTAACCTACATTGAACAGAGAGATAGGGAAGATGATAGGGAAAGGCAACTGTGGAGAATGAGAGGAGAACCATCACAGAATGGTTTTAACTTTGGTCTCTTATTTGGGACTATTTCTCAGGAAGTTTCTTCATTCTTTATTTCCTTGTACAAACAATAACACCATGAAAGAGTCTTACAAAATTCATGGGAGATTATGAGCTAGAAAAGTGAAATCACTCTGTAACAGCCATATGATGAGGAGTGCCCTCCTGGGATATACGAAAAAAGCAGCTTAAATGCACACAGCACATTCCTTTCACAAAACTCAAAGCAATTTTTTACAAAGAGAAAAGGGAGACATGTTCTCTGACTAAGCAGATGTTATTGAGGAGAGCAACACGGGAACTGCTGGTAATTGCTATTTGTATACAGAGGGAATGTGTCCAGAGAAAGGGTAGGGAAGATGAGGAGTCCAGGCTACCAGGGGCTAGAGGCCTGGTCCTGGTTCTTCCTGCTACCTGTAGGACCTTGGCAAGTCATTTTAACATCTCTAGACCTCAGTTTTTCATTTTCAGAATGAAGAGTTGAACTTCGTGATTTCTAAGAGATTTCCAAATTATTACATTTTATGGTTTATTTAGAACATCAGGAGGCAAAGGGTGAGTTTTCCGGATAGCTAAAACCTACCTTTCTTTGGGTCTTGTTTTTATCTATTTGAATATATTTATTGAATGCATTATGCACACCTCTGCCTTCTGAAATGGAGCACTGAATTTAACTTTTGCTTAATGACTTCAGGTTATCATTATGAACTATGGTGCAATACTTAGGTACCCTGAGGGAATACAGAGGTGTGTAGAACGATTTGCCTCAAAACTAAATGGCAGTCTACTATCCTTTAAAAGAGAGATTGTGCTTGTTTTAAACTTGCTGCTTTTCTAAATATCACCTCCTCCTGCTTCTGTTGTCTGCCTCCAGCTGTCCTTTTTTTATATTCCACTTTGCTGCTTCTAATGGGCCAGAAACAGGGGGCCATAGATGAAGCAAGTGGGAATTAGGTCTGAAGTTAGAGTAAATAAGTAGTCTCTCGGTGAGGTTTCAGGAGGTATTCCTGCAAATGAAGACTTTGGGACTTGTCACTGCTTGATGCCTTTGCGGGTGTTTTCTGTGTTGTAGTAAGTGAGCTTTGGGTAAGTACGGTATCAAGGTATATGGCACTTCCAATTTACGGAATGATGTAAAGTTTGCGGCCATTCTTCCTAGAGGAGAAATGGGAATGAGAGCAGGGCAAGAATGATGCAGTCCTAGGGACTGCAAGAGGGCTCAGAAACAGAAAGGGGTCACTGGGAGGGCTGAGGGGTGGGCGTGGGAGAGTGCCCAGATGATTGACAGGCATGGTGTGATCTCATTTGTAGGCCTTGCCACCCAGTCATCCTGTTCACAGCCTTGGCTTGCCAGTCATTCCCTACCATGACAGCCCGTTACTACCTCCTTTAGATAAAGCAGATAATACAGGAGGCATGGCAGTGTCAGGGTTGCATTTGTGCTCATAGATGCTGAACTTCTCGTTCATTGTTATCCTATTGATCCTTAAACCACTTGCAGCAGATTAAGAAAATGTCAATTGGTTATTCATTTTCTGTGTATTTACATGAAAATACCACTTTATTAGCTTGGAAAATACAGTATCTTTCATTTCAGCATAAATGTGGACACTGATTAATTTGCACTTGTTTAATCCACAGGCTTGGCAATTTGGGGAAGCCTCTTACCTCTTTTGTCCTCCCTCCTCATAGTCTCACCTCACCAGTCCAACAAAGCCAAGAAAATGTTATATTAGGCTATTGGAGCCATATTAAAAAGTACCACTGGGTGTCTCTAAACTTCTAGAAGTTTTAAAACAAATAAATAAGTGTCACATAGGTCTGTCTCTTGTGGGGCTCTCTTGCTGTTTTCTGGGCATATCATCAGAAAAGCAGTCAGACCTGGTGCTCTCCTGGGACCGCAGCTTCCCTGCCCAGAGGTGGGCAGGAGTTCAACCTAGACAAGAGGGAGCTAGGAGGCCAGTGTCTATAGCTCTGGCTTCATGCAAGATTGTGTTTACGTAACTCCCGAGTGGGGATAGAGAGGTGTGGGGAAAAAAAGATAATCAGTAACAAGAGAAATGGGACTGCATGTAGCACCCCTTCTGGCACGGAGGTTAAGTGTGCTATGGCCGTGTACCAGTTATATTAGCTTTTTCCTCCCTTTTAACAGTCAGCACGGATGACAATGGGCGCAACATGGAAGCAACTTCTGCTTTTTTCTCTTCTAATGCTGGCCCCCTCCTCACATTTAGAAAAATGCCGTCATATGCTCCAGATTTAGGAATTATAGTCCCTGTAGCAGGTGTAGCCTGTGGCCTTATTTATCCAAGGCTTTGGATTGACTTCTTTATTGATTTGGGCTGATAATCATGCAGTCTGTTGGGCTGTTTCCAATTATTTTGGCTACCTTAATTATTGGATTGTGCATGATATGTTCTGTTCAAATAATTTCTCAGCAATAAGAATCAAAGCAGCTGAAGAGTGCATCCATCTACCTAGTTGCTATCTGCTTCTGCCTCTAGCCCTTTGTGTCATGTGAAATGAATCATTTTGCTTCCCTGTTTTTCATTTTCCTTCCTGGGAACATAGAGAGAATGATATTTATCTTGTGGCTTAAGATTTAGGGTCACTAAATATCAGGCACTAGCAAAATGTAAATTGTTGCTATCAGTTTGATAAGACAATTCACACTGACTTCATATAGTTAAAGTCTTTATTTTCTTCTAATTATAAAACTTTCATAAGCACATGCTCCTTGTAGAAAATGCAGAAAGCTGCAAAGAAAACAAAAATCATCTATAACCCCGCAAATCAGTTATATAACTCTGTTAAAGTTTGATTTATTTTCATCCAGTCTTTATGCAAATATATACACAAAGACATAGCTGAGGTATGATATCTACTCCTTTGCATCTAGCATTAAGCCACAAGAATTTTCAGATTTTCATCATTTTAAATATCTGCATAGATTTTAATGTGTGGATGCAAAGCCTTCTAGTTAACTAATCTTACTGACTCCTGTATCACCTCATATCCCTTTTTTTGCCCAACTGACAGAATCAGCTATCTGAAATAAAACTTGGTCATATCACTTTCCTGCTTAAACCCTTCTGTAGCTCCTCATGAGGCCTTGCAGCGAGGGATTAGGAGCTCTTCCTTGGTCTTGCCAGCCTCCTGTCTTACCTACTATTCCTCATCACTTGCACCTCCAGCAACACTGAAGCTCTGTCCATCAGTCCCTGTACACACCCCTTGCCTCTACACCTTGACTTTTGCAGCTCTTCTGTCTGGAATGCCCATTCCATCCCCTAACCATCATCCTTGACCTGGCTGACTTAGACTGAGTTCTACAATTCACTCTAGGAGGGCTGACTTCCACTCACTAGGAGCCTGTTTCTCTGGGCAGGTCCGCAGTGGCCTGCCTGTATCTCCATCACTTACATGATGGCTGGCCCCCTCCAGTCCACACTAGGACAAGAGTGAAGTGTTTTATGCTTCTTTTTTTTTAAAAACCAATTCTGACCATGTCAGCAATCCTGATCATTTTCAATCTATGTTGACTTCATTGCTGCTCACATAGGGACCAAGTCTCAACCCTCCTTCAGGCCATCCATGGTCTATAAACATCTTCCCTGAACCTCCCGGTCCTCCAAGCCCCAGTCGTGCAGGCGTTCCTCTTCACAGCCCTTGTACATGCCCTTCCTTCTGCCCCACAAAGACAGGGCTGTTCATCCTCGGACCTTCATCATCTTGGACTGCCTCCCCTTGCCCTCATAGCTCAGGCACCTCGTTCCGGGGTCTCAGAGCACTGTGTGCTTCTCCTTTACGTCACAGTTGTAATTTTATATCTGTTTGTGCTATTTCAATAGTGCCAGCATTTTTCACTAGCCTTAAGCTCCCTGAGGGTAAGGCCTGTGTTATTTTTGTTCACTTTATAGGTAGGACTGGATTTGGGGAAGATCTAATAGCTGAGGTTAGACAAGCTCTTCAACAAATCAGGCCAGATAAGACCCCTTCATTTAGATGTGACCAGGTAGGACAATACAGAGTGTGGGTCAAAGCTGATCATGCATAAAGCATGTCTGGTCTCTTACAGTCCTTTTAGTACGCTATGATATCAATATTATCAGCCCCAATTTATAGATTAAGAGAATTTCATAAAGGTAACAGGTGGTAGGACCATGAACTAATGTGAAGCTAACCTCTGGGATAGGGAGGCAATGTGGAATAAAGAATGTGCTGGTCCAGGTTGTCTGGTAGGAAGTGATGGATTGTAGAGCCCCATATGTTTGTTTGCGAGTGTCAGGGTGTGTTTTGGCAGCTGACTGGCTCATTGTGTGGTCTTATACCAGCCAGGCAGAGAAGGGGGTCAGCCAGAAGCGGGGAGTGCTGCGGAATCTGACTTCATCTCTGCACACGCATGCTCCCGGTGATGGTGTGCTCTGAGACCTTTGCATTGTCCTACACAGGTGGGGGCAGCTGCTGGCCAGGCTGCCAGGCTCCTCAGAGGGCACTGTAAGTCCCAAGGAAGATGACACCAGGTGCTTGGACTTTGGAAAAGTACTTCTGAGCTCTGCCAGGCAACAAAGGTGGGCTTCCTGCTGTTAGTCCAGGGCTTTTGGTTTCCCCTGGAGGAGTCTGAGGACTGTGGGATGTCCTGGGACATTGACCATCTAGCCCCAGGCTTCAAAACCTGACAAAAGCACAACAGAAATATTCTGGTAGAGAATAATCCATAAAGGATCTTGTCAGAGAGTTTTAAAATTTTTCTTAAGAATTTTCTTAAATTAGGTTCTTCTTTTAATTACCTAGTTACCCCTCAGAAACTTGGAACAGTACCATTCCTTATCAACGTATTCCCCGTCAATTATGCACGGGCTCAGGCTTATGGCGCCCAGGGTGATGCTTAAGTACCAGGCAGCGGGAAGTTGTTCCCCTTGGGCTGGGGGCAGTGATAGGAATGCTAATACGCTAGAGCTCGGCTGAGAGCTGAAGGGAGAGGCCTCACTGAGCATGGTGGGGGACAGGGTGGGGAGCAGAAGAAAGGCTCCTTGCCTGGGCAGGGACAGGGTGAATTGTGATGGATGTTAACCTTTACATTTGTGGTTCTGATAAACTCTGCCTACTCTCTGACCTCAAATAGCTGATTAAAGCAATGCTTAGCAAAACTGCCTAATGGCACTATCCACCCCCAGTTGTCTGTCAGTCAAGCTGCTTGATGTAAAATTGGGGCTGGAAATATTATGTGGGCATGTTCTGAGGAGATGTGGTCAAAATGTGACGGGCTGTGTGTGTGTAAAAAATGCAATGAGAACAGTAGAAAGGTGCGGCTCTAGATTATATGCAAGTTATCTTGTCCTCTCCTTGTCCTCTGACAAGGGCTTCTTAGGACTACATGTGATAAGCACAGGAGGTAAACAGAAGAATTACAGCTCAGTTTCACACTGTCATTGCAACTGTACCAGAAGTACATCTATATTGCAGGGGCACACACCTGATGGTTGTTTTGACTGTTTGAACTATGTGGGTAGGTGGGTGAGTTCTGGTAGGAGGGAGAATGTGGGCCAGTTTGGAGCACGCAGCTGCCAGGCAGGCACTGTCCCTACACATGGAGAGAGTCACACGGGAGATGGCAGCTCCACTTGGTCAAGGGTGAAGTTTTCCCGTTGGTTCCTCACTTTAGGTGTTCAATTCCCCCATTGGCCCCCAACCTGGGGCTCATGAGTGTCTGGGACTCTGGAGTTACAGAGGTGGGATCTCTCCCCCAGCCCTGCTGTGGCCCTCTTTCCTCTCCCATCCTTCCCACACCTTCTTTTCTCTCCTCAGCCACTCCTGTGCCCCTTCTCCTGTTTTAACTTGGCCCCAGTCAGTGGTTTCAGTGGCTGAAAACCTGTTCGTAAGCAGGGAAAGAAATTTTTGTGTGCAGTTTTGGATGGTGGTTTCCTGGAGTGTTTGTTTCTGCTTCCTTGTGGGTAGAGGGCAGTGTGAGAGCAAAGGGGATGGAAATACATAAATTAATATTATGATAAAAGCAATGCTACACATTAATGCCTGCCTGCCTGCTTTGTCCCTATCCACTTAAGAGGACTAATTAGGCATGATCAGATGCAGTTATAGTGATTCTTGTCTGGCAAAGTCTGTTATGATATCTAAGAACTGGTTTTGGAAGCAGATGCAAATTCAACGCCAGCTCTGTCACTTGTTAGCAGTGGGACTCCATGCATATTATTTAACCTTTCTGAGCCTCAGTTTCCTCCTCTGTAAAACAGAGGTAATGATAGAACCTGTCTCTAAGGGGAAATGTGAGTAGAGCTCTCAGCTAGAGCCTGGCATATATCAAGCCCTCAGTAAATTATTATCATTACTATGTAGTTATGTGACCAATCATAGGCTGGCCACTTAAGTGGTCTGTGCCTTGTTCTCCTACTTTGTAAAAGGGACAGAATGTCCGATTTATGTAACTTGGCAGGGATGTGTGAGAAGGCACTTTGAATGCAGCGTAACAGGGTAAAAAATAAAAGTATGGTTATCATTTTCCTATAACTACACTAGAGCAATTATGGTGATCTCAAAGTGCACTTCTCTGGTTGCAGATTTATGTCATGATTTAGAGATTCCCCTGGAGCCACTGGAAGAACCAGAACACATGGGAAATGGTGGCAAAAACTGCCCTGGCATTTTTACCACCCTGACTCTCATCTTCCTGCTGCTGCAGCCAATGGTTTAGGTTCTGGCTTCTTCCTTCCATAAGGTTTTGCCACTGGGAGGTGGTGGTGCCATCCTCAGTTGTTGTTGCAGTGAATCCTTGAGTGTTCATCCAATTTGGAGATTTTATTGCTCCTTTACTTCTTGTCTCTGGTACCCACCAGGCCACCTAGCTTTGGGGGGTTGGGGCATAGACACAAAAGGCCATGAAACTCAGGCTTGTCACTTGTGCTTGATTGTTGCTTAGCCTCAATCATCACTTAAAACAATTTGAAAATATTGTTGAAATTCAGCTTATACATATATTTTTTGAAACTGATTTCAATAACTTACCCAAGGCCAAGAGTGCAACGCTGTCAGTCGCTGAGCCAGCACTAGGACAGGCTCTCTGTTTAGGGCCTGGAGGCTGGCTTTAAACGGGGCTACTAGTTTCCATTTATCTTGATGTGTATCTGTGACACATCCCATCATAAATCCCTCAGCCCATCTGGTGAAGGGGACACGAGAACATTGTTCACAGTGGCAAATATGTTTAAATTTTTTCACAGTCTGAGCAGAGCTATTGCCCTTGTCTGTATTTTCATAAATTAGCTCCACCAAACCTTGCTTTCCTAATCTCCATATACAGTGGTAATTCGTCAATTCAGCTTGATCCAGGGCTCATTTTCATAAAGGCAACAAACTTCTAAAAGGATAGCTCAATTAGGAAGATTCTATCAAGGCACCAGGAAGGGGCCAACAATATATTGGTTTTAAGGATAATTTGCCCTGGAACAGTGCCAACCCATTCTAAAATGGGCAGCCTTTCTCCAGTAAGTTGCTCTTTCCTGAGTATTTGGAAAACTGCTCAAGCTAGTTGTCAGTGTTCCTAGGTCGCCTTGTGGCAGGTGGGAGATCTCTCTGTTCCCGTCTCTCCCTCCCTCCCCACTCCTCATGTAGAGTTATGGTTAATTTTGCTTTGTTGGTTTGTTCCTTTTCATGGAACCATACTCTAGATTCAGAAAGTAGGTTTTCCATCTAAAAGGCACTTGCCGAGTAAATTTTTGTTGAACAAATGAATAAATAAATGAGTGAAGGAAAGAATAAATGATGAGATGACTGACCTTTGATGGCAGAAGGTAGTGACTGACCCTCGGCCACTGATTTTTTCCCAGATGCTGGAGATGAAATGAGAAGTACTACGGCCGCTCTGGTCAGGACTTACTTTACCTGTGTTGCTTACTAAGGGGCTGGGAGAGACTGGGCGGACTCTGTCCTTCATGAAGCATCAACTGTGGGCCAGGCACTGTTAGAACACATTTTATATATTATCTCATCAGAGCCCCATGACAATTCGGTGAGGTTGTATCACCCCTATTTTACAAATGGGGAGATGGAGGCTCAGAGTGGTGGAGTGCCTTGCTCTAAGTCACACAGCTGGTTCCAAAGCCAACATGCTAGTTTACGCTCTCACACACAGCTTCTTATACATACATATTAAATGCAGGGAAAAAACCCTATATGCCCAAGTCTCTCCCTGTATTTGAGAGTACACAGGCTTAACGTTTCGATTACAAGAATTATATTCATTGATCTTCACACTAACTGCAAAAGTCATACTGGAGAGTGAAGAAAGCTTAAAGAAAGCTCAGGTTTGTTTGGATGCCTTCCTGAGTTCAGATTTTAACTTCAGGTGTGTATTAACAGCAGCTTTTGTTTGGACTTGTATCCTTCTCCCTGAGGTCGGCATGTTGTGGCCAGAGCAGGGGTGACTCGCAGCCGCCGCCCGCCTGTCCCTGTAGCACAGCAACCCCTGCGAGAGGGCCGATGCCAGGGTGCTGTGTGGGAGCACCCGCTGAGTCCAGGACTGTATTCGGTTTCACGTGAGACGGAGCTCCGGGTGGCGGTTCCTGCCTGTGTCTCCCTTCTCTCCAATGGCACAGTCGTATCTCCTTTTCCCGCTTTGGCAACTCTGAGACAGAGGAAAAAAATAGGACCTGTCTCCACATTGTGGTTCTCTCGTCTCCTGCTAGAGAGAGAAGGAAAGGGAAGGAGAGGAGGAGAACGGGGAAGGAGAGAGAGGCAGAGGGCGCTCAGCTGGGCTGAAATCCCCCTGGAGCCACATAAAATCACATCCTCTCTTTTGTCTCCAATCACGACTCCATGGTGGTTCTGAGAAGTTGAGAATCCCTGGTTTTAATTTTTTAAAAAATGTATTACCTTTTATTGCAGATATAACATGGTAATTATATTAAAGGAAATTTAAGAATTAATTTCCTTCACCAAACCAGTGGTCATCTCCCATTTCCACTTTGCACTGGATTATGCCTGTTTGAACACTGTTATTTCTAGTTTGCTCCACCACCACTTTTTTTTTAACTTCCTGCGATGATGTTTACTATCTCTGCAATTGGTCAGGCTTGTCGTAGAACCGGCCCTCTTTGGCCCCTAGAGATCATGTGCTTACACTTCAAGGAACCCACCTGAGTTCTGCTTTTAAAGAATAGTCCAGCTGTCTGGGTTTGTTCAGGTAAATAAAATAGCAGCAGCAATAGTAGTGGTGGTAATAATAATACTAATGATAACAATAATGGAAGCTAACACAAATGGTATTGCACACATCCCGTCTAATCCTCCTATGACACATATGGACGACCACAGTCCATATATTACAGCCGAGAAAGCTCATGCCCAGAGAGTTTAAGTAACTTGAAAGGGCGCACAGCTAGTAAGGGGCGAAGCCAGAAGGCATACCCAGGCTGTCTTGCTCCAAGGCTATAGAATGAATGCAAATATAATTCACACTGCTCACAAGTTGATTCTCCATTGGTAATAAGAAACAATTATAGTAGAACAAGCTAGTATGTTGTGGAGAGAGACTCTAAACAAAGAATACCTTTCATGTCTTTCAGGCACTTTCTATATCAAACACTTTTCTCAGTTCCTTTTACTTTACTTGGAGTCTTATTTACCTTTGTCTGAAAATCTCTCTCCAGTACAGTAGCCACCAGCACTTGAGAAGGCACTTGTCTGAAAAGAGATGTGCTATAAGAGGAAAATGCCAGGTTTCAAAGACTCAGTGTGAAAAAAAGTATGTAAAATATCTTATTAGTGATTTTCAAAATATTGGTTGCATATTACATTAAAATATAATATAGTAAATCATACCTGCTTTTGTAGTGTGACTATTAGAAAATTTAAAGTTAGCTATGCCTCATATTTCTATTGGACAGTGCCATTCTAGATTTACTAATTTTGCACCTCCCTCTTCTCAATTCTGGAGACTTGATGATGGTTTTGCCCTCAGGGCTTGACCTTCAGGACTGGTTTTGGCCATTCCAGGCTTAAAAGTCAGTATTAAGCCACTAAGCTTAGTGTTTTTATTTATCTAAATGAGGGCCTTTCATACTCATTAAAGAAGGTGACCAGGGAAACATTTTCTTTTGTCCACTTAGCACCTGATTGCCTTCTAAATTAAATCTCTCTGACAAGAACGTGGCAGCCAGCCTGCCCTTTGACCCCACAACTGATCTTTCCATTCAAACTGGGATGTGTGCAGGAACAGCTGGGTGGAAGAAGTTCTTTCTATTTCTTCCCATGGGGCAGTTATGGAATTCCAAGTTGCCTTTCAAATGTTTTAGGAAACGATGCAGACTGTACCCTGACCCTGTCATCTGCTAGAGAACCTAACCCATTAATCATACTGCCGTTATCGGCAACTGTGGCTGACATATCTCTAAAATGTCATGGAGCCAGAAAGAAGCCACAGCCTCAGCTTTTAAGGAACTTGGGACGTTCGAGGGAGGCAGATTTTCTGATCTCTTAGGAAGTGATGAAGACTGAGTAATCAAGAGCCAGATTGTGTGGCTCAGCCTCTAACATCAAAATAAAGCTAGAGGAGGGCCTGAGTGACATGGACTGTAATGTTCAGGGAGGAGACTCTGAGTGAAGGCAGGGGGCCTGAGGGTTTAGTAGGTGTGGGGTTGTTCTAAGGTAAAGACTGTAGGTGTAGGAAGAAATGGCACAACACTCTGGGAAGGGTGGGGACAGTCACAGGTTAAGTGTAAGTGAGGCAGGGGATAAGGATAGATGGCAGAGCCCAGAGTGTGGGTTTGATTCAGGGGAGACCCCATGGTGTGTTCTGGGCAGGGGCAAGACAGAGCTGGGTTGTGAAAACCCCAGGCTTATTGCTTTCAGGGTCCACTGGAGGTTTCTCATCTCTTTCCCTAAGTGTGGAAGTTGGCATACTGGCATGGCATTAAAGCTATTTAATAAACAATTACATAGTACTTACTGTGTGCCAGGCACTTTATTTTTAAATAAATATAATTATGGCAAATAAAACTATCTCACTTGTAGTAATCAATTAAAAGAAACCTATTAAGTTAATGACACTATAAAAGGAAGGTGGATATTGCAAAATCCCTAAAGGTTTTCATATTCTATGTTGCAAATGGGCAACTGAAGCTCCACAGGCCCCAGACAGCAGATTTATCTAATAGTGGTCTGCAGGGTAGGTTAGAGGAGAGCCAGGAGGCCAGCCAGCCATCTCTTGAGGAGTGAAGTGTTGGGAGTCTTACACTGAGGTGGCGAGAATGAAGAGGAAACATGGGAGCTGCTGGATAGACCCCGTTCAGGCAGCTGTTGCCCATGTCTGTTTTCTCTCTGCATACTTGTGTTAACTACAATGCCCTTGTACTGTGGCAATCGTTCTGTATGGGGAATGTGAGCCAGGGCCAACAGATAGCTCATAATCAAATTCTGACATCTGTTAACTGCTTAGAGTGGACCATTATCACATGTTAAGTCCTTGAGTAACCTCCTTCATTCCTCTTAATAACCCCATAAGGTATGTGCTATTATTCCCCCTCTTTTACAGAAGAGGGAAGAGAGGCACAGAGAGCTTGTAATTTATGAAAAATCACACAGCTGGGATTCAAATCTAAGTCTGTCTGACTGCAAGGCCTTTAGCCCCTACATATACTTCCTCATCATTGACTGGTGCTAATAACTTCTTTCAGCATCTTCTGCTGTTCCTGACATTTCTTTTTCATTTAACTTAAGAGTATGGGTTTCTATGACTTAGCTTTGAATTTGATTCCTCTGTCTAAGCACCAGAAATAACAGAAATTCACCAGCCCATGAGCCCCCTTCCTAGCCCCTGTGCAGCAAATTTTTATATCTTATTTTATGATTTATATCATCATTAAAGTGAATCTACTTGGCCCTTTAAGAAGCTAATCAATCACTAAATATAGACCACAACTTGTTCTTTCCAACCCTCTGCATGTTTCTTCCCCCCGTTGTGTGATGCCATCTGGTGCAATGAGCTCATGCTTTTTGTGTTCCTTTTCAGAGAGCCAGATTCATTGCTTTCCAAACCCAGAAAGCCAGCTAATTTCAAAGTTTGCACGCATGGCTTTGCAAACATTTGAATCTAATGCCTCCTTGTGGATGTTCACAGTATCACTCTCTAGCGGAACACCACATGGACCTTTGTCCTTACCACCGTCTTATGTATATATGCACACTTATCTTTCTATCAAAAGGATCTTATCTGTCTTTGGCAAGCCATCAAGCAACTACAGGTCTTTTCCTGTGTGATTTTTATCAAGTTTCATTTTGTCCATTTTATATGTCTGCTGTAGGATGCCAAACCTTAATAACACACTTTCCCTTTCAAGTCTATTTGACTTTCTGCTATGACAGTGCAACAAGTGCTTCAGAACAAGGGAATAAAACAGCTAATGGCAGGCTTCTGACACTGCTGCTGATCTGTCCTTCACTCCCACTTGCTCTTCTAATTCTGCCTGACATCTCTAATCACCTTCCAAGAGAGTAGAGCACCGGGGCTGTAGCATATTTTCTTCCGAACTCAGCTGAGTTGCTCTGGGCTCACCACCAGATGCGCAATCACTGGGATCTTTGAGTACTGCTTTTACTGTCCAGGCCAGACCTTGCCACCTTCTCACCTCCTTTCTCTTCTTATTTCAGAAATCTGGGCAATTTAAATTTAGCCTGGGAGCCTAGTGGGGAAGGAAAGGTAATTTGGTGATGTGTGCACTGTTTACCTCATTGCTGGCACATGCCAGACTCCCCCTGGGGAAGCAGGAGAGCTCTGGGCCAGTTGCCAACCTCCTTTCTGCAACTCTCCCTACCCATTGGGGTCATGATTTACAGTAATCTAAAAGGAACCACGCATTCCCCTGGCACATGAGTTCTAGGGCCAACCCTCTGGGTCTGCGAGCACAATGTCTTTTCAGTCCACAGCTCATTTCCAGCCTTAAGCAGCTTCTGTGAGAGGCGGGTAGGATGAAGTCATTGAGTCAGCCATGCAGCCAATCCAATCCCCAAATGGCATGTATTGAAAGGTATAGATAACATATAATTAGGTATCAGCTTTGTTTCCAAAAGAATATATGTTGGCATTAAGCTGAAAAAAAAATGTGCTTTTCACTTCAAACTGATAGTTTAATAACTATAGTTCTAACCACCCAGAAGATTAAGATGCATTTCTAAATGATTAAGGATTTCTAACTTCCCTGAGTGAGCAGTATACAAAGTTTGGGTAGCAGCATGTATGTTAAAGTTAGGTTACTACTTTGCACTGTGGCTTTGGGTTAGTTGCTTAACCTCTCTGAGCTTCAGATTTTTCTATCAAACAGAGCTAGTAGCACCTATTTTCTTTCTGGCTGATAGGGTTGTTGATGAGTATCAGATGGATTTTGTCAAATGCTTTTTCTGCATCTATGAGATGATCTTGTGGTTTCTGTGCTTTATTTTATTGATAACGGTATATTACATTAATTGATTTTTATATGTTGAACCAATCTTGCATTCCTGACATAAATCCCACTTGGTCATGATGTACAATCTTTTTTATTTGTTGATGAATTCAGTTTGCTAGTACTTTGTTGAAGATTTTTGCATATGTATTCATAAGGAAATTTTTTAATATTCTTTCCTTGTGATGGTTTTGGTTTTTGTATCAGGTTAATACTGGCCTTATATTTATTTGAGAATTGTTGCCTCCTATTTTTTTAAGAGTTTATATAAGTGTTAATTCTTTAAATATTTGGTAAATTTCAGTGAAGACACCTGGAAATGGCATTTTCTTTGTCAGAAGGTTTTTAGTAACTTAATTACTAACTCAATCTCTTTGCCTATGATAGATCTGTTCAGATTTTCTATTTCTTCTTGAGTAAGTATTAGTAGTTTGTATCTTTCTAGAGTTTTTTCATTTCATCTGTATTCTCTAATTTGTTGACATATAATTTCACAGTATTTTCTTATATTCCTTTTTATTTCTGTAAGATTATTAGTATGTCCTCTATTTTAGTTCTGACTCAAGAAGACTTGAGTCTTCTCTTTTTGTGTCTTGGATAGTCTAGCTAAGGATTTGTCAATTTTATTAAACTTTTCATAGAACCGATTTTTTATTGTATTTTTTTCCTCTATTTCTATTCTCTATTTCATTTATTTCCACTGTAATGATATAATCTCCTTCCTTCTGTTTGGGGTTTAGTTTGCTCTTCTTTTTCTAGTTCCTGAAGGTAGAAAGCTAGGTTATTAATTTGAGATCTTCTTTTTTAAGGTAGTGATTTGCAGGTATAAATTTCCCTGTAAGCACTGCATTAGCTGAATCCCAGAAATGTTGGTCTGTTGTGATTTTTTTTTTCATTCATCTCAAAGTGTTTTTAAATTTCTCTTGTGATTTCTCCTTCAAACCAATGGTTGTTTAGGTATTACTTAATTTCCATAATTTGTGAATTTCTCAAATTTCCTTCTGTTATTGATATCTAATTTCATGATATTATGGTCAGAGAATATACTTTGAAGGACTTTAATAATTATTTGAAATACATTGAGATTTGTTTTATGGCTTAACATATGGTCTATCTTGAAGAATGTTCTATATGCAGTCAAAAAGAGTGTATGTCCTGCTGTTGGGTGAAACAGAGAATAGAAAAATAGAGAAAACAAAAGGTGTCTCTTTGGTCTATTGGTTTATATTTTTGCTCAAGTCTTCTGTTTTCTTACTCTATCTAGTACTGAAGTCTCCAACTGTTATTGTTGAAATGCTATTTCTCCCTTCAGTTTTGCTTCATGTATTTTGGGGACTCAATTGGTAGGTAGGTGCAAATATATTTGTAATTGCTATAAATTCTCAATGGAGTAGCCCTTTTATCATTATAAAATGTCTTTCTTTGTCACTAGTAACAGTTTTCTTTCTGAAAGTCTATTTTTTTCTGATATGAGTATAGCCATTCCATCTCTCTTTTGATGAGTGCATGGTATACCTTTTTCCATCCTTTTACTTTCAACTTCTTTGTGTCTTTGGATCTCAAGCGTGTCTCTTGTGGATGTCATATAGTTGGATATGTTGTTTTATTTACAGTGCCAATCTCTGCCTTTTGATTGGAGTGTTTGATCTACTAAGAGTCAATGTAATTCCTGATAAGTTAGAATTTATGCCTGCCATTTGCTGTTTGTTTTCTATATGCTTTACGTCTCTTTTGTTTCTCAATTCCTCCATCACTATCTTCTTTTGTGTTAAAAAGATATTTCCTAGTAACATTATTAATTCCCTTTTTGTTTCATTCACTGTATTTTTTAAAAATTATTTTCCTAATCATTATCCTGTGGATTACAATTAACATATTAATTTATAAAAATTTAGTTTGGATTAATCCCAACTGAATTTCATTGGTATAAAAACTTTGATCCTCTATAGCTCCATTCCCTCTCCTTTCCTTTACAGTTATTATCATACAAATTACATTGTATGCCCATCCACACAGACGTATAATTATTGCTTTGTGCCTTAAAAATCAGATATAAGAAAAAAAGAGTTACAAAACGCATTTATATTGTCTTTTATGTTTACTCATGTCATGACCTTGACAAATGTTCTTTATTTCTTCATGTAGATTCAGCTACTGTCCTTTCATTTTGGCCTGAAGGACTTCCTTTAATATTTCTTGTAGGACACGCCTATGAGTGGGAAGTTCTCTCAATTTCTGTTTAATTGGGGAGTCTTAATTTTTCCTTCATCTCTGAAGGATGTCTTTGCTGCATAAAGAATTCTTGGTTGATAATCTTTCTTTCAATGCCTAGAATATTTCATTCCACTCCCTTCTGGCCTCCATGGTTTCTGAAGAGAAGTCAGTTACTAATCTTTAGAGGATCCCTTATATATTACAAATTGCTTTTTTCTTACTGCTTCCAAGCTTCTGTCTCTCTCTCTGGCTTTCAATAGTTTGGTTATGCTGTATCTGGTATAAACTTCTTTGAGTTTATCCTATTTAGAGTCATGAAACATCTTGGATGTGTAGATACATGTTTTTTTTAATCAAACTTGGGAAGTTTTTGACAGTTATTTCTTCAGTGAGTCCTTTTGTCCCCCTTCTCTCCCCCTTTCTGGGACTGTCAAACTTATATTGGTATGCTTTATGGTGTCTCACAGATTTCTTAGGCTGTGTTCATTTTCTTCATTCCTTTTTTCTTAATTTTCTCAGACTAGGTAATCTTAATTGACCTATTTTCAAGTTTGCTGATTTGTTTTTCTGCCTGCTCAAAATTCTGTTGAGTCCGTCTAGTGAATTTTTCATTTCAGTTGTACTTTCCAACTCCAGAGTTATTATTTGGTTTTTCTTTTTCTTTTCATACTTTCTATATAGTACTTATATTTTCTATTTGGTGAGACATCATTTTCTTACTTGCTTTTAGTTCTTTGAACATATTTAAAACAGCTAATTTAAAGTCTTTGTCAGGTAAGTCCAATGTCTGGGCTTCCTCAGTGACAGTTTCTACTGATTGGCTTTTTTTCCCCCATGTACGGGATGTATGCTTGTGTTTCTTTGTATGTTTTGTAATTTTTTGTGGAAAACTGGGCATTTAAAATCGTATAGTGTAGTGTTGCTCTGGGAAAAGGGGGTTCCTTGCCCAGAGTGAGTACCTTATGAATGCAGTGAGACTGAATAAAGGCAAGGGCAAGAAGTTGGGGGCTCAGAGGGGGTACCCCACTTCGTCTCATAGCAGTAGGTCTCGGTCTCTCCTGACTCCCGTGCTGACGCTCCTCCTGCTCTCCAGCATGGGCTTAATCCTCTGCTAGCACTGGGGCTCCATGGCTTCCCTCTGCCAGCCACTGTTCTCTCCTATTTCTCCCTCCAGGACCCCATGCTGGCACTGCTCTCTCACTGCTCTCCTGGCTCTCCCACTTACCTGGCAGCTTTCCACCTGCTTGCTTCTACCACTGGGAGGAACTCTCTGGTGACTGGCAGATGCCTGACCAATTATGTCCCAGGAACTGAAGAGAGGAGAGAATGAGTGTTTCTTCTCCACCCCTCCCCTGGGCCGGTACTCCTGTGACTGACCAGCCACTCTGGAAATTATTTTCTTCCTCCTCCACAGAGTTTATTGTTTTTATGTTGTTGCTGTTTGTTTCTTGAGTGACTTTCCTGAACTAATTCTGTAAAGGCCATATTCTTGGTCATATGTGGCCTCTGAAGTCTCTTTTTGGCGGGCTTAGAGGGAAACTATTGATTGGACAGACATGCCCTTAATCATACGGACCCAGTAAGTCTCCCAGCCTTTGCTGATGGGCGTCTGTGTGTGTGTGTCGGGGCATGCCTTCAAGTTCGGTTTAGCCTTCACTGGCTGCTTACACAGAGCCTCAAGGTCAGCCTGGGATGAGTAGCAAGTACAATGATAGTTTTGGAAAATACAGATGTAAGCTATTAAAACATTTGCAGTCTGTTACCTTCTACTATTCTATCAGATTGTTTGCTTTTCGTAAACAAAGGCATTTTCTTATTTATAAATGCCTAACTTATATGCCTTAGACCTCACAACCACTGTCATGGGCCCATGCCAAAAAAACAATGAGAAAAATAAAAGAGCTTGAGTTTTTGGAAAATCTGTAATTTCATAAGGAAAAAAACTTAAAATGCAGAGATAGTCTTGGGCAGTGTATCTCAAAGTGAGATTCAAGGGGTGAATGCCTCACAATTATTTGGGATGTTTATTAAAAGTCAGGTTCCTGTCTCTATCCCAAATCTTGATTTAGAATACCTTGGGTGAGGTCCAGGAACCTACATTTTTAATGAGCACCCCAGGTGATTCTTAATGCATGCTAATGTCTGAGAAATGCTTTAGAGAACATGATCCTGGAGGTACCTTCACATCAGGGACTGACTGCCTCATGATACAAACTGTGCTCAAATATTAATCTCCCCTTTTCAATGCCAGATTTTTTAAAATCATTTTATTTTTATTTTTATTCAAATTCCACCAACTAGAGATTTACTTTCATCTATGAGAATATTTTTTAAGCAGCTTCCAGGGTTTTCATGGGATTCAGTCTGAATCACGGGATTCAGAAGATTTTGGGGGAAAAATAGGCCTGTATTAATTTATACAATAAAAATATGGGTTTGGAGGGATGGTAGGAGAAGGTACTAGATTTGAAGATATTGTGCCTGTGCTGACCATGCAACCAAAAAAGTGAGAAAGTTTTTTTTTTATTTCTCCTCTCTTCTTTCAATATTAGCCTTTCTCTCAGGACCCAGAATCCAGGTCAGTAAAGTTTGTATTAAGTAATTACATCAACTGCCCTGGATTAAATACGCTCTTGTGGGTTGTCTAATCACTACCTAAACCACATGTAGAGGGTAGTTTTTCTGCAAAAATATCTTCTGGTACAAATAACACACTTCCTAATCAACTTTTTGATGCAAGCCATTTGAGAGTTTGAGAATGGGTCAATTTCAGACACATGTAATTTATTTTTAAAATTCCAAGTTGATTTCTCCTAACCATCTGTAATATTTTTAGGCCATTTCTCCTTGAGAAGTTTTGTGTTTAGTTCATACAAAATCTGTTGAAAACAATTAGGGGGGTTTAGATCTTTATAATTTAATACATTCAAAAGTGAAACATGTTTTTAAACATTATTTTATGTTTTAGGTTTTCACTGCTCTGACTTGTTTCTATTAATGAGAGTAATCAAGAGCTTCCTATCCCTTCCTATTCCTTCCTATCCCGTTCAACCAGTTTTGAATACATTATTCTGCATTTGGTCTGCAGGATTCTATTACAAATGCACAGACCAATAAATCGCATTTCTTATTTCCTTCAAGGTATTGCGCAGCGATGCACAGCTATCAAGTACCACTTTTCTCAGCCAATCCGCTTACGGAACATTCCTTTCAACTTAACGAAGACAATACAGCAAGATGAATGGCACCTACTTCGTGAGTATTTCTGGGAAAGGGTCAAAGGGAAATGGTGTCTTTCTGAACAAAAAGTATTCCTATTAGCCCTCTCAGGTTTGGATGGAAAGATGCTGCGCTGATTATATGTGGGCCTCTGGGCCCAATACAACTTGACCAGAGACTCAGAGAGTCATTTCACTACACTGTGATCACAACCTGTTTACAAATCAAATGTCTGAAAATGGGCATGAGGCTTTGTGAGACAGTGAAGTGTATGTGTCTGCCGTGGTGGCATCTGTGCATAAGGGGCCTCCTGAGTCTTTTCTTTACCAAGTTGTGGGTCACAAGGACCTGCTCTGCCATTTATCTCAGTAAACCAAGGGGATTATACCTTAGGTACTTACTGTTGTTTTGTTTACACAATATTTATTTTAGCTACTGTGTCTATCTCAGATGTTGGTATTTCTACTAAAGTATCTTTATGAGTGTATGTCATAATTTTCTCAGAGGTTGTCTGTTACCTCTACATCTCAATGTAGGAACTGCTGTTTTTCACTGTCAGGAAAATGTGAAACTCTAAAGA
The DNA here is from genome assembly GCA_032199065.1 of Smutsia gigantea. Classification (NCBI taxonomy): domain Eukaryota; kingdom Metazoa; phylum Chordata; class Mammalia; order Pholidota; family Manidae; genus Smutsia; species Smutsia gigantea. Next base: position 114,133 of record JAVSCE010012269.1, on the reverse strand, counting down.
GGATCTTGTGATGTGACACTAAAAAGGGCTGATATTTTCCTGAAAACTGTTGATACATAATGCCTGGTGACAGATAACTTAGGAAAGCGAAAACTAGACCGAATTCTTTTCAGTGTTTACCCTAATTAGAGGCTGACATTTTTATTATCCAACAAAATGAGCAGCAAGGACTTCATCAGTCTCGTTTGGTGACCAAAGAAAGCCACTGCAGAAAACCAAGCAGAGTCCTTTGTAAGCGAATCTTTCTGCAGATCAAAAGACTCTGTTTTGAATTGCAAACATGTAAATGGAAGCTCTTATGATATTGCCACAGCAGTGATCTAATATTACAAATATTATGACTGGCAAATTAAGGGCTTGGAGTGTCATTGGCTGAAATGTGGTTTATTTCTTAATAGTATGGCTTCTTGAGAATTCTTTCTGCTGGCTGACCTTAATGATTATTTCTCAGCAGATCTGAGAGTCTTATCTAAGCATTCTTACATCTGCATTCTTTATGAACTTGTTCGTAGTTCTTTGCCTTAATCATCTGTCCAGAAAGCCACAGAGTCCCTGGTTTCAGTCAGGAGAGAGAAAGCCAACACAGGAGCCAGAAAAAGACCCTCATCTTGTACCTTGTTTTGCAAGCAAGACAGTATTTGAGCATTGTCCTCTTAGATCCTTTTTGAGATTCTCCTGGAAAGAAGCTTTTAGCAGTCTCCTGCATGGCTCTTTCTTAAAAAGTCACACTTGGCAATCTGTGCCATGTTTACCAGATAATCTTAATATGTCTGGTACAAACCCAAATGCCTTGTGGATTATATCTGAACATGGTGTCTTTTAATGATTGTAGATCACTAAACCACAGGGAATTTAGGGGGTTGTGAGAAACAGTGACTGAACTATTTCTACATTTCCCCTGCTCAGATGTGGCTATTTCAAAACAACTTATACCCTTAATATTAAACTCAGCCCTTTTAAATTATCACTGCCCCCAACCCCTTCCTGTGATGTCTATATTTCCTCTTCAAGGCAGCAATGCCCAGCTTTGATTTAGATGCTCTGAGCTGGAAATAAGAAATGCCTTTAAAAGAAAGGGATGGTCCACGTATAACCAAGCACAATGGAGGCTACTGTAAGCCACCTCCTATACAGCACCTGTAGGATGTCCAGGAGCCACATGAACATATAATGAGGTGGCAGCCTTCTGGGCACTTCCACTGTGGGAGCAGCCCACACTTCCAACAGTGGGGCACGTACGTGTGCGTAGGAGTGCATGATCCATGCGCACTTGCCCAGACCTGCTGACTGGCCTCAGAGGCTACAGACCTGTATCTGGGATCTACCATTTTAAGAAGGATCATAGAAATTTAACTAATAATTTAAAAAATAAGCTTTGTCCAAAAAAATAAACAAAAAGGACGGGAGGAAATAGAAGAAGTAAAATAGCAGGAGGGCGGTGATCAGAGTGCTACTAGAAGGTAGCAATCAGAGTGAAGGTATGTCCAGGTACATGTAGTCAGTCCAGCTCTTGCTTTTGCCTAGAAGGTGCAGGAGGGCTGGGGTCCTGGCCCAGTGATCACAACTGGGTTTTTATGTGACCAACCTGACAGTTGTATATGCAGTGGACACTTGAATCTTGGGAACAGCCCCTCCTTAACCTGGGTAAACAGGTACATGGGTTGTGGGACCTGTGATCGGGGGAGAGGATGTTTATGAACAGATGCCTTATATATAAATTTGGGACCCATTTCAGTCACCATGGTTGCCTTTGCTTTCTCAAATCCTTTTTGAAAATAGGCAGTATATGTAAATGAAACATAAAATAATTGGCACCCATGGTGTTCAGGTAAAACCATATTTCACTATAGCTCACTTTTTAGGCAACTTCTCCAAAGCCAAATTAATTATACCACAAGAAGGTGGTAGCCTATATTTATATTGGTCTTTTCAAGGTTAATAAAGAAATGTCCCAATTCTATCTCACTCTCAGTTTACTAAGTAACTGGCTATCTCGAGCCCAAGTTTACCCTGGCCGTGTCCTCTGGTGTGTTCTCTCCTCGGTGTGGACTTCTCCACGGACCCAGAGAGGGTAGACTCTGACCCTTGGTTTGTTGTACCCCATCTGTCTTCTTAGGACATATCTGGGGAGAGAATTCCCTAAACCACTTTGGCCCTTTAGGGCCTAAGCCTGCCCATGTAACTTAACTGATTTTCACAATGTATATGAGCTCATCATTCTCTAATTCTCAGTAACTTCCCTGCTTATCACTTGGAATGTCTGTGTTCTGAGACTAGACTTGAGGAGAATCACTGCTGGCTTCCTGGGCATGGCCGTGGCCGTCCTGCTCTGCGGCTGCATTGTGGCGATGGTCAGCTTCTTCTGGGAGGAGAGCCTCACCCGGCATGTGGCCGGGCTCCTCTTCCTCATGACAGGTATGTGCAACGGCTCACAGACTTCTCCCAGCAGGAGTGAAGGCTGCTCTGTAGGTGGCTAGCTTCACTTTGTCATCTCCCTGTTAATGTTGTTTTCACTTGTGAGAAAAGCAACCAGAACGTCCTCTGATTTTGGTGGGTAATACAGAATTTAAAGAAAACACCAGTATGAAAAATACAGCCCTGATTTCTCCATTGTTGGAAGGAAATGTCTTGGGTTTCATCTCCATATGAACCAGCTCTGCTTTTTCTGTCCCGATCTTTCATACTGTGCCCCTAACCCTGGCCTGGACTCTAGGCAAACATGGCCCATTGCTTATCAGGAGCCCTGGAGGAGAGAGGATGATAGATCCCAGTGTAGCCCACATGTGGGGCTGAAGGTCAACTCAAAGTGCTGGTGTCATTGTGTCCTTTTTGCACACAAAACATTCATTCATTTCACTCCACAGATATTTTTTGAGGACTTAACCATATACCAGGCCTTGCTCTAGATGCTAGAGCACAGGGAATAAGGCAGACCAAATCTTTTCCTGTTTTTGTGGTGGGGAGACATGAACAATGGTTGTGATAGCGATGAAAGCTGTGAGGAAATAAACACAGCAGACTAGGGGACTCAGGGAACCTCTTGCTGAGGCAGCAGTTTATGAGCTGCAAGTGCCGAGCAGCCAGCCCGGGATCGTGGTGCAAGTGGAGGAGGCCAAGAGGACCAAGCCCAAAGGCGGGGTGGGCGGGAAGAAGACAGTGTGGCTGGAGGGCGGGGCAGGAAAAGATGGTCACTTGAGGCGGGAAAAGCAGGCAGTGGCTTGGATTTTAATCTACGGGGAGGGAAGCGACCAGAGGTTTTAAGCAGAGGAGTGAGTTGATCTTAAAGCAGGAGATTGGATGGGTGTGTGTGGAGACATGACTGTGGTCTTTTTGATTAGCAAGTGAAGGATATTTTTGTCTAAAAAGGAGTCAGTAGCTGAGTTGACAGGTAACACTGACTGAAGGTAGCTGCAGGGCAGAAATCTTTCCTTCCCTTTGCTTCTTCACAGCAAATTAATATTTTAGTGATTAGTGAATGCCAAATGAACAGTTTCACCAAGTATTCTGTCAGAACTAATGTCACCCTGGATCTGTAGCCATTTGGAATAGCCTATTTCCACTTCCCTGGAGTTCGGTTCCTCAAGTGTCCACGCCTGGGTTTTCTAGCATTTCTCACTGCAGCAGTCACTCACTCAAGCGCGTGCCCTGGAGGCCACGTACCCCTCTGGGTGACACCACTTTCTGTCTGTCTTTCAGGGCTGACAGGCAGGTGGCACTTCTCTTTCAGGCGGGGTCAACCTGCTGCCTAAATAAGCCAATTTTCAGGCAGAGGTCCCTCCTACCTCCCACCAACCCCTCTGCCCCTGTCCCCTCTGAAAGTAACAACATGGACCGTCACTCCGAGCATCCTGACAGAGCATTCAGATGTCATAGGGTCTCTGAATAGTTCTGAGCAGGAAACCAACAAGTTTTCAGGATTTTGGTGAATGTACCGAAATGGAATCGCTATATTCCTGTACTCCTGCAGCACAAGGAGGCTAAAATTCTAGCTCCTGAGGTTTTGGAGGAGGATTTGAACCATCAAGACCAGACATTGGATGCCCACCTAAGGGGTTCATTTAAAATCCAAATTGTAGAGTGAGCAAGCTAAGGCAGCAAAGGATCGGAGAGGCCTGTGTGGCCTGGAGGGTCCCGGAAGCTGGGCTTCACGGCCATTAAAATTCTCCTCCATCTTCTTCCCTCCCTGTGTTAGTTGAGCTCCCATTTTCCTGACTCTTGTCTCCAAATACATGAAAGAGGGACAGAGTTACTTCCCTCCACCCCGGCCAGGCCTGCATCACATCCCCTCGTCAGGAAGGTATTTAGAACTGCAGACAACAAAAGCTTCAGGAGAAGAAGTATTTAAAGGACACTTTCGATATGGGTAGTGGATGAACCGTTGGAGATGCTCTTAGATATAAAACAATTGTGAGCAGTAAAATAAGTCACAGGCCATAAAAGCCAGGCCTAGCGAGTGTTCCTTGGGAGGCCCAAGAGCTGGTTTGGTTTTAAATGAAAAGAAGGTGGGGCTCAGGTTCACAAGTGGACTGCAGCTCCCGGCCAGGCTGGCTCAGGGCTAAGGATATACTGTTAAAGTGCGATTGTTAAACAGAAACAAAACAGGCAAAGACAAGAGCCACAATAACGAAACCCCACCATCAAAAAAACACCCTGGTGACCAGTTCTGAAGAACTAAAGATACCATAACGCTGTTTTGCTTCTTTGCTTTTAGTTGTCCAGATATTTTCTGGAGTAAATGGAAATTCCATGTAGAGATCCTGCCACCTGAAAAATTAGGTTGTTTAAGTATTTTCCTTATTCCAGATTGAATCTTGCCCATGTCGCCTCATTAAAAAAAAAAAAAAAGAAAAAGAAGAGAAAAGCGGTTTGCGACCATCATCACAAGGAAAGTGTTTAGCTTTTCTGGGCTCCCATTTAACACCATCCCATAAGCATTCCCTGTGACTACACTGTTCTTCTGGTCAGTTTTTAATAGTGTTTAAAAGCTGCATGTTGTTCCATGGAGTGGATCTGCTGTGTTCTGTTCATCTGTTCTCTTATTGTGGGGTTTGGGGAGGTTTGTTTTATTTTTGCTTCTTCAAATAATGCCTTCATAGTGCCTTTGTAAATACTGAGATGTGTAATTACATTGCATGAGATAAATTAGCTGTAGAACATTCACTTGTAGCAGATAAGAGCAAGTAAGGGTTAAAAGAATTGATTCTAATTAAGCAGAAGTGTCTTCAGCAGCCCTTGTCAGCATCTCAGCCTGCAGATTTTTGATGCTAAACATAGCCCCTTCTAATGTGCCAGCATCTTCATTCTCTGCCTGAACTTATTAGCCAAACCTTCATTGAAGAACATCAGTGATGTGACAATTTGAGATGTTAAAATGGAAACTTTGAAACAGTCTTTCTCCTTCTGCCTTACTGCACACAGACAGCTCTTGATTACCCACATGTGGAACAGGAGTGCTGCCAATTGTCAATTTGCATATGGGAGCCAGGTTCTCCTCTGTCCTCTTCTGCTTCCCTGGGACCTTTCAAAGGGCCTTCCAGCAGGACCAGGGGTAGGCCTCACATCCTCCACGGGTCCCAGGTGCAACCTTTTGATTTCATGCCTCAGACGTTACACACAGGGTCAAAGAGACTCATACAGAGGACTGAAGGAGTAAGACACTCTTCTGGCTGTAGTAGCTGCCCGGTATTAGACCACACCACTCTCAGGGCACTGTGATAGTATTTCCATCAACAACCAGCAATTCATTTTGTTAGGTTGCTATAGGGGTAGAATTTAGTGATTATAATTTGTTATACAAATTTGAAAGGGTTAATTCATTCAATGCAAACATTTTTAACTACAATTTTTATGTCTCTGCTGTAGGGTTTTACTATCTTTGAATATACTAGGAGTCTCAAAATTGGATAAAGTTTGGGCCTCCCTTGATGGGGGCCTCTCTGTGCACTGGATCCATTCCCTTTCATGGGCTGTGCTCTGAGGCAGGGCCTTCCAGCGAGTGTTGTGACAGCAGATAAAAAGGAGACAGTGCCAAGGCTGCCCCAGCAAAGCTCAGGGACACCGAACAACTGTGTTGGGTTATCCACTCCTTTGCTTCAGTGCATTCAAATGAAAAAAGACTCCACTGCGGTAGATGAATTATCTGGCTATCCATTGATTATGACCTCAAACTACAGATTCCTAATGCTGTATTTGAAACCCTTGGAGCCAGGTGTGTTTTGGAATTCAGGATTTTAAAGTTTTATTTTAGGAAGGTAATATGGTGCATATATCTTATATTATCTAACATCCTTAGCAGGGTCTGAACTCAAATATATTAACATTTCTGCAGCAAAACATATGAATATTCACACTAATTGGGATCAATAAGGACTATAAATAGCCTTATGTCCCATCAGGTCAGGCTGTGCCATTTAATGAGATCACTGCAATCTTTCAGAAGACTGGATGTTTTTTGGATTTAATAATTGTAGATGGTGGCTCTTTTATTTTATTTTATCTCTTGAAGTCTTACTTGTCTCTATTAGTCCTGCACGGTCATTTAGTGAAGGCAACTTAGGAGTGGCTTTTTGAGCAATCTCTGTGAAAAGTAGCACGAGGCATTTTGGCTGGAAGAGCAGAGACCAGAATGATAGGCAGGCCATCTTTTGAAGGAGTGGGGGAAAAAAAATCAATGTTTATGCCTTTGGGTGTTGCAGTTATGTTATTTATCAAGCAGGCTAACCAGGATGAAGTAACTTTCACTCCTTTCAGCCTTTTAAGCACATCAAAGGAGGACAGTCAAAAGAGTGGGCCCAGTGACCCTAACTACATCTTACCAGCCAGCCGCAGGCACCACAAGATTTTAGGGAGGGAAATTAGGTTGGTGATCTGGGATGGCAGCATAAATTTATTTCTGTTCTGATCCGAAAATATCCCCTCCAGCCTTGTAATTCTGTGATTTGGTATCTTCCAATTAAGAGTATTGGCAGAAAACCTTTTAATATTTTATAAGAAAAATAGCTGTGCCCAGGGCTTTTCAGAACCAGTAATTATTCACTTTTTGAAGCTGCTGCCAGCAATAGTCAGGACCAACTTTGGAACTCAAAAGCCTCTTTCCGCTGGTGCCACCAGCTGGGCTGAAGAGTTTCAGTAGTCGCTGGTCAGGGAAAAAGTGAAAGGGAAGAGAAATCCCAGGAGAAGAATGGAGAGGTGATGTCTCTCCCCAGGAGTTTTCAGAAGGACCGTTAGATTTTGAACTTTCTGAATGCAGGGGTGGTACCTTATTAACTAGACTGCTACTGATAAAAAAACAGCAGTATCTGAAATCACTTGCTAAATAGGTAATTCCCACATGGGTACTTTGGGATGAACTGGTTCTTAGGGTGACAGAACTGTATATTGCAGAGCTCAATTTCATTCAGAATGTTTTATTGACTTCATGTGCTCAGCTCTGTTAGACTCTATGAGGAACTTACAGGAAGGCTAGGAGGTCTCTGCTATCTTTCCCCAAGATGCACGTTGGAAAGTAGAATGGGAAGAACACTTGGGGTTCCTGGTCACATTGACTTCAAACCATTTCAAATCTCTCTGTGACCAATGAGAACTCATTAAACTACCTCTAAGAGAATCAGAACTGGGTCTGGGACATGCTTGATAAATAATTGTTGAATAACTGATTAAATAATATTTAAAGTAGTAAAATCTTGCTAAGACCTATCAAAGGACTAGAAATATACTTTGCACATTGAGTACACACACATACACACAGGATGTTAGGAGTTGAGTTGTATCCCCCACAAATTTGTATGTTGAAGTCCTAACCCCCAGTAGCTCAGAATGTGACTGTATTTGGAGAGAGGGCCTTTAACAAGATGATTAAGGTAAAGTGAGATCATTAGGGTGGGCCCAATCCTGTAATATAACTGGTGTCCTTATAAGAAGGGGAAATTGGGACACAGCCACAAAGGAAGTACCGTGTGAAGACAGGGAAAAGAGCACCATCTACAAACCAGGGAGAGAGGCCTCGGAAGAAACCAACCCTGCAAGCAGCTTGATCTGAGACCTCCAGCCTCTAGAACTGTGAGAAAATACATTTCTGTTGTTTCAGACACCAGGCCGTAGTATTTTGTTACGGCACCCTGAGCTAAGTAATACACATAAGTACTGTAAGGTATGTATCAAATTGACCTTAGACTAATAATCTAGCTACAACAAAAATGTTCTCATCACTTAAACAACATTATTTCTTGGTGTCTTTGAAGTTAGGAGGGTCTTTTTTTGTCTTTCCTTTTTACAGTATCTTGAATGGGTTAGGCCTCTCTTACAAAAGCTTGTTGGAAAATTTGGAAACAGTGCATTGTCTCCTCCAGTACATTTCCTTGTAATGATCAGGAACAGTCATGCATATTCTATGAAGAGTGGTGGCAGCTATATATTTGCAAACTTTTTAAAGAGGTGAGGGTCTGAAAAGGAGGAACTCTTAGATATGTTCTGTTGTTTATCTTTGCTTTCCTCTCACTTGGAACAACTTTAAAAGCATCTTGGAAGGGGGAAAATGTCACTAGGCAGCCCCTGGGAGCATTTGTGGGGAGGGGGAAGGGCAAACGATGGCATATTTGTGGGCTCACAGTAACCCTATGAGTAAAGGCAGAATATAAAACAGGTTTCAGCAAGGTTCCACAAGTGCCCTATTTCAAAAGAACTTAAGTGGCACACAGATGAATACAATATCTCACGAAAAAATAAATGCAAATAAGTGATAAGAATAAGACAAAGGAGCAATCAGGTTTGCAGAGCGAGATGGATCCAAGGTGAGATCAGTAGCTTAAGGCATGATATGAAGTCTCAGACTTTTGCCCATGGGGGGCCACTGATGTAACTTTAGGGGGTTCTGCTTTCTGGCATTTCTATTCAATGTGAACTGGTGGTGTTATGCTAAAATTCATTTCACCAAAAGCAATTTTATGGAGTTGGTAGGAGAAAGGTGCTAATAAAATCAGTTTAGTATAAAATCAAAGGGAGTATGTACAGAAGAAAAATCCCTGGCATTCTATTTTTTATTTAGTTGCATAACACTGAGTACTAGATTCACTAGGAAGTTTGGGGCAGTGTTCTTGCTCCATGCCCTATTTTGGAAAAACAGAATCACAAATATTTGACATTATCACAGACTTCAGTAACCAAGTCCCCTATTGTTTTCCCAGATGAAAAAATTAAGGTTCAGAGAGGTCAGGCAATTTCAAGGTCACACTGATATTTGTAGGTCTGGGACCAGAATACACATTTCCTGCTCCTTAATCCAGTGCATTTGGACAGTAAAGGATGCTTAAAAGTCTTAGGTTGAAGTCAACTTTTCAGAGGTCATTAAAACTATGTTACTTACACAAACAACAACAAATGTTGGCGAGGATGTGGAGAAAAGGGAACCCTCCTACACTGCTGGTGGGACTGCAAATTAGTTCAACCATTGTGGAAAGCAGTATGGAGGTTCCTCAAAAAACTCAAAATAGAAATACCATTTGACCCAGGAATTCCACTCCTAGGAATTTACCCTAAGAATGCAGCAGCCCAATTTGAAAAGGACAGATGCACCCCTATGTTTATTGCAGCACTATTTACAATAGCCAAGAAATGGAAGCAACCTAAGTGTCCATCAGTAGATGAATGGATAAAGAAGATGTGGTACATATACACAATGGAATATTATTCAGCCATAAGAAGAAAACAAATCCTACCATTTGCAACAACATGGATGGAGCTAGAGGGTATTATGCTCAGTGAAATAAGCCAAGCCGAAAAAGACAAGTATCAAATGATTTCACTCATATGTGGAGTATAAGAACAAAGAAAAAAACTGAAGGAACAAAACAGCAGCAGACTCACAGAACCCAAGAACGGACTAATAGTTACCAAAGGGAAAGGGACTGGGGAAAATGGGCGGGAAGGGAGGGATAAGAGGGAAAAAGGGGCATTACGATTAGCAGATGTAATGTTGGGGGCGCACGGGGAGGGCAGTACAACTCAGAGAAGACAAGTAGTGATTCTATAGCATCTCACTACGCTGATGGACAGTGACTGTAATGGGGTTGGTGGGGGGGACCTGATGAAGGGGTAGTTTAATAATCGTAATATTGCACATGTAATTGTAAATTAATGATAATAAAATAAATTATATTAAAAAAAAACTATGTTACTTAGAAAAAGCCTGAGTTTCCAGCTGTGTGCAGACAGTTGTTTTTCCTGTGAACTGGTCATTGTTCCATTATTATATTTTACCTGTTGATACTCCAGAGATCAATTTTTTTCTAACTGCCTTAATGTTGTATTATCAGCATTCATTAGAAAGACCTTGTTATATATAAACACTGTCTTTGTTTTGGTGCCAGTGAAAACATTCATGTGGAAGTAAGAACATTTGCTCTTAGCAAGGTCGGAAAAAAGCAGTATTCTTTTTGACTGACCCATTCCATTCTGAAAGAATTATTCCCATCATGATCTTTCTTTGAACTCGAAGTGATGTTTGCTGAAGCAAGAAGTCAGAAGATAAGACTTTATCCTTTTTAGAAAAACAGAATCACTTTAGTTTAAAAACAGAATTAGGCAAAAGGTAGGAATTATCAAATTATCTCAGATCAAGTGTCCTTTTTAATTTAAAACATTCCTTTTCTAAAGGCACATTTGCAAAAGGATTCAGGCAATGTACTGTTAGTTTTCAAGTACAGGCAGAATTCTAGCACTTAAAAAAATGACATTAAGGTGATCCTTATTTTCTTCCAAATATCGCCTGCTTTGAGTTTATTTTTTCTGCTAGTTTGTCTAATCCCCAAAGCTCCATCACAAAGGGGCAGGGGATTTGTTACTTTCAGCCCTTTCTTGTCAGTCCTCAAATCTGAGTCTCATTTTCCTATGGAGATGCTGAATATATCCCTCAGATTACCAAAGCAATTTTTCCAGCAAATAGATGCAACCCCCACTGTATACAGGGATTAAGCGAAGTTAAGAAGAGATGCATGGGACTTGCAACAGAACGGGGACACTCCCATACTTCACTGGGTGTCAGTTTCTGTTTTTATTATCTGTCATCAGCTCAGCAACTGCCTCACTCTGACCTCCCACCCATCCAAAAGGGGCATCCTTGGGGTCCACTGTGGTAGAAAGAATCCTCTACATCCTTGGAGCAGCATCTGACTACTAAAAAATCCTGTGTTTTGGACATTTGCATCAGACTCCTGATTTTAGTGTCCGGAAGGACAGTTATACATACATGTGTTGATAGAAAACAGTAAAATTTGGGGTCTGTCCTTTTTCTTTATGTCACCCAAATCACCTACATTCTGAGTGGGTGAAGTATATGATCTCCTTACTCAGCTATTTCACATCTGTTCCAGCTTCCTGGATTTAATTTATATTATTTAAAAGCTCTTATTCATTCATTACAAAAACATTTTAAAAACCACATAATGATTTGTTGAGGTCCTAGTATGTGCCAGGCTTTGTGCCTTAAAATATGATTTAGCACTTGAAAATTTCGTTTAAAATATTATTTGCAGGCAACATGATAAATACTAATGATAATGGTAATTGAAAAAGAAAGTCAACTTTGTATGATGCTTGCAACTATCCGATGTGCCAAATCAACTTAAAACAAAGGGAAATGACTGTTTTATACTGGGTTTGAGTGATTAGAGAAGCTTTTTTCCTTAAAAATCATTAGAACTTTTAAGGATAAAAAAACAAAAATAAATTCAAATATACCTACCATTCAAGCAATTCTGAATAGTTCCATTTATCAGAATTTTCCTCTGTGCTCTTGCCCGAGGTATCTCCAATACCTTGCATACGGTCTGGCACGTCAAGGTTTTGCCAGTTTTGTTGAATGAAGTAATTCAAGTGAAAGAATTATAGATCCTTGATTAATTTTGGAGTGATCGCTTCATTGGTTGATCTGATTTTCACAAAGGCCTGTCTGGCATTTGCCTTGTAGCAGGCCAACTGTAACCAATTATTCTGTTCTTTCTGTATTATTTATAGGGATATTTTGCACCATTTCCCTCTGCACTTACGCTGCCAGTATCTCGTATGATTTGAACCGGCTCCCGAAACTAATTTATAGCCTGCCTGATGATGTGGAACATGGCTACAGCTGGTCCATCTTTTGTGCCTGGTGCAGTTTAGGCTTTATCGTGGCAGCTGGAGGTCTCTGCATTGCTTATCCGTTCATTAGCCAGACCAAGATTGCACATGTAAAGTCTGGCAGGGACTCCACAGTATGACTGTCTGCATTCAAGGCCACCTCTCGGTGGCCAGTCCACAGCGCAGATGACTCCTGAGGGGAACAGAGCCGAGTTCGAGTCAGGATCCCAAGCACAAGACAGTCTTTTGCATTCCAGCCTGTTGCCTGCCAACCCTTTCTGGATGATGGATATAAAATCATGCAAAACCTCCAGACCTTTATAAGGACAAGACTACTGTGGATTCAAGTGCTTTAATGACTATTTATGCTTTGACTGTGAGACAGAGGGAGCAGTGCCATGGAACATTTCTAGGTTTAGGAAGACAGGAAATTGCAATGGAAAAATTTGTATGATGCCATTATTTCAGAAAGTTTGTATATAACAATTACCTGAGAGTCATTTCTATTTGCAAAAGGATTCCTAACAAAGCAAGTATAATTTTCTTGTCATTGTATCATGCTTGTTAGATTTTAATGCAGCATCTTTGGAACTTGTCCTGAATGGTGTCTTTGTTGTGTCACCACCAAAAATTTGTGTATTATTTGTGGATGTTCCTTGTCACAGGAAGATTCTTCTTCTGAAGCCTTTTTTTGGAAGTCCCTTCTCTGTTTTTGTACTGGAATCAAAATGATTAGAAAAACAGATCAACCATGTAAGAGCTAATCTATGACACTATGCAGTATTGTTTGGAGTCCTATCTGTTGTTCGACCTCTGTCTCTTTATGTTAATGGATTTCTGCATTAAATGACTTCCCCTTTTAATCTGCGTGTATTTTCCTGTCTTTCAGCTGTGGCAACAGGTCTCCTTAGTCATATGGGAAGATGGGAACTCTGTTGTTTTAATAAGATTCTTATTCAGCCTTGCTAATTGCTTCATTTAATTAGGTTGGTCATTATTATTTATCTTTTGTTGCAACCACACAATTGCTATTGACAAAAGATGTTATTCAAACTTCTTTTAAAACCTTGTATTATAAGATTTTTCTGTGCCCATCCCTCCCCCACAACCCCCCGCTCCGTCCCCCTTTACCATCTGCCTGGTATCTAGCCAGTGCTAAGAATACATGGTCTCTGCCCTTGTCCCTGGACCTCCTAGACCAGGGGTTTTGACCTTGGCTGCACATTAGACCCCCTGGTGAATTCTTCAACCATACCTAAACTGGGCCTCACCCCAGACCAATTGACTCAGAAGGTCTGCAGCTGGGCCTAGGCTTGAGTAGTTTTGAAAAAACATCCAGAAAATTCTGATGTACAGCTGGGATTGAGAGCAGCCACTGTGTTGGGCCAGAAGTGCAGTAATCTCCTTAGTCGCTAACATTTATTTAGCACTTACTGTGTGTCAGTAACTGGGCTATGTTTTTTCCAGGTATGTTTCATTTAATACTCTTCAAAAGCTCTATGAGGTAGGTACTATTTTCCGTTTTACTGATAAGGAAGCTGAGGATCAGACTCAGAACATCTGCTTTATTTTTCTGAAGGCTTTTCTTATGTGTGGGTATAGGACAAATGTTAAAATCCTTCCATTGTGTTCCATTATCTTTAAATGCAAGGGTGGGCACTAGCTAACTTCAAAGCTTTTCCTTTTAACTCCAGTATTATTCTGTATTCTACACACAACATGTGATAAAGATGCTCTGTAAAACAGGAGAAGATGCCAGATCCAGAAGAAAGATACTGTTTCAGAATTTAATTCTGTAAAAGATACTTTTCTTTCTTCGCTATAAAAACTGCCTTGGTACTCATAAAAGGATAATGATAATCTACCCCCATACCCTCAAATAAAGCCTGATTGCCAAGTGACTGTCCACATATTGTCACCAGTCCTTTAGGAAGAGTTAGCTGGTCCTGGTGGCCACACAAGCTCTCGCTGAGGCCTGTGTGTATACTGCCCAGCAATCTCTCAGGCCTGTTTCACAAACCCGTCCCTCTGGGTCAGATCAGAGACCTATAGAAAGGGAAATTATTTTCATTTATTACTTACGTGGGAAATTCTCAAGGCAGGAGACCTGTTTCTTTGAAGTCTTCTTTAAAAAGATTCCCGTATTAAATGTCAAGACTCGTGAGCATTTATATTCCAGCCACCAAAGCAGTATCTGAGTGAGTGACTTTTGAAGTTTCTGAGAAGCTTCCTAGGGGTTTGAGGTGAGAATGGAAAAAAGCCTCAGAGTGACAGAAGGTTGAAGGGTTCACGTACCAGAAAGATTTGCCCAGCAGCCAGGAGAGTTCATTTAGGATTCAAACATGTGCTGGCAAGAATAGAGCCTTCCTGCTTTCCAGCCAAAGAGAACTCAAAGCAAGGGGCACCGGTGCCCAAAGCCCTTTGCTTTCTATCACAGAAGTGTAGCAAATTTTGCCAAAGTTGGGCATTTGGTCCCCAGTTCTTGGGCTTCTTGTAAGGGTGTTTTCTTAATTGCCTCATGCATGAGGAATGATTGAAATGGCCATACAGTACTGCAGGGGGCAGAATAACTTGGTGAGACCATGTGTTTGTTCATCCCATGTCCCTTCTGTCCCACTTCTAGTTGCATACCTGCAGCCAGACTGTATTTCCTTGCCTCAGAGATTTTTTGCAGGGCAGAAAGCAGAAATGGCTGAGTTCAGTGAAGTGAGAATGCAGTGGGTCCAGAAGGGAGCACAGGCCACAGAACTGACTTCAAGGGCCAGAAGTGCTCAAGGGCATCCCAGAGACTGGAAACAGGACTGGATGACAATCACATGATTAGCTGGGCTGCAACTCGCTGAAGGTACCTGGACCTCAGAGAGGACGGCTGTGGGCCACACAGGGATACTGGGGCTCTTGGCACAGGGGATCCCATACTCAATCAGGGTTTCAGAATAACAGAATTGGGAGGCACCAAGCCCTGGAATAATGGGCTCTAGTGGTAGCCAGTCTGCCCCTTGGAAGGCCAGGGTCATGGGCACAACTGTGTGTATGTGTCCCCAGTAATGATTGAAGGCAAATTCCCCCCAGTATTGTAAGACAGGACTTTGAATAGAAAGTAAGTGGATTTATAACACACCTGGCATTGTAGACCAAGAGTCATGTCCATCTGCCATATAGAGGCATTTACAAAAAAGACAGCTTTACCCAAGACCTGGATGACATAACCATAGGCCCTATGCACCCCTCACCCCCACCCCACCATTAATTGTCCTTGGCTTATTTGCAGTATTAGAGCCATTGCTGCCCACTCTGAAGGAACCCCACCACCTCCTTCTTTGAAGAACCACGGACCCTTGATAGTCAAGAGTTTAAGATGTAGGAAACTTACACAGAATGTAATTTCTCCATAAAAGTCATTATATCTTTCAACAAATATTTATTGAATGCCTGCTATAGTCTAAGCACTGTGTGGAGGCATTCAGGAATACTGGGACCCTCGGGAAACAATGTGCCTATTCTAGGCACTTGGGAAAGATTAACCAAGCAAAATAGACAAGGTTCTTGCCCTTCTGAAGCTCATTCTAGTAAAATGCAGTAAAATACAAGTGAAAAGTTAATTACCCTTTCAAACCTGAAGTGACTTAATAAATCCAGGATTAAAGTAATTCAATACAGTTATTAAAATGTTTCTTTTGCATTACATTTTCATTGGTTGTCCATTTCACTTCATATCATTCTTATTTGAATCTCTCTTCAGTAACATAAAAGACACATTGTTAACATTTTGGGGTGGAGGGGGAAGTTGCCTTTCAAAGATTTCCCATTTGAAACTTAAATCTGAGAATGAGAACGGTATGCCTCAGTTATCTGAGCTAAGGAACCTGGGTTCCTGGGTTCCTAAGGTTAGCTGAGCTAGGAATGAAGAGGAACCTGGGATCCTGGAAACTCAGAAGGCCACAGGGTCAAGATAAACTCCACAATGGAGGCCAGTGCATGTAGGATGCTAATGTTGCCCGGTCACTCCTTCCAGATCTCTGCTCAGGCTATTTCCTCGCTAGGGATGCCCATGCACACTCTGTCTGGCTCACAGTGACTTTTCCTTGTGTCTCAGCTTCAGTGTAACACTCCTGGAAGCCTGCCTTGAACATGCTGCACTGCTCGACCCCTGTTCCTAACTAGTTACTCTCTGCATGGTAATCACCCATTCACTGCTAACTGGATCACAGACTCTTGCAAGGTGGAAACTGTGTCTTGTTCATGCTTTATCTCTAGTACTTTGCCCTGGAACATAATAGATGCTCATAAATCTTTGTGGAATAAATGCATGAATTCAGAGTCACAAAGATAAACTCTCATTTTCCCTGGACAATACTGACTCCTTTAGGACTCACTTTAGGAAGCCCATAAAAAAATATGCAGTGGTGTAATAGGCTAAATGGAATGAGAATATAGCTTGGCAAGCAAGTAAGCTTCATTAAAAAATTAAAGGGACTATTAACCCAAACTAACCCAGATATAACTTGAAATGTCTTATGAATTAAGTACGATGGAACATTTATTTGATGGCTCAAACAGTATTAAGTTAGTAACCTTAATATGGCTCTACACCTCAATTTAAAGCTTTCCCATTTATGTGCAGGGATATTTTAAATCTCTAATTGGAATTCTGAAAGGAATGCTTCAAAAATGACTTCCTTTGAATGCAAATAGCTCTTCTGACCAAAAACCCTGTTGAACTGCATTATTTGAATTTCTCTGGGGCCCTTGGCAGGAAGGAGAGGAAGTTATCCTGGTTGCAAGACAACCACAAATGCTTGGAGGGGCACAGACCACCCCACTGTGTACTGGGAATACCATTATCCAATCTACTTCCTCTTCGGATACAACCTATGTTTTGCCAGCCTTCAAAGCAAGGTTTCTAATTGTTTAAAGCCTATCAGAATATGTCTTTTTGTAGCCTCCGTTAGAGGAAAATAAATCGGTTGGTTATAAAATAAGACTTTTCTGTCTTTATCGTCATGTACTGTAAAATACTGCCTGCTTTGTAGAAGGCCTCGGGCTGTACATGGGCCTCTGCAGAGAGGAGCTGAGAGAAGACTGAGGCTGGAGTAACAAGAGCCAGGGGCCGGTGGTGCCGGTGGGATTGCGGGGAGAGGCAGAGCCTCGCTGGCCGTGATGTAGAGGCAGGGTTTATTCTGGCCATGGAAAGTGATGGAAGCGTTTAAGGATGTGATCTGATTTCCACTTCAAGATTATGATGTTGCCGCTGGACGGAGAAAGGATTGGGAGGAGCAGAGATGAGGAAGAGAAGCCAGCTGAGGAGGAGGGTGCTGTGGGGTCCGGGTGACATGACAGACCTGGACTGAGAGGGTAGCCAGGAAGGTGAAGAGAAGGCGGAGGGGATATTTTAAAGATGGGATTGACAAGACTTGATGGTAAATTGGATGGAGAGGGAAAAAGGAAGGGACATTATCAAGGATGACATCTAAGCAATTCTTAGAGTTAGGTTATTTACTAAGGAAATTACGGTTTCTGTGTCAAAAAGGAGATAAGCATAATTTGAAAAAAAGGCAAAAAGAAAAATAATCCTAAATTTCATGGTAAACCCAGTGTCACAAAGGAGGCATTTATCCTTAACTGAGTGGAGCCCAGGATTGAAAAGCTGTATGTGGATAATGTGGTCCAATGACCCCCATGTGCCTTCTCTATAATTGACTTAACAGCCTTGCTCTCTTTTATTTCTAGTTGATCTCCAGAAGCTGCCTACCCCAAGGTTGAAAATAGGATTCAGTTTACATGTGAACTTGATCAATTAGTGGTAGTTGGGAAGATTTCAGTCCAGTCACAAGGAGGAAGAATGAAGTGGTTGTGAGTGAATGGGAAAGGCAGATGTTACATGCTGGCCACCCCCAGCTGAAATCACACCTGCTGGACTATTGACCTGTTTGCATTAAGCCCCCATCATGCCTTTGGGCTGGCAGGGCAGACACTCACAAATGCCCCGTGACCTGCTCATTTTGGATGGCCTAGACGCCGATGACACCTTGAGCACGGGCTGTGAGGATGGATGAACTGCACCCTCAGGTTCTTTAGGAAATGTCCCAACTCTACACAGGACCTTAGAGGTAAATCCCCTCAATATCTGCATAGGTGTGGAGTGACATTCTCTAGGGATTCTGGGAAGTACATGGAAGCCTTGTGACAGCAGGGGTTCACGGAGGCTCCGCTACTTCCTGAGAAGTAGGGCCTTGGACTCCATTGACTGTGCTCCCAGGACACAAGTGCCTCACAATCACAGACAGATGTCAACTCAGAACACTGAGCTCTTGAATCATAAAACACCTTTTACTTGTATCCTCTTGGCTTTGCTTGTCAGTCGAGTTGACTTTGATGAGCATATAAATACTTGCTTTAGGAACTTGCTTTACTGGGTTGAACTTTACTTAGCTCTGGCTTCAGTGGGCTTCATACTCATTCCCCACACGTAAAACACATCACATCTCATCATACCAGTTGAAGCTGTTAAGCATAAGAATGCAAAACCTAGAGACCTGCATAAGTTGTTGAGGTTTTCTCAGTTCTCCCTAAGCCCTGGTTTTCCATTTGTTAGTTTTAGAGTCTACTAAGTGCTCGAAAAACATCTCTCCCTTTCAAAGCACTTGATTCTAAGAGGATGGTGCTGGAGTCCCATTCCTGTCAATTCTTAGGTCTCCTATATTCTTGTAAATGTCAGTTGTAAATAAATAAGAAGTGGAAATGAAAGCTCTGAATCTCAAAGTCTTCTCCCAATCTGTGTCTGAGATGCTAAAAGGACTGAGTCAGCTTTTCCTGCCAGGCCCTTTACAAAGCATATCATATTATTATTGCCCCTAATTTATGGATGGAGAAAATAAGATTCAAAGAGGTCAAATAACCTTCCCTAAGGTACTGAGTGGCAGAGCCAAGCTTGGATTCTGGCCTGCTCTCTCCAAAGTCATTATTCTTTCCACTTTCTCATGCGGCATTCCTATCACCTACCTGAGAGCCAGCACAAACACCAATCGTGCATTTTTAGCCATATCTGAGCTTATTGCCCCAAATTTTATACATCTAGATAGATTCACATTCCCCCATGTTTTTCATGGTTCGCCTTGGAAGTTACTCCTCTGCAGTTTTTAATCAAGCTGCTGTATTTCTAAACCAGAGCTCACACTGCCCTTTGTAATTCTGTAAAGAATGCCAGACCTACTTTTAAAAGCATAGAACCTCTCCTCACATGACTGACCTTCAGGGGACCCTGTCCTCTGCAGTAGCCTAAAGGTATGACAGCAATTTTAATTACCTTCGTGGAACTCCCCCCACAAAAGATTTTGAGAAATTCCTATGTCACCAAGGCTGTTCAAAGATTAATATTTAGGTGGGTAGCTCCTCCTTATTTTGTCCTGTGAAAGCATCCCTGATGACCTTTTAAAAATTATTAAATGAAAGCAATTACTCAAAAAAGGAGGCTACATAGCTTTGTGGTTAGAGATGGGACAGGAACTCAGAGACTCATGCCTTTGAGTTCTTCTTTTGTGACTGACTGGCTGTGTGGTTCTGAAAGTCAACCACCTCTTCTGAACTTCTGGGGACATTCACGAGCGAATACCCTTTCCAGGGAGAATGACAATAAGCCACACATTTGAGAAGCTCAGGAAATACCTTGAACACCTCTAAAACTGTTATTTTCTTTATTCAGGTTGAATGTGAACTAATTTTTTTTAATATGAACTAATTTTAAAAACATAGCATGTAAATTACACAAACAATAAAATAAAGCCATCTGATGTTGAATCACTACAAGGAGACTTTCCAAGTCTTTTATTACTCATCAAAGTACTTCATTTAAATTTTTCTTTTTGAGAGGTTGGTTGCTGTGCAGTGACTTCAAAACAAAACAAAACAAAACTTCAAGACAGCTTTGGGAGGTATATGAAGGCTCTGACTGGCACCGCTGTGAATAATAGAGGAAACTGACACTCTGAGCATTAATCCAAGATTTCAGCCAGTCTCTCTAAATCCCGGGAAATGAGCTGATGAGGTTTCGGGGTTGACATATCTGAGTAAGTATCAGTATTTCTGCAAACATGTCGATGGAGTGTTAGCCTCAGCTTTATCTGCCTGTGCTATGACTACAGTAAATCGCTATCACGCCAACATGTTTCTCAAATAAAATGGACTCGGGAATTGAAACCAAACCAGCTGAAAGGTAATCTGGGGGAAATAACACAAGTGATTAATGCAGTATTGATTCAAAGGATGAGCAAGTTCTTAAAGAATTTTCCAAATAAAATAACAGTTTGAAGAGTGTTCACAGGAATGGGGAAGGTTTTAAAGAGAACTGGAGTGTGAGGGAAGATGTGAGAGAGTGGAGTGAGGTGGGCTGAGGGGCAGAGGGCCACGTGGAGCCATGCCAAGGGGGACATGGGGATGCCCTCTTCTCCCAACCTTGTCAAAATAATACCAGTTACTGCAGGAGCCAGATGAGTGAAGAATGCAATGGGTTAAGATGAAATTTCATGCAATTTCATTATTTCTTAAAGCAATCAGCCAGTGGGTCTGTGATACACCTACATAATCAAGAAGGGTGTCCCAGAAAATGTCAAGCTCTTACCTAGGAACAATTGAGCAATTGCTTCTGTGTTGCATGATTTCATATGTCCCAGTGTCACGAAGGAAAAAAAGAAAAAGTCTTCCTTCAGGGAATAATGGTGGAACATATTTTCTTTTCTCCTTTGTGACACTGGAATGCATGTTGGGTCAAAGCAAGAGGGAACTCAGTCTAGCATCCTGGGAATTTCTGGCTCTGCTCACTTGGTTGGCAGATGGCCATGAAGAGTAACTTGCATGTGGTTATTGGTTTATCTGATCTGTGTTGAACACCTATTCTGTGCCAGAGCAAGTCCACAAAGCCACTCCCCTCAGGAGCTCTCACCGGAATGGCCAAGAGAGACAGTAAGCAAGTATGTCATTTGTCCTGGGACTAGGTGCTCTGAAGAGAAAATGGGGACAGGCAGGAGAATATAGAGTGTGAAGGTGAGGTGGTGGCTCCTTTAGATAGGGAGGCCAGAGAGTCCTCGCTAATAAGGGGACACTTGAACAGACAGCCTGAGATGAAATAGGTATATGGGGAAATGTCCAGCAAGAGGGAAAAGTATAAAGGCCTGAGATGGGACTGAGCTTTGCATATTCCAGGGTCAGTCAGGGAGCAGAATGAAAGAGAGCATGCTACAGATGCAGTTAAAGGTGTACAGGGGCTGGATCAAGACTTTGGGTTTTATATGGAGTGAAATGGAAAGTCTTTGGAGGGTTTTTGAGCAGGAGAATGATATAACCTGACTTAAATGAAAACAAAAACCCAAACTCTCTGGTTTAGTGAATTAGTTTTCCTTGGTTCCATGTTCATACCCAGAGGCCAGTATTGGGATTTGGGGCATGAAGCAGAACACATGGTTAATATGCCTACTCTTTCAAGGTGAACTCAATCTCAATAGTGTAGACATATTATGGGCATGAATCACAAAAGGGCAGCCAGAAGGGCGACCACTAAGTGTAGAAACAATGAGGAACAGCGAGGGCGGCAGGCGGCGAGCGGACCTGGGGTGATTGCTCTCATTTGTTCCACCCCCGAGGAGGCAGTTACTCACTGAAGGAACTTGATGAAAATGGCAATAGTAAATGATTGCGGCATTCAGTTGGCAATTATACTTCAAATCTCCTGATTTTCTTGACTATCATAAATTCATGGAGTTTAACTAAAAGACAGAGCTGCCCTTTTCCTGTACCTAGGCAAGTTTTCAGTCGTGTCTTTAAACTCTCCACAAATCCATTACTTTTCACTCTCAGATATTTTCCTGGACTCTGTTCATCTTTCTCTCTGTCAAGCTTTTCCTGAGAGTGGTTTCATCCCCCCATTTCCAGCGGTCAGGGAAAATCCTCTCTCTCATAAATACGGACTTCTGGCTGGCTGCTTACCTTTCTTTCCAGAGGACTGTCATAGCAGCATTTCAGGCAAGGCCGGCTTACCAAGGAGCATGCCCAGGGCCTGACACATATCAAGTACTCAATAAATAGCAGTCATTCAGGTTAATACCTGAATAAATGAAGGAATAAACAAATGAGTAAAAGAATAAGAGAACTGAGGAGGCTACAAACAATATGGGGAAATAGTGGGGGTATAACGTGGGCAAAATGTTCACTTGAGACTTCTTAATTACCAGGATTTCTGTGAGGAACTTGCCTCTCACCTAAGTTTAGTCTGAAGGCTTTCTTACACAGCTCCTTAAGCAATCATATTTACCTGTATCTAAGTGAGCTGTTCTTCTTGAAAAATCAATGAATTTTGAATCCCTGATGGGGCTTAGCTATCTAGATTATGTAGGAAGTAGGTGTCTCTCCTGACAGCTGTCCGTCTCTTGCATGGCTCTGAGTGTCCCTTTGATTTACTGGCCTCAGATCCACAAGCATTGTTTTCTTCCTTTCTAATATGAACCGATTCAATTTTGTTTAAGAAATAATCATTGTTCTTGTGTGCTACATCCTGGGCCAGAGGAAAAAAAAATACCATAAAATACTCCAACTTGAAGACATTCCTCAAATTTTGGAAAATTCTCAAAAGCTTTATTGTGTTATGCATTTGTTAATAAAGATAGTTTAGCAGAAACTGAAACCATGATTTACTTCTGCAGAGTACGCTAATTAGAACCACTGCCTCTATGGTCTCCACCACTGTCATTCAAATCATTGAAGCATTTTTCTAACAGTCTTTTGCTGCATCTTGGTTACATATGCAAAGATGTCCACCCCACACATTTTTTTTATCTTCTAAAGATGCAAGTAAGGCATAGAATGAAAAAGACTGTATTATCTATTGTTCAAAATCTTTGAGACGCTGAAACGTTAAAAGTAATTTTGTGGGGGGCGGGGTGCAGCAAAAAATATAAAATTGAGACCTGGACAATACGGCACAAAGGAAAATGAGAAACAGGGGAGTGCTTCACCAAGAATGAGTGAGGTTGTGCCTGGACCACAGGAATGTGCTTCAGTAACATCGGTGTGTGGGACAGCATTCCCAGCTGCAATCAACAGAAGCTACTCTAGGTAGTTTGGCAGAAAAGGAGCTTATTAAAAATATATTAAGGTGTTTAAGAGGGCCATAATATTAGTCTGGGTGACTATACGACCAGCAACACCATCAAAACCATAGGAAGGGACTGTTGCTCCACTGCAGCCTCTGCAGGGCACCCACATGCAGCTTGCAGTCCTGCCCTCTGTTCCTGCTGACCTCTGAGGCCAGAAACTTCTGCTGCCAACCTTCTAGAAGGCTGGATTCCCTTATGGTGCCTGCTTAATTAGAGGGGCTATGGTTGGTAACAGGTATCCCTCCCACTTCCACCCATTGGCCCCTTTTTTCTGACATTGGGAGAAAGAGCACCATCTATTGGTCACTGGTTCTTAGCAGCCTGTAGGGGGACACCTCGCCCTCAGATTTTGTCTCTGCTGGCACAGTAATTGGGTGTTCAATATGCTGGTCCACCATGCCATAGGCCTTCTGTATCAGGTGATGGGGACATGGTAAGACTAGAAACCCTATGAGCATAGGTCTATTGTTTCATTCACTGCACTCTAACTGAACTCTGAGAAGCACAGTGGCCATGGAAATACATCACGGTGAATAAGGCAGTTTGGTAAGTCTGTGAAAGGTGCTGCTGGCCTGAGAATCCAAATCCAGAATGAGTAGTTATTCCACTGAGGAGAAATTATTGCCCTCTCCCCAAAGGAAAGGTCTCTACCATAATGCCTCTCCTGGATGTGTTCATAACATGTGTCAGTGTTGGTCACTGCTGATAAAAATTAATCAGCTGTGACAGTAGGCATACCAGCCTTGGTGAGAAGTCCTGTCGGGCCAGTGCATTATCTCTATCCCTGAAACCACGGCCACTTTGTCCATGAGGCCACTGAGCAAGGGAGGCTGGGGAAGGGGAAGGCACTGGGTGGGCAATCTTCCCCCAGCGTACTTAGGACCTTCTCCACAGTGGGGACTCCTGACCATCCCAGTGGGATACAAATGTTCTCCCATACTGGGACCTGTTCTGAGATGTCCATCCACATTCCTCTTCCCCACACCTCCTTTCATGTCACTGACAGTCCTCTCAGACTGGTAGCTCCTGCCCATGACATGGTGAGCATCTGCCTCACAGGCCATCTCTCCTTCCAGGCCATTCCAAGTTCTGCTCCCTGGGAGGGTTTTTCTTCCCACTGTCCCTTGACCCTAAGTGGGGCTGAAATGCCCCAGCAGTTAAATTCCAACAGGTGCACGCCAAACTTGCAGAGTCATTGGTAAACCAGATTTGACTTCTTTCCATTTCAGTTGATTGCTCATTGGGAATGCCTCACAGGCTCACAGTGGTGAGGGAGGGAGGCGGTGTGGCACCTCAGCTGCTGCACTGGGCCCACTGAACTCTGGCGTGGTGGGTCAGATCACTCCTAGTTCAAGACAGGCTGTTTAGGTCACATAGTCAAGCCTGTGGTGTAGCAAGCCAAGAGTTATTTCTGAAAGGAGAATAATGACTTGTATAAGAGAGCTTGACTTTGCTCCAAAAGCTAAGAGGCTGTGGTTGTACTTCCCCTGTTAGGACTCGCTGCAGGCTGTCCACAGCTTCCAGGTCAGCCTCAGACACTCTGAGCGCTGTTAGATCTCCTGGGCCATAGGGCAGAAATGCAGAGCGGCTCACAGGGGGCCTGGACCAGCTGGAGGGCTGTCTCTTGCCCAGGTGTCCAACAAAATAAATGAGTCAGAGCAGCAAAGCCAGAGGGGACATAGGTTGCCTTCAGATGCCAAAGAATTCTGTGAAGCATCTGTTCCTCCTTTTTGGTGGTATCAACAGCTGCAGTTCCTACAAAAATACTGTATTGCTTTCATTTGGTGGTGGGAGGGGGAGCCCATGGAGTGTGCCCATGGCCCTCCAATAACAGACACCCTTACTCTGTGGTTTGGAAGCTTCCTAGGGATTCTACAGTCGCTAAGGGGAGCTATTCCAACTCTAGACAAAGGAACTGGAGAAGTTAGCACATCACTTTTCATGGGGAAAATTGAAGCCTTCAGCAGGGAACGAACCCCCCAGTCTACCAGCACAACACCCACCCCCCTCCAGCAGCTGCTCCCACTTGCTGGCTGTCCTAGTGTTTCTGGAATGCGCACTAACACAAATTATCATCACTAAGTTGAGGGATGATGTCACTAGTGTGGACATTGGGTCGGTTCCTAAGTGATGTTCCCCCCAGCACGTGAATATTTTGTGCCACCAGGTAAGAGCAGCCGAGTGTGAAGGATGCCAGCGGATGGAAGGAGCCGGATGTGCAAGCTGCAGGACGAGGAGGTACTTCACAGGACGCCCGTTCAGTGGGCCACAGACTCTGTCTTGGGAGCTGCTTATTGTGTAACTCAGCAACTTCTCCCCTTCCTTCTACCAAGTTTAACAAGCTGCCTTTGCTTTGTTCTTGGAAAGGCGAAATCCTTTATTTACTGATGTATTTATTTATTAGGAATATAGCTTATTTTTTTATTTTTTTGCACATCAAAATATTTATTGATAGCCCCCCGGTTTTAAATGCATGTTCACAGACTGTCCAAAATCTTAGCACCCTTCAGGCTCCTGGGTATTTTAAATGATCCAAGCAACCCTTGCAAAGATCAATTTTTCAAATTCCTCATCAAGGACATCCTTAGGCCATTTTGTGCTCCCAGAGCGTATTTGGCGAGCAGCAGCCTGCTTCAAATATCCACCTTGCACCTTCAGTGAGGGATGCTCATTCGATTTCCGCCAAGTTCTGCACCTTGAAACAGTTACCAAGACCTAAACCTTACATGGCATTTCACTTCTACGTTGACGTCACTGTGACAGGTTAAGCGCACACGCACTTGAGAGCTTTCCCTTTCCACGAAAGAAATTCCGCTTTACTAAAAACTACGTGGCGCACAGCCGATGGCCGAAAACTCAAACGCACTCAAGCCGATCTGCCCATTCCCTGGCCTGTGAACGCGGACCGGGGCCGCCTCGGGAGCTTCGGGGCTCCCACGGACAGGGCGGCCGAAGCCCGGCCAAGCCGCTGCCCCCACGCACTCAGGGTCCGGGGGCCGCGCGCCAGCCCCAGGGCTGCAAGCCCCGCCAGCGCGAAGCCACGGGGGACCGTGCGGCCGCCCGGCGCCCCCGGCCCCCGGCCCCCGGGACCACCCCCCGCGCAGAGGCCCACAGGCAGCGCGCAGCGCCGGGAAAGCGAATATAGCTTATTTTTAAAAACTATGTTAACTGGTGTTTTCGTTAATGTGCAGGTTGCAAAGTTGGATAGGCTTGGAATAGCCTGCCCCAACCCTATTTTCCCCACAAATTCTGTTATTTTTAGTGCATGAATTTGAGAATGAAAAAATTTCTGGAGCACATTTATCATGTTATTGCATAAGTGCCTATATGCCGCATGCCCACTTGTAACCATGGAGAAATTATTTACGCTCTTATCTAAAGCTAATTCCTCCGCATGTGGACTGCATTCCATCCTTTATTCTAGGGTAGGGCACTGCTCCAGTGTTTATCTCCCTTTTCCTACCTCATCAGTTCGTCTTTCCTCAACATTCTCTTTAGCATAAAAAGCATGCTGCTACTTCTCCCAACTTAAAAAAAACCTCTTGATTCCATCTCCTAACAACCTACTAACTCCATTCTTAGCTCCCTTCTCTGGGAGTTGTCCATACTCACCACCTGCAGCTCTTCTACTATTTTCTCTTAACCCTTTCCAGCCTGGTTTTGCTTCTGCTCTACTCCACCCACACTCCCACTGTCAAGGCCACTAAGCACCTCCAGGGTTAAATCCAGTGCAGCATTTGATAATTGATCACTCCCTCTTCCCTACTCCTTGTTCATTTGCCTTCCAGGCAACCACTCCTGTATTCCTCCTGCCTCACTAGCTGTTCCCCTCCTAGAGTGTGTCAGTCCTATGTGGACATCTTTGCTCGGGTGCTCCGAGGGCCTAGAACAGTGCCTTGGCAGACAGCAGTATGAAGCAGGTATTTGCTGTATGAATATGGGATAGGCACAGGTCCCACTGGGCTTATGGTAAGGTGCTCACAGGTAAAAATTCTCCTTCTCTCTTGTGCCCCACTAGCTCCACTCTGACCAGTGGCCCTAGATACTGGGCCTAGGTTACATGCCACTCCCCAGCTGGAAAACAAGCTCTCTGCTTCTACTTTAGGAAGATGGGGCTCACAGGTGAGAAGTTTCCCAGACATGGAAAGGCTATTCAAATGGAACTAAAGTAGTCCAGAAGCTAAGTCACTACACTAGGCCATGGAAAAACTGAGATCACATTTTCATCAACTTCCTGTTTCTTCTCAAATAGTGAACACAAGGAATGCATTTAAGTAAGAGTGACAGTTTACTGATGTTTTCAGAATAAAAGCAAACCTTTATTTTCCACCACATTGGAGGATATTGGTTTAATTCATATTGTTATGTTCCCATTAATGTTTTACATAATATGGGACATATCAAATGTACTGCAAATAAAAATCACTTTCATCCCAATGGAGAAGAAAATTATGGGTTCCAAAAAATCAAGTTTAATATCAAAAGAAGTAACAAACATTTCTACATTCAAAAAAATCTGATAGCTACCATCTTACCAACCTTGTGAGGGCTGCCATACACTTTCTGTGATCCCCATACTTTATGAAAACTTTTGTTTGGAGTTGAAGCTTCTGCTCACAAACAGTGTGGGAAGAGCAGAACTTTTCACTCTGAAAGAGCAGAAAGTTGATGAGTCCTTTTGTTTAAATATCCACTAATTGTCCTGTGTCAGAAACATTAAGCCCTTTTAAGTATAAAGCAGAAACTCTTAAGCACCTGTGGCCCATGGCCATGCCTCCCGTCTTCAGGGGTATTTACTTGGAATCCCGTGGCACTTTCAAGATCCCAGGGACGGCCACCTTCTGCGGCCAAACAGCTGACGCAGGATCGTACCTGGCGCGCAGCGGCAACCCTGCTAGAGCGCCCAAGAGTGGGACTTCTTATATTTGTATATGAATGCGCCTGTTCTCCCAAGGCTAACTTTGTGGCGCTCCACTGGCACTAATGAGCCAAATGGGGGCATTCTGTCGAAGCACTCCTGGTCACTGGCTTCAAATGAAGATGACACTGTCTCTGATGGGCCAGCATTCTCTTTAGGAGTCAGGCACTTCTCAAGTCCAGGCTTCTCTGTGTGACTGCCCTTGGAAGTCAAAGGGAGGCTTCTGTCTTCACAACCTTTAAGGCACCTGTCGTGATCTTCGCTAAGCAGTAATACAATGGTCCCGCCAACATGAAGCACCCTGTTAACAAAAAGTAATCGGTATGAGGGTTTCTTTCTTTTTAGACAACAAACGATTCCACTTGATTTAAAATATTTGGTGTTTTTAATTTGAAATTTAATTTAATCTATTTAAACACAAGGATTTTGATAATTAGGAAGTATCTTCCATAATGCATATTCATTATAGTAATTATGGAATCACTAGTACAAATCTGCTTTAATTATCTATTTTTACTCTACTTAAAAGGCAAGCCTCACAGTAATTTGTAGTCACATTCTAACACATGACTGTACAAAGGAAAAGGCAAATGAAAGGATCCTAAAGCATCAGCACATGATAAAGGCAGTTGGCTGATGGCAGAAGAAAGTCACCAGGAAAGAGTGAGGACATGAGAAAGGAATGGCAAAAGGGAAGATGAGAAAAAGAGAGACCTTGAAATGTCAGCTTGTTGAGGAGAATTAACTTACTTAATCATTTGATTAAATTCTGTACAGCACTTCTGTGGAAAAAGTGATGAATAACAGTCCTCTGAGTTGCTCAAGAGATGACTGAACAGTGGGGGAGAGGCAAGTAAAGAGGTGAAGTGTTTGGCAATCCACCCTCCAGGCAAGTACGAGGTGCTGGGAAACACATTAGGTGGGTCCCAAAGCCAGAAACAGGAGAGCAGGGGGATCCCCACAGATGAGAACTCCTGTTCTGAGGTAAGGACAGGCAAGTGTGGGCCGGCTGCGGAGCGACAGGCTGGAGCAAGGCGGTGTGTTGGAGGCAGAGAAAGCGGCCGACAGGAAGCAAAGAGGAGGTGGCTCTGGAAGAAGTTCAGTGCAAGGGTGAGACGGGGTGGTGGGCGGAGGAGGGAGGAAGGAGTTCTGTTTGCAACGGCTGAAGTGCCTGAGGAACTCATGGATTCTGGTGGACAGCTGGAGCCACAGGCTGGAGGTAATGAGAAAGACTAGGGCTCGAGGGAGAGATTCCAGTTTTCAACAGATGTGGCTGTAAACATGGGAAAGAAACGATACAATACAATATACAAATCTCCCTAAAAATATAAAAGAAAATATAATTAAAATAATGACTTACAACTTTTTACCTACCGTATTAACAAAAATAAAGACTGCCATACTAAGGATGGCAAGATTTTGAGAAAATGAGTGCTCCTAAGATGAAAATTGGTGTAACATTGTTGGGACAGCAATTTAATAATAACTTATTAAAAATATGAAATGTATGTAGACTTTGAATCAGCAATCTCAATTTTGGGAAATTATCCTAGAAGATAAAACAGTAGATATAAAAAGATACAACAGTAGAAGTAGTAGTAATGCAGTAGTAGTGACAATAATGGTAATGGCAGATAATATTTATTGAGCATTTATTATGTGCCAGGCACTCTTCTAAATGCTTTCTATTATGTCATTTAATCCCCAGGACATACATTGTCATTTTGTCAGTGAAGAAACTGAGGCACTGTGGTTTTAAATAAGTGATACAGTAAGTTTGAAAGTCATATAATAAGTCTGAAAACTGTACAAGGATGTTCAGAGCATTGTTCTTTATTAAAATGAAAAATTGGGAATTGCCTAAATGCTCATCCATAGGTATCAGTTACAGAATGGTATATTCACATAACATAATACTGTATCCATCACTGAAAATTATAATGTACAACTTATCAGAAAGGAGATTCATGGAGTGAAGAAAATAGGTTACAGTAAATTAAGGATGATTGTATTTATGAAAATTGAAAACATGTATCCATTTGTATATACGCACATGGGAAAATGCCTAGCAGGATACTCACCAAGTTACTTGTTATAATTTCTTTTCAAATAATGGAGAAAATAAGAAAGTGAAAATCACCTGAAATCCTGCTATTCAGAAATGAAAGTTTAAAAAAAATGTCTTTCTAGGCATCTTCCCATGTTCATATACACATTAATTTTGTGTAAGAAAGCTATTCAGAAATTATAAGGCAACATTTCCCAAATTGTCCCTCTGAACACTACTGTAGTATGAGAGATTATTTCTTATTAAAAGAATCCTGTCATCAATAAGTGGGGAAACTGTATCAAACAACATAAGGATTTCTTTTCTACATGTCAACCTGCAAGACTAGGGACAGATGCTATAAACAGTCCCAAATTATTTGACCTTGGAACACATTAGGCCTTTACCTTCTACCACCCATCTCTGTTCCAAGCAGGCTGGTATATTCAGTGTTCCTGAACAATGTTTATTTGATAAATAATTACTGAATATCTGTGTATAAAACATGACGTGGTGTCCTTTTTTATTTTTTTCAAATTTTTAAATTTCACTGAAATCCTACTTTCTCAATGAATCCTCTTGAACACAGAGTGACTTCTCCCAGCTGAAGAAGTTGAATTTCTAATTTTGTTCACATGTTTTATACGGTTACACTTGGGAGGAAAGCTCAAATATTTTACATCTCTCAGTTCCTCACAATGCTCTGTACTCATGAAATGGCGATGCTAAGGCAAGGTAAAGGAGGAAATAATTGAGCTGAAAGTGCAAAGCTCATGCCACCAGAGCAATCGTTTGTTTGACAATCTTTAATTCTGACTGCATGTTCTTTCTCAAATAATCCAATTCTGTATTCCATTCAGTACCAACTATTCTCATTTGCCTATTATGTACATGTTTACTGACCTCTTGTATCTTTTCTTATTTTTACTTTGACAATTCCCCTTCCCTTCCAGTTTTAATTAGAGCCATTAACTATTCATAAGCCACTGGGAGAAAAGTTATGTATACTTAGATATATTCATATATATTCCCACCTACTTCCCAAAAGGATTTGGAGTGTTTTACGCTTAAAAATCAGGTAAGAGCTAACAGCTATTGAGCACTTTCTGGGTGCCCAGCACTGTTCTAAGAATTTTAAATCCACTGAATCCTCAGCACAATGCCGTGAGGTGGGTGCTTACTTAAAGATGAGGCACGAAGTGGTTAAGCAATGTGCCTATGACTGAAGAACTATGAAGTGATAGGGCCAAGATTGGAACTCGGGTATTAGGGCTTCAGTGCCTGTCCTCTCCACCTGACACTGGTTGCATAAAACCTCAAACCATAAAAAATGAAAAGTCAAACCATAAAGGCTGTGGGCAGGTGACAAGGAAGTTCAGTCACAGAAGAAGTTCCTAATGTCCAAAATATATACACTTCCACCTGGTCCTACTGAGGCATATGAATTATGTGGGACATCTTGAGTATTTTCCTAATTCTTAGGTACATATTTAAATTTGCTGCTACGATGTAAAGGCAGTTGTATCTATTACTGTCTCATTTTCAATTATCTAAAATAAAAACGAAAACTAGCCTAGAGTAAGTTGGGCTGGTACAATCTTACTAGAACTGAAAGGACTGTCTTCTTGAAATACTGTCCTTCACCGTCTGGTGGGGATGTCTGAAATACGCAACAGTAGATTGTCAGGTTAAGCCATTACTCTGGCAAGTTCCAGGTTACATATAAGTCACCGCTCACACATACCAGTATCCCCCACAGGTTGGCCTGATAGTAGGGCTGCTGAGTTACCTAGTAAGGTGCACAGGCCATGGCTATTAACCCTGACTGTGCAACAGAATCCACGTTGGGAGTGGTTAATAAACACTGACCCCAGTCAAATTGGAGCCTCGGTAGGAGGGGTGGAGAATGGGCATCAGTGCTTTTCTAAATCTCCTGAAATGATTTTAATATGAAGTCAGGGTTGCAAAATCTGCTTGAGGCCAGGCAGAAGGAGTACAGGAGCTCAGGAAATGTCTGAATTATAGGTGCTGCCTAGGCAGAGATTTTAAGCAACATACCAAGACTTAGGTAACTGCCTAACAGGGGAAGTTGTTGAGAAATAAGATAATCCCAAGAGAAGTGTGGAGCACCCAGCTCACAGGATGGAGGTGAGGTGGCTCTGACTTGGGCTCAGACTTCATGTCAAGCTTTCATTTTCCTTACAGGGTCAGGCTTGGCACTGAATTTCCTCCACCCAAGACACATGGCTTATTTCTTCAATTGGTGACATTATCATAAATAATGTTTTCCTATTATACAGGCTCTTGAACGTTTACATTGTATTGCTCTATTAAATGACCAGCTGTGAAAATTTAATTTGGACTGACCTCTTATTTGTGTCTTCCATTCCCCATGCATTCTAGGTTTGCTCCTTTATCAACTTAAGTGATCAGAAAAACATATATTCAGGCCTCACTGTTAGAACCTCTCCAAGAAATGCTTTCGCTGAATTATATTCCCCGAGGTCAACCTTAGACACCATAACATGAAGAACACTTCTGCATTTTCATTTCACAATCAACAACGAAGCTGCTGTCTATTCTGTTACTCAATGTTCCTTATGTGAATTCCGTTCTGTTGTTAAGCTGTGTGACCCTGAGAAAGTTATCTTTCTGGATACCAGTTTTTCATCAGTAAAGTGTGAGGGATTAACACATAGGGTTTTTTTTTGTGAGACTTAGAAGCAAATATGTATTCAAATTTCAGGCAATAATGAAACATTATTATTTTTTTCTGAATAAGACATAATGTAAAATGATAGGGGGTAATTCTTTTTTTTCGGTTACGAAGTTCTGATTTGAAACCTTAGAAAATGAAAGTACAAAAACTCTAAAATACTAGCAAAAGGTAATCAAATCTTAACCGAAGAGCTAAGATACGTTTCGGTTAAGTGCCCAATAGCTCAAAATTATAGAAACAAATCCAATAGCTTACCTTTCCATTTCTTGTAGAATGCTTTTGATGTCTTTTCCTAACTTAAACTTTTTCCCAAATGGAATGTCAGAAATAATAGTGTTGACACTTTCTGAAGGCAATGGCAATTCTGAAATACAGAAACCAAAGAACCCTATTACAGTAAGCTCAAATATTTACAACATAAATATGAGAAAATTGAAGTGAATGGGATTATTTTTGCATGTTAAATAAAATCTAGGGGTGCTAAATATTGTTTCTAAAGAATTACAAGTTCTTGAAAGGCTTTCAGCGTCACTAAAGATAAAGGGTAGAGTCATTGTATTCTGTTCTTTGAAAACTGGTTTTTCAGTTAGGATAAAATATGAAATAAGCAGAATTTTAAATTAACCAGAAAATTCAATTCTCTAAACATATTACATGAATAGGAAGTTGGCAGATGCAAGAAGAAATATTTAGTTGTCTAGAAAGACCTTTCAAAAAATTATATTCTATAACTTTCATTTACCTTTCATAGTTACATGTAAAGGTCTGCATGTGTAGATCTATTTGTCTTTAAGGAAGATGACCCATAGCTTTCACTGAATTTTTAAAGGGGTATATAATCAATAGTCAACAAAATGAAGAGTATCACTAAGCAAATTTCAATACAGTGTTTGATTACAAAATCTAAATTTCTTTTTCCTCCTTACATTTTTACAAGGTCACACACGCAATCTTAACTTCCACATTTTCTGAGTATACTTTTCACTTTCTACTTATTATACTGTTTCCCATCGTCTAAATTTAGATATTGATAACTTAGAAAATGTCCCAATTTTCATTTTGAATAGTATCTAATTCTGTAGAAATGCAATGAAATTTAAATAATCTTCACTATCATAAATACCATGTAAATTTTTATTGGCAGGAAGTTTAAAAACAAAATAAAAAATCTTGTTATCTGGGTAAGTCTAATGAACACTTGATAATCAATCCCAGTTCTAACCTTTACTTAAGATTAGTAGAAGAAAAGGAGCAGGTTGTTAGGAAACAAAGTAACAGGATAATAATTCTTTTAAAGGTAGGCAGGAATTATTTTTTTCCAAGTCATGTTTTAACTTGATGTACTTGGTTTTAGGGTGTTGATACACGACACATCCATTTGAATACTGTTTTCTACTTTTTGCAAAACTACTGAAGACGATGAATAGACAATGAAGGCAAGCTTGGTAATCAAATATTTTTTATTTCATGAGGAACCATGCAGTAGTTTACTCTTTAGTTTGGGCCCAAGGCTTTTCTTCTGCCTTACACACACACGCGCACGAATTAGCTGCCCAATTTGTTCAGGTTTGGTAACCTTTTTTTTTCTACTTTTATTAGCAACTTTCCTACTCTGCATTATATAATTTGCTAAACTGCTTTAAATAATTTTAGAAGTTGTAGGAACAAACTCATGTAGAATAGTATTTTGGAAGCTTTACCACTAAGCAGTGCTGTCTCCCAACAGAGCATAAAATAAGCTTTGTTGAAAGCTTTAGTGCAGGCTCTCGTGTCAGACAGCTTGCACTGGCTCTGCTGCTCACTAGCTATGAGACTTTGGGAATGACTGCTTCGTTTTCCTCATCTGTAAAATGGGATAAGAGCACCTGTCTCAGAAGTTATCAAGCAAGGTCATTTATGGAAGCATTTAGAACAGTGCCTGGCACACAGGCAGCACTCAGTAGTGGTTAGCTAGTGTTGTGGTTATTATTTACAATGTCCTCTCTGATGTGTACAGGGAGATGCCAGCCAGGTCTCTACCTGGGCCAGAATCCCTCAAAGCAGCTCTGCAGATCATGGTATTTCCCTCTCGTGGCTCCTTGAAGGCCAGGCAGGGCTAACGCCTGCAAATGGGGCTCTTTCCTACTCTCCTTTCCTCTAGTAGTGCTTTGCCAAGTGCAGCCTGCAGACCAGCAGCCTCACCTGCCAACTACAAGTGCAAATTCGCCCCCCTCGCCCTAAACCTACTGCTTAGGGTGTTATCACAATCAACGGCAGGCCTTGGTGAAACAGTCTGCTGGCCCCACCTCTAGTCTCTGATGCAGCTTCTCTATCCCTCAGTTAATTCACCTCTTAAATGTTTGGATTTTATTCATTTTCCCCAAAAGGCCTTATTAGTGAAACATGGCCTGAATTTTTTTTATTTGAAAAGGTCTCTGTACTAAATGATACCGTGGTGAGCGTAATATTTTTGGGTCACGCTTGGCCTCAGCAACCTTGAGAAGGGCCACTGTTCTTTGGCCACTGCTCTGTAACTTCTGTTTCTTTCCATTGTGGCTGCATTTCTAGGTTTACTGCATTGGCGCATGCCCTTTTCTTGTTTGGTTGATGCTGGTGAATTTTTTTCCTTCCATTTTTACTTTTTTTTTCTTCACTACGTTCAGAAAAATGCAAATCCTTCAAATGAAGCTTCAATCTGTTGTCATAATCCAGAAGTCCATAATTAGTCTTAAATATGCAAAATGTAGTTGGCATCTGGACCTGGTCACCATTCAATTTATAGTCTAAACAGGGACACTTTTGAGAACAAGGGAGTTAGAATTAAGATTATAAACTTTTTGAAATATTTATTCTCTGACAAACTAGTTTATAATTTATGGTAGACCTAAGAAAAACACACATGCACACTGAAGATTTTTTTTTAAACCCACAAACTTTCAAAATGTTAACATTAAAACAAGTGAAAGGATTTTTGTGATGTGTATTCTTATAATGATCAGTTTCTTAAATGTATCAGCCTCTAATTCCATG
The DNA here is from genome assembly GCA_032199065.1 of Smutsia gigantea. NCBI lineage: Eukaryota > Metazoa > Chordata > Mammalia > Pholidota > Manidae > Smutsia > Smutsia gigantea. The sequence goes on along the minus strand of JAVSCE010012269.1, from coordinate 78,185 downwards.
TCATCACTGGTATTTTTCTGAAGATGTAGTATTTTTTAACATGGATTTTGATAATTTTTCATAAAATTGCCTGCAACATTCTTGAAAGTTTTCACGTTAATAAACTTTTCTGTATTATAATATCGTCCCTTGAGAAAATACTTTCTCTATAGATGCTAAAGTAATAGGAGAGCTCAGAGCAAACTGCTACATGGACAACACTCTCAGCTCTACTTCTTTCATAGGGAGAGTGTAAATATTTCAGCCTTCCACCTCAGTCTCTCCGTTCAGAATGCCTCTGACAAATACTTTCACAAGACTAAACTCACATATGTTCTCACTTATTCTTTTAATTGTTATATCAAATTTACAGGTAGCAAAAATCTAAGCCCTTCTCACTCTGATTCCATTCCATTCTAGGATATACATTTATACCATTAATGTAAAGAAAGTCATTAGAAGATTTTTCCCACAAGATATTTATGGTGTATTTATAAAATTTCAGAACTTAAATCTTGTGCATTATTCAGCTCTTACTGTTTTCATTTGTTCATCTCTTCCTTGGTGTTTTTTAGGGATTTTAATGTCCTCCTGTTGCTAGCTTTGTTTTCAATAACTAAAACTCATCAACAGTTCAAAATACTTACTTGTTCACACCATGTCAAGAGAATACAATTTTCTTATCCAGAAATTAAATGTGCTCATTTTTAAGGGAGAAAGGTATACTAAGGGAAGGGAAAAGAAATAAGGAATGTAAGTCTTTTCTATAGTAGTCTAAATACTATGAGTCTTAGGGAAGTATTATTTTGACTGGACTCAATAGACCTGATTCTTAGTCGTGTTTGTGACTGCTGATTCCTCAGAGTAAACAAGGGGTAATGGTTTCCCTCTACCTAATGGGGTGGCCACTGTCCTGGTTTGCCCCAGAATTCCCAGTTTGAGCACTGAAAGTACTGGTTTAGTAAACGGGGATGGTTGGTTAACTCACTCCTACATAACCCCAGTGTAAGCCAAGGGGAGGGTAAGATAATTCAGAACATTTCATACAGTTTATCTGAAAGAAACCCAAAAAGCTTTATTATTATTATTATTACACTGTTCTCTGTATTTTATGCTTATATTAAGTAATCACTGGTTTAAAACCCACAAACTTTCAAAATGTTAACATTAAAACAAATGAAAGGATTTTTTGTGATGTGTATTCTTAAAAAGGCAAGCTTTTATTTAAATGCTTAAGGAAACTATAGAAATGTTGTTCCCAATCATGAATTTTTTGAAAAATAAAAAAAGTACAATTAAAATACTGGAAGCAAACTGAGCATTAGCCACATTGACATATTACAGCATATAAATGATTTAACCTTTATGTATGAGAAGTGAGTCTTGTTTTATATTACAATTCTAAAAATATTTACATATGTTCATTTTTCCAAATGTTTGCATTTTTAATATCTTACCTATAACAGAGACCTTAAGTAACTCAATTTTATCCTTGAGGCCTGCAGCTTTTAGATTGTCAGATGCACCTTGTAGCTGTGAGTCATTGATATCAGCACCCACATAATACACATCCTATGAGGAAAGAAATTCATATTTTAAGTATAAGTAAAACCATCAGATATTTTATGTAGTTAAGAAAACTTACTTTCATTTTCTCAATTGTGAAAATGAAATTAATAGATTTTTAAATTCACATTAAAACAAATTACAGTATTTCTTTAAAATGATATTCAATAGCAAAAAAATTAAAGTTTCTAATAACAATTTAAAAACTGTTAAAAATATTTTACAATTACAAATGCCAAAAGAATTTGGGGAATAGCATAATCCGTCATGACTAATTATTGGAATTATTCATATTTTCCTACATTTATCATAAGGTTTTCAGAAATAACATAGTAATTTAACTGACCCTTCATAATCCTTTTTGACAAGAGTAAATAGCAACTCAAATGATTAAGAATAACAATCCCCCAAAGAGACGCTATTTGTTAAAATCTGGAAAGTTAAGTATTTTGCTTGGTTTACCAAATTTTAGAACTTACTGGCCATTCTTTAGCAGCTTCCAAAAGTATTGTTCCAAGTCCACACATTGGATCTAAAACAAATGCACCAGTCTATAGACAGAAATATTGATTGGGTATTATCAAGTTTATTATAATAGTATTATAAAAGAAACCTAAAACTTGAGGAATCATTATTTCAAGAGTAAAGATTCCTCTTTACACTATACCAGGAATTTCAGGTGGTTAAAGCTCTAGCAATGAAACCAGTATAGTCAAAGCAGAGTGAACAAGTGGAAAATGTGGTGGTGACATGAGAGAGGCAGCCTGGTGACCTATCAAGAGGCACTGGGATATACCATGTATAGTAACAATTCCAAATCTTAAAGGTTTAAAACAACACATGGCTCATGCTACATGAAAGTGCCTGAGCTAGAGAAATAATAATTTTTATAATTACTATATATTCCAAATAATTATAACTATTATCATTATTATTACAGTAGCAGCTAATACTTATACATTTTATATATGACAGGCACTGTTCTAATCACTTGGATTTTAATTCACTTAATTTATACTAATCTCATAATCAACATGACTGCATGAGATTATTTTCATTTTGCAAGTGAGAAACTGAGGCACAGTGATGTTAAGTATCTTGCCCAGTTTCCCAGCCAGTAAGTGGTGGGGCCAGAATTAGAACTCAGGTAGTCAGACTCAACAAATTCTGGGCTGAATAGAAAAGACACACACATGAGCATATTGGGGTAATATTCCTGAACTGGGATTAAAGAGAGAAAGTCTTACAAGCTTCCAAGCAGAAATAACCAGGGAGCTATAATGGAAAAAAAATCACACTGGCATGTGCCTCTTGTCTACACTACCGGAAGCTAAAGACAGTGGGGTAGCATCTACAGACCTCAGAGAGCAAAGGAAAGCAACTCAGGAACCTTACACCCAGCCGAGATGGATATGTATATCCAGGATGAAAGGAACAACTTTGAGGATACACAGGAATTCAGACTGTGTATTACTTAAATAGGAAAAACCTATGAAAAGACTTTAACCATGCAACAAATAAATCAGAGTACAGATTTCAAATGGGGAAAGAGAAAGCTGAAGAAAAATGGTGAGGAGTGCTACAGTACACCTTGCAATATACCTCTGCGTGTTTACACAGAGGTATGTGTATGTTAGATACAGTTATATCTTAATGATTAAGGGTAGGTTATTTAATATAAGTGCTGAGTAAGAAATTTTGAAAAAAGGAGGGGCATATTTTAAGGGAAATTCTGATAGATAATAATTTAGTTCAGTCTCCTAGTTGGGGGTTGAGAGTGGAAGTAGATGAAAAGGTTTCAAAAGTCTCACTGTAGGGAGGAGGAGTAAGTGTAGGGCTGGAGAAGAGAAAAAAGCCCTCTAGAGGCTTCATCTTCTCATAGGGAAGAGGGGGAAGATTAGAGTGCCTTGGTGATAAAAACTGTCTTGATAGAGGAAAGAGTTGATATCTTATTTTAAAGTAAAAGCAGAATCCTGGGGAAGGGAACCATTAATTGAACAGAACAATAAAGTGAAATCACCAACCTCAAGGAGAGCAATGAAATAATTATCAAGTAACTTGATCAAACTAGTAAAAATAAAAAGAAAACAATGTAAGGAGTTATAAACAGTAAAATAGGAGGAATACAATCAAGTGTGTCTGATAATACTGAATTCTCTTACTGAGAGACCATCAGTGCAGGATGAAAACAGACCTGTGTCTGTAAAAAACACACTGGAAATGAAGTCGAAAATAAAGCAGTGGCAAAGAAATCTTAGGCAAATGAGAGAAAAGAAAGGAGAGACAATACTGATGAGACATGGTGAAATTTAACTTTAAATTTGCTAAGCAAGATGAAGAGATATAATAATGAAAAGGACACAATTCACGATGAGGCAACAGCAGGCAGAAATATGTGTACACTAAACCAGACAGCAGCTGAATAAGGCCAACAAAAACACAAAAACTTAAAAATGCATAATAGTAACATAATAATATAATGAGACTTTGAAATAGCTCTTTCAGAATTGAGCAGGTAATAAAATAGCAAGGAAAGATATAGCAGACATTTCTTGACTAGAAAATAAATTATTTTCTTATGTCCATAGGACATATATGAAAATTGATCAAGAGCTTGGTCATAGAGAAAAAAGTTAAATTTTAAGAAGTAAAGGTTTTATTAATGTGATAGATGCATTTTTTTAATTAAAGTATCACTGATATACAATCTTATGGTGGTTTCACATAAACAACACAGTGGTTTCAACATTCACCCATATTATCAAGTCCTCACCCCTTCCATTGCAGTCCCTGTCCATCAGTGTAGTAAGATGCTATAGAGTCGTTACTTGTCTTCTCCTGCTGTACTGCCTTCCCTGTGACCTACCTATACTGTGATTGCCAATTATAGTGCCCCTTAATCCCTTTCTCCTGACCCACCCACCCTTTCCAACCCCTCCCCTTTGGTAACCGCTAGTCCTTTCTCAGAGTCTGTGAGTCTGCTGCTATTTGGTTCAAGAAGTAGAGGTTTTATAGGCCACCTGATCATGACACAAGAAATTAGAAATAACAAAATACAGCTATCTTTGACTCAGCTTCTTCATGGCCAAAATACTTTCAGAAGTTCAACAATATATAAAAATGTATCACTGCAGTTCATAAGTGTAATGACAACAACAAAAAAAGCAAAGAAAAGGATAAAAGAAAGAGAAGTGAAAAGATACCCACTGATAATTACAGAAAGGTCCTTGCTAATCATAGGAATTAAAACATTTTCCTTACCTTAATTTCAGCAAGAGAGGCCATTGCCCATGCTATGGTGGATCTCAGTCCTGCTGTCTTGATGTAAGCTCTGCTGGCTAAAGGAACCCTACCAAGATACAAAGATAAAAAATATGCCCTTAGTTAGAGAATATTTTAACCTTATTTCAAAGATATCTTCTCTAATTGGCAATTGGCACCTTGTCTAACCAGCCAGTGTGGTAGTTTAGAAAGGTCAATTTTTCAGACAACTGAAATTTAAACTCTTAAGGGTTTAACTTATAAAAATCTAATCCTTCATAGGGAAATCTTTTTCAAGTGTTTAGATACTTCCCTGTCTTCTCATACAGAAAGACCTTTTCTTGCTGATCTGGGGTCATCAAGAAGAACATGCTGTTTATGATTTAGATGTAGCACTGCAAGTAGGGCTGAATAAATGCTAACCCTTGAAATCTATTCTCTAGAAAAAGTCCCTTTGTATGTTTGCTTTTCTGCTCATTTGCATCTTTCTCAAAAGATAAAATGAAGCATGACATTGCATTGTCGAAAATAATTTATGGAATTAAGGACTGAAGCAGACATCTCCCAAATGAGTTCACTAGCCTCCATTATGTATCACTTTGAATTTTATCTGCCACCAAGGGTTTCCAGACTTGACAGAAATTTTCAAAACATTATTTCTACCTTTCCAATGCAATACACAAGCCATTTGGAAATTTCAGTGCACTTTTCTGTTTTATTTATATCATTTGTTGGTAAGATATGAAGATACAATTTCAAGAATTGGTGCAGTTGTTTGGGCCAGGCTTATTCCAAAACTACTAAGAGGGTGTTTCTATGAACAATTACACAAAGGCACAGTGTTTTCCAGATGCTATTTCTTTCATCTTTCATTGCTTTTATCCCGTTTTGTGTGTATGTATTGTAAGCCTCTTAAAATCTTAGATGAGGTATATCTTTCAAATTAAACAGTACAACTGTGTAGTTACTGTTGTAATAAGGGAACTCTGCATGGTAAACCCATGGAGTTTGGTTTTTTAAAGTTTTTTCAGGAAATAAAAATTTCACATTGTAAATAGTACTATATCCATAGATAGGAATCTGGGGTATAAACTTCGCAAGTGGAAGACTATAAAAATATTTTGGTCTCTGAACCTTAATTCTACAGGCTAGTTTTGACAATTTTCTTGTTACAAACCACATTAGTTAAAACCAGAACTGGGAGATTATTTTTCACTCTAAATACCAAAAAAAAAGAAGCTTGGTATGGAAAACTGTCTTTGCCTGTATGTATTACACAGTGATTTTATAAGCCTCAGGAATTTATGTAGACCTTTTGAGAGTTTTGACAATTGTATGTATATTTTTACTAATAGAGGTTTTATTTTATGGGAGCAGACCCTATTAATATGTGACAAAAGTGAGTGTGTTATTTTGGGTAAACCTGGGCAAACTGATCTGCTGTTACTTCAACAAAAGGGTCCCACCATATCAGTATTATAAAATTATTCAGGGGAAGGAAGTGTTCAGAAATAAACACTTTGAAAATAAAAACAATTCTGTACCTTAGAATCTGGCTAATGTGTTTAATCAGATTTTAGCTGGCTTTTATGTAATACAAAAATAAATGCAGCTTTTGTTCCTCTTCACATACAGGCATTTCTTCTTTACTTCTTTATTCTCTTACACATCATCTATCGGCAAAGAGAAGACAGACTGATCTACATCTCTAGCCTAGACCTGTCACTTGAATCCCAGATCTTCATCTACAGACATGTGTTTGGATACTTCTAACTTGGAGTTCACTCACGTACTGAAAATTCAACAGGTATAAATTGAGCATATATACTCTCCTTTCCAGTCTTTCTTATTTTGACATGTTTCTTCAAGTAAAGAACTCAAATGCTTTGCCTTTACCACCCTCTGTTGTATCAGTGTTTCATGCTATAAATAAAAAGCGTAACGTTCTTAATTTTACAATCTCTCCTAAGGGGACAAACCTGAAACTTAGAATACAGTATCTACCTGAGCACAGGAATTCCCACCACAGAGTAAACATCATTCAGATGTATGAAGATCTGAAAGAACAAATGCAGAGGTTAGAATGAAACAGGAAATATATTACCAAATTATTGGCAATCTGAAAGTTCCATTTTGAGCCTATATAACCCATACGTTAGTAAGAAATTCCAAGGTCTTATTTGATATATGTGGAAAAATGTCCCATAATATTTTTTCTTGAGCAGAGGCAAAGTGAATTTTAAATATATTTCATAGAAAAAATTTCAGATCAATTTGATATACAAGTTATATAGAGAATCATGTTATGAAGAACTCAAGATCAACTTCTTTTTCCCAGAGATTCTCTGAATTATCATAACTGGATCAGACTTCCCATTTCGGGGTAGAGAAGGCTTCCTAAATCCACCCCAATTCTAATCTCAAGTAAGACTTGAAGCCATACAGGACCATCACAGGCTACACACATATTCTCAGGGTAACAGAAAACATCCTTCAGGCCAAATGTATTGTAGCAAAGGTAAACTTTTCTCCCTCTACTATCCATAGTTGGGCTTCTAACTCTCTATTACCTTTCTTTGGTTAGGCCATAAAGAGGATTTAAATGTCTCAAGTTATAATTAGGTAACCCACATAAATTTTAAAAGTTAGAATCCTATTTTTCTAGTCTGATGAGGTTTATGGGACATTCTAACTGCTGTTTGACCTCAGGAGCATTTGACCCCTTATACTTTCACCACAAGATTTTTTTTAATGTATAGTTTAATCAGAATTACTCCAATACTGATACATTTTTATTTAGAAAAGAATCATCTAGAATGAACTCCCTTTAGTCAATGTAATACCTTGATCATTGAAGCCAAACTTTCTAATTTTTTAATTATTCAATTTAGAAAAATTGTTTATTGGGATCCTTTTCCATTTAATATTTACACTAAAGATACAATATATTGACATTCTTATATGTCAAATATTATTAAGAAGAGCTTCTCCCACTACAAATTTTTTTCTATTAATTTTGTAAAACAAAATTTGTTAAGAATTGATACTTCTGTCAATTTTGGTCATAAATTTTACTATGTGTGACTTTAGTGTTATCAATTTTGTTTTATGTTGATTATTTCCACCAATAATAGCTATTACTAATTGCATTAAATGGCTGACAGGATAGGCTAACAGGAATTATATGGGAGCTAAACTATATGACTTTAGGACAGTGCGATGGAGTCGGAGGATGAAAAGAAAGAAACTCACAGGGCAGAAGATAAGAGATCTGGAGAGAGGAGATGAAAAGGGCATTATGTCAAAATGTCCTGGGGGTCAATGAAGAAACATACACCAGGAATTGCTTTGTAAAAGTAAAAATATAAGATATAAAATTTATGAATGAAACAACACAAAATGTTCTGATTTGACTAGCTATTACTCCACTTAAAGCCACATAACAATTTATGAATTAATGATCATGAAAATGACTAAACTACTCATCAAATTTATGAAAGTTTTCTAAAAGTAGCAGAGAAAATTTTTTATAGCTAGCATTTGTTTCTCTATGTGTTTTACTTTGTTCCAATTAAAAATAGTGTAACTGCATTAAATCAATTTTGAAAATAGAGGGAAAGAAAAGAAAAACATAATCCCAACAAACCTAAGGAAGCCACTATTAACATACTATTGAATTTTATGGAGGCCTCTTTGTTTTCTATTCATTTTTATTTTTATTTAAACATTAGCTAGATAATTTCTTATTACAGACTTGTTATATATTATAGTGATTGTAGAGAAGGTTTCTGCAACCTTACAATAAATGTTTTTTAGTTCAACTAAGTCCATTCCAAAATGTCTTATTTGGGTAATACATTTCCCAGTGAAAACTACTAGCAGATTATCTGCATTCTATTGCTAAGAGAAAAGAGACTGCTGAACCTACGTAGACAAGCTTTTTAAAACTCTAAAGCAAAATGGAAAAGTACAATAAGAACAGTTGACATTGTCTTTACAGAATTAGGTTACAAGCACATAAAATAAAATGAACATTCAATACCTCTACATTTGGAGTCCTCAAATCTGCTTTCCATCCAAACCGTTTCATAAGACCAATGCCAATTATTCTTCCTACCTCCTGGAAAAGCAGCAAGTTATAGAAAAGATGAGAATACTAAAAATGAGAATTTTAAGTCTAAATGTAAGCAAAAACGAAGAAAGCCTGTAGGAAAATCATGTCAGACTATATGGTGGTAACTTAGGGGTACAATTTTAAAATATGACACTAAAACATAGTCTATTCAAGGCAATAAGGCTGCATTTTAACTCTTGCACCCAACATATCCTGCAGTGTTGATGTCTATTCATATCTAACCTCTACTCTTATAAACTTTAGATATACATGAGATACCCAGGTCATGCCTGCATGACCTGATAAAAATGGTCATTTTGGATTTCAGGAAGCAGAAGTAAGTGGAAAGATGAACTATTTTAGATACTACAATATGATCTTTAAATGTTACCAGATCAGCAGCATTAGACTCAAACTTTAGGGTCTGTCTGGTTTTAAGGTTGACTAAAGGACCCAGACCTATGCTCTTTTATCATGAATTATATAAGGTATTTTGAAGGAAACTGTTTGTTGTGTTCACTCTCCCCTTGATCGTTGTGGCCTCGAGTGCATTTGTGTTTTTGCAGTCTGGGTCCTGGTGCCAATCACACACACAGGGCCTGCCTGTGCAGAGCAACCACTTAATAAACACAGATATGAAGAGACACCCAGAAAGCTAAGGACAATGATATTAGGATTTCCAAATGCAAAGGGTATCTATGGATTTAAGGAAACTTTTAGGGAGAAAATAAAAGGAGATCATGCCATGCAATGGCATACTACTTACTCTCAAGCCCTCAAGAGGTAGAGATAAGAAGAAAAATGCATTTTTAAAGATATTTAACTATATGACTTTAGGCCCAGTTACCTGTTCTATGTAAGGTTTACGTCGCATTTTAAATCTAAGGAGTAGTTTATTCTTGTAGAACATGGGACCCGCTTCAGGAGGTAAGCGTACCTGCGCAGTGCAGGTCTGAGCAACAGCTCCACTGCAGCGGCAAGACACTCTGAAGGTCAAGGTGTTCTGGTCATGGGTGTCAACGGCTTTTGCTACATTTTTCTGCGATTGTGCTTGAAATTTTTCTCTTTCAGTGATAAAATCTCCTTGCTCCAGTGTTTCCTTTTCTATTTGTTTTTTCAGCAGGCATTCCCTATTTTCTTGTATCTCTTGGATTTGTTCTGCTTTTAATTTCTTAGCAACGATGGTGTCATTTTCTTCCACTTTTCTTTTTAGCGGATTAGCATTCCTTTGAGAAAGTTTTTCCTTTTTTGCATCAATTTGGAGCAGATTTTTCCAAATTGAAATGGTATTCAACCAACTTTCTGGATCATCATTGACAAGTTTTTGCATTTCATTAAATATTTTTCCTAAATAAATAAAATCTCAGTTTAATCCTATATTGAAGTTCTAAAGGCAGTCTATTACATTCATCACCCCCAAACTTTATGGTTTCTTTAAAATAAGTTTTATTATATCACTTCATGAATAGTGACTTCACCTTCATCTGGAATTTATATAATTTAAGAATATTGTACAGAATGAAATTCATTCTTATATTCTATACTTATCATCAAAGCTGTTTTAAAATTCCTTCAGAATTATTATATACTTTACCAAGACCATTTGCCCTATGATAATGTATGTGTCTCTTCAATATATGCACAGACCTGGAGTGGGTATCAGCCTTTAAAGTAATGCTGATCTTGCCCATCAAAATTAAGTTAAAAGAATAAATTGTAAAACACAGTGCTCAGAAAAAGATCAACTGAATCTTGGAACTATTTTTAACCATACAACATTAATACACATCATAAAGTTTCCATAATGCCACACTTCATATATACAATCCCACTTATAACTAAGGGACTGCCAGCATGCGCAATAAAATGTAATCTTTTCTTGACAAACAAGGGTCAGACCCAAGAGTTAATTACTATAGTTGTCTAAAAATGAGAGGTCAGAATACTGGGATGAAATTATACTGACCCTGCAGTATAATACTTCAGGATTTGCTTTAAAACAATTTTCTTGTCCTGTCTTGATTTCTTGCCATTTGTACATTTCTTGGCTCCATTTCTTAAGGACTGCATGATTACATGATCTCTTGTACATAACCAGCAATCAAAATGAAGTTTAAGGCAATATTTATTCCAGCAGTGTCTGACCCTTTTTTGTTGCTTTTATCAAGATCCTTACATTGTTTTAGCAGCATATTTATAAAATTAGCAAGTGGATAGGCAATCTCTTAAACTCCCTTGAATTCTCATGCTTTATAAATGGGCATAACTTTATTCAAAACACTCAAGTTACCCAAGGCAAGAAATTTTACTATATAGTATTTTTCCAATTATATCACTCATCAGTTAAAATACACAAGGTGACAGTTTTGATCAATTGTTAAAACAATGCATTTTGGGTAATTAATACTGTATCATCTAAATAAATGCAACTGACCATATGTCTCTCTAGTTAAGATGTTATGATCATTATTCTTATGGGAAAACGTGGCTTAGGATGCTAAAATCTCAGAAAATACACAGCAGATTGCAAAGAGAATACACACAATTAGGTGACAGTAAAATTAGATAACAATATTCAGGAAATACAGAAATATACATAATTAAAGGTCCCACAGGTATGAGTGAATCTTAAAAATGTGAAATGGCTGCATATGAATCATAAAGCAGTAAACTTAGAGGAGGGTAATATATTGTGGGTAAAAGCAATAGGCATACACTGTACCTTTGCTTCTAGAAGAAACTGTAAGTGGGAACTGCTTTTTAATCAGCAAAAATAATCTTTCTGCAGATTTTAATTTTTTCAGCATATTCAAATCAGAACAGGTGGTGAAAAAAACTTTTCCTGAAATATATTCAACCTAGAAATAGAAAAGGTATTAATGTAGTACAGTATCAGAATAAGAATCATTTCCCCTTTTTCCCCCTCAGTGAATTAAAACATAACATCTAGATTAACAATACAAACAACTATTTCTGAAGTGTCCTATTTGTCAGACACTGTACTAGGCACCATGAATATATTATTTTCACTTATCCTAATAGTAAGCCTCTAAGGTAGATTTTATCACCTCCATTTTACAGATTAGGAAACTGAGGTTTACACAGGTTTAATAATTTGTATGAAGTCATGTAGTCAATGACCAAGATCATAAACTTTCTATATTATGTTACCTTTTGTAAAGTGTGTGTGCATACACTGCTGGAAAAATAGAACACAAAATACTCAGTAATTATATTACAAATCTCACACGGTATTTAAAAGTGGGCAAAGGAAAGGGATAATGCATAGGACAAATTAGGTGTCTAGCCTAAGGTTAACATCATCAGTAGGTATTTATTAAATCCGCACCTTGTGGTCTACCAGGTGGCATAGAGCATACATCCTAAAGAGGAATAATAATGTAATAGACGTACACTGGTATGCAAATTAAAATGTAAACTTACAAGATGACTTGAATTAAACCCAGAAAGAAACTACAAAATTAATACAATAAGCACACTGATAAGCTTAGGTACCATCAGTAGCAATAAATATGGAAGCCATCATTAGTAAAAGTTTCAGGGAAGAATCTTGTAAGAATTGGGAAGAGGAATTCTAACACAAGAACAAAGGGCAAGAGGTGGGAGAGACAACCTGGCTTAAGTAAACTGTAAGTTAGCACGGCAACATTTGCTGTGTTATGCTGATGGGAGTGACAGGTGGATGGATGGTGGAGCTCAGGCTGACTTGACAAATGGTCATGAAATTTTGAGTACCACAGATGGTAATGACCAACCATTACAGACTTCTGATGAAAATTGTGACAGCACTGAATTAGCTGGCAGAAAAAAATTACTGAGGTAGAAATAATGAGATTGTGGGCTGTGGGAGTTGGAAAATGAATAGAAGCAAGAAATATGCATCAAAGAGAGAGGATTTGGAGACAGGACAGATATGTGGCCAAAGTCTGAGAAGAAAGGAAAATGAAAAAAGCACTCCTAGAGAGTCTGATGAGGAATGGCAAATGGTGCTTGATATCAATGGAATCCTAAACTGTCTTGGGTCACCTCAGCCCTCCCAAGTTCAGAATGGGTGTGGAATGTCCTACCGTTCTTTAAGCAGTGGCCATGGCTGGCTACCACGGTTCTAAGTCATCTTCTAGAACTGGGGCAACAGGGAATTTGGGGTATCCCATATGTTTAGGCAGCTCCCATTCAATGGAAACTTGGAATGCCAAGTGTTTGGGTTTTTTTTTCTTGATGTGATCTAATTAAGGTTTTGGGATGGTAATTTGGGGGTTACCATCTGATTAAGAAGGATCTCTGCCAAAGAAGCCCAAGGTTGACACCAATTAAAACCCAAACTCTTCTAGTTGTAAGATTAACAAGCTCTGGGGATCTAAAGTATGGCATGGTGATTAGCTAATAATACTGTATTATATACTTCAAAGTTGCTAAGGGAGTGTATCTTAAATACTCTTACAATAAAAAAGTAATGGTAATTATGTGATGGGATGGAAGGTGTTAGCTAATGCTATGGTGGTAATCATTTTGCAATATATAAACATATCAAATCAACATGTTGTACACCTTAAACTTACATAATGTTATATGTCAATTATATCTCGATAAAGCTGGAAAGATAAATAAATAAAAAGAAAACCCAAATAGTTTAGGTACCTGCCATGCAGCTGACCAAGATAGGTGGAGAATGTGGGGAATGGGAAGGATGTTTAGGAGTCAGTTTGTAAGGGGATAATGAAGTAACTAAAACAAGAACTGGTTTCTTTCCCACCAATATCTAAGCTAAACATATACTTCAAAGTGCTTAGAACTTGAAAACAAATGTTTAAGGAGTAAGTTTTTTAAAAATGTAGATTTTATGTCACTTGACATAAAAATATAGCTGATATTAAAACCATCACAAAACAAGTTAACAGACAAGAACACCTTGCCAAGATTCTGGGGGAACTGAAATAAGTATTTTTCTGAAAATGTGTGGTTTTAAGATTCAAGTCCTATAAACAAACTGCTGCAAACATCTCTAGACCAGTGACTTTAACCTAAGTAGTCAGTGATCTAGACATTAATTTATAGTTATTCAATTGTACAAAGATCTTTACTTTTTGAACTTAAATATCAAGGGAAACATTTTAAACAATTACCTTTTTCTAAAAATGTCATATTTTTGTTACGGGGGTTGGGGGGAGAATAATAAAAAAGAACATGTCTGAAAATCAAGTTCTAAAAGGTTTAAGTTATTTGGGGTTGTCAAATCATAAGGATATTTGTTGAGGCATTAAAATGCTAAGTACATTCTCAAAACCAAAAACATTATTTTCTTTACTTAAAAATAACATAAGGCCTCCATTCCTTTTGCAAGTAATAAGCATGCAATATGCAATCAGAAGTAGTTTACTAAATTATAAAACAGTTACTGTGACAATCAAATAATTGTATGTATGACAGCACTTTAATGTTTTACCCTTTGTGAAGATGGTATCTTAAAGTAGTAGGGAGAATGAATTTTGATGCTTACAATTTAAAGAACTGCTGAAGCTAGTATTACCCTTTTTCTTTAGTTTACTGCTTATAACTGACCATATTCAATTACAGTCCTTAGGGAGAAGTGTGGCATTTAGACTATTTCATCCTAGTATTTGTTACTTGAACATTTATATATATACAATCTGTTTTTACCATTTGTAATGAAATCTTTGTTTCTAAAACCAGTTCGTTTTATATCTAACACTTGAAAAGATGAAATTACAGCCTTTATTAAAATTGAAACAGCTCCCTTATCTGCCAGCATACCTGAGCAGTATTTTTTGCCTTTCCTTTTTCCAGTCTAACACAAAGATTAAAAGTGTAAGTCTAGGCAAAAATGTATAGTAATATAAGGAGATACCAAAGTCATCTGAATTCTACAGATGCCATTTACTTTCAGAATTAATTTTAAAGTTTTAAGGGAAGAGTTGAGGTGGTAGGTGAGCTTTCTGGTTCATCTAGAAGACAGAATTTTAAGGTATGTTTCCTTTAATTTTTAAAAAGGCATTCAATCTATAAGGAATGCAGAGAATCTTCAAAAATGTTGACCTCAAGGAATCACCCCATTAAATGAAGTAACTGAAATAACCTGACTACCTGCTTAGCTCTACACCACTACCCTCTATCATCACAGCCCCACTAAAAAAATAATAACTGGTTGACTTTTTCAGGACTTGGGTTAATAGGCTTTGCTATGCAGATTTATAAAGACTGATTAATCCATTGACAGGGCCTTTCTGCCTAGGTGGCATTACAGACACCTCTACTACATTGAATTTTATATTAAAAATAACTTTGTTATAATAAATAACAGTATTTAATATATTAAATGTTGT
Organism: Smutsia gigantea; assembly: GCA_032199065.1. Taxonomy (NCBI): domain Eukaryota; kingdom Metazoa; phylum Chordata; class Mammalia; order Pholidota; family Manidae; genus Smutsia; species Smutsia gigantea. Next base: position 62,903 of record JAVSCE010012269.1, on the reverse strand, counting down.
TATAAAGCTTAATTTTTCCCAATAAAGTTCTTTAAAGTAGTCTAAATGAAAAAATATATATTATGTATGGCTCTAAAATGTTATATATATAATATAAATAAAGTATTTGGAAATACCAGGAAACCTATAAATAATGGCCCCACCCCTAGGAGGAAAAAAATCAAACCTGAATATAACCAAGCTTTAGATACAACTTACAGGATTCCAGTTTACAGGAAATACAGATAAAAGAACATGTTAAACTAAACCATGAAGACGTAATTGGCAATACCTAGCCCAGGGGACACTCTAGCATTGCTGTCCCACAACTTCCAGTGATAACAATGCTCCACACCTGTGCTGTTCAATACCGTCCCTGCTAGGACATGTGGCTTCTGAGTACTGGCAATGTGACTAATGCGCCTGAGGAAGTGAATTTTTTATTTTATTTTAATTAAATTTTATTTAAATAGCCACTGTGATGGCCTTATTGGACAGCATAGCTCTGGATGAGGTGTCAGAAAACTAGGCCTGGAGGGCTAAGAATGGTTTTTACATTTTTAGAGGGATGTAAAACCAAACAATAACAACAAACAGACTATGTAACAGAAACCACAAAGTGCTCCACGTATGTGACCTACAAAACCTAAAATGTTTATTATCTGGCCCTTTAAAGAAGAAGTTAGCTGGGCCCTGCTGTAGGCTGCAGCACAAACACTTAGCTTCTTTAACAAATCACCAGGGGGAAGAAGACAGACAGAGGGGAAAATCTACAGATTAATTTAAGACTTTAAAAAAAGAGAGAAAGAGATTTAAAAGAATACCAACCAATCACAATGTGTGGACCTTATTTGAATCTTGATTCAAATACATAAACTTAAAAGACAAAAGTGACATTTATGAGACAAGTTGAAATTTGAACACTGACTAGTTATCTGATAGGGAATTATTAATTTTTAGATGTGATGATATTGTGGTTTATATATTTTTAAAAAATATATGTATTAAATATATTACATATTTTATATACATATAAAAATATATACATATTTTAAATAATATATGTATTAAACCCTTCATAGTATAGAAAGTATATTATGCCATAAGAATCCTTATAGATATACAGCACCACCCTTTACTGGTGTTTCGCTTTGTGGGGCTTCACTTTCCAGGGTTTCAGCAGCCCTATGGGTCAACCACAGCAGTGGTAGCTCCTCCTCCTGACGTAGCATCTGGTCAGTAGTCACAATGCCACGTCATTTACTTCACTTCCTCTTATCCCGTAGGGCGGTTTATCATTTCAAGTCATCACAAGAAGGGTGAGTACAGTACCATAAAATATTATTTTAAAGAGGCCACATTCACATAACTTTTATTACAGCATATTGTGACTGTTCTATTATTATCGTGGTTAATCTCTTACTGTGCTTAATCGACAAATTAAACTTTATCACAGGTATGTATAGGAAAAAACAGTATTTATAGGGTTCAGTCCTATCTGTATTCTCAGGCATCCACTGGGCATCTTAGAACAGATTCCCCCATGGATAAGGGGGAGACTACAGTACAAATATTTACAGGTGAAGTATTATATGGAGTTTACTTCAAAATAACATGGGTGGGGAGTGGGAGGAACGTGAATGGAGCAGAATTCATTGTGGATTGATCATAGTTGCAGCTGGTTGATGAGTACTTGAGATGCATCACATTATTCTACTTTTGTGTATGTTTGAAATTCTCCATGATAAAAAGATAGAATGCACAGGGCATTTTCTATTGCAAGCTGTGTGCTGGAGGAAGTACGTACATCAGAGTCACCCAGAGAGAGTTTGCAAGTTAAAATGTAAACACTTGGGTTTATCCTCAGCTTTACTCAAAGAAAAGCTTTTGAGGTGGCAACAAGGGATATACATTTTCCAAGCTCACTAGGTGACTTGTATGTTCACTGAAATTGGAAAAACACTGATTAAAACAGAATGATTGCTTGGTGAAAGTAAACAATCACTTCCGAATTAACTTGTTTTGTAAATTCAGATTTTACAATATTAATTTTCTTACGTGAGCCAAAGTTTCTAACAGACTCACATTGCAAGAATTTTAAGTATTCCTGTCCAACTCATTCTTAGGGAACATTTATCAAGCACCTACTATTTGCCATACACTCTACTGTATGTGCTATCAATCTTTATCTCAGCGATTGCACTAGTCTTTTAAAGCAGGTATTATCATCTCCATTTTATATCCCAGGAAAGTCTCAGAAACTTGAGTAATTTGTCCAAATTAAAAAAACCTGTTAAAAGACGATATAAGGTGTGACCACATGTTTTTGACTCAAAAACCTACAGACACTCCTTACCATTCTGTAGCAGAAATAATCTACATCCAATGTTCCAGGAGAGTTTCCCATGGTAATTGAGTGCTGTCACAGGGCTTCAAAGCAAGAGAGATTCAGATAAAAGTCCTAGCTCAACCACTTAGCATGTTTTCTTTACTTCTTTGTAAAAATAGAGATAAAAATGACCTACCACAGAAGATTCCTTTGAGGATCAAATCATATTACGTACATAAAGCATCTGACACACTTTAAATGCTTATAAATGTTAGGTGTTATTATTATTTTAGGATTGTCTTAACTTTGAAGGTCTACATTGTGAAACTGTGATGGAATTTCAGAGGTTACTTGTTCAGATCCCATTTCCAGGCATGTCTATCCCTAAAACATACATATTAAAATATGGAAATTTCCAAGTCTCTTGGAATTTCATTCATCTCATTGCCAAGAAGTTTTTCCCTATAATTAACTATATTTTTTTCTGCTATGATTAAAATCCTGGCCACCCCCTCACGCTCCCCATTTTGTCTTTAAGAAAGAGTACAAGCAGAGAAGGTCTCTCTTTTTCCTAATAATCTAACATGCTCTGTTTAGGTCAAGCCTTTTATTTTTCATACCAAGAACTCTAAGATAACTTAAAAAAAATTAGTATAGCATGTCATGGCCACACAGTGGTCAAGGAACTGGACCCAGGTGCCAGCCTGCCTCAGTTGAACATGATTACATTCATGCCTGATTTCACAGACAGTTTGGGTTTGAATCCCAGCTCTGCCATATTCTGGTTATGACTTGAATAATTTATTGGACTTACTGTGCTTCATTTCCTTTTTCTGTTAAATATGGAGCCTACCTCATACTCATACTTGTGAAAATTATACAAGTGATTACAGAGTAAGGACCTAAGTACCTGTGCCTGACACCTATTAAATGCTTAATCAATGTCAGCAGTTGTTCTGATATTGTTGCTTTTTGGATTAGTTACATTTAACACTATTAAATTCCGTGATCAAAATAACAAATGGTGGGTAGTCTAGTCTAATAAGACAGATGCCATTCTTCACGACCCCTTCTATCTGCGCCCCTGCATGGCACAAACTCCTTTTGCAGGCTTCCCACACTGTAGAAGCTGTCCGGGTGGCCTGGTTAATTTCATTAGTAAGCTTTCCTTTTCCAAAAACTTGTCATTCACACTGTCATACATACCCCATCAAGATACTGGAATCTTTTTCTACCACCTGTTTTTCCTCTGCTTTCAAGAAACCAGCTCAGCATGTTTTAGAACCTAAACTGCTGTTTAAAATCTTGTTCATTTAATTGAAATTAACAACAGGTAAGTACCAGCAAAGGTTAACTTCCTCCAGAAGCTGTACTAGGAAGCCTCCAAGAGTGCATTATTTTTCTAACTGCTATGTACTACGTGTTTAAGTATATTTTACTTACCCTGTATCATTTAATCCTCCCAATAGTCCTATGAGCTAAATGCAGTCAGGCAACTGACAAGAGTCAAGTAACTGAACCTGAAGATTACTGTTTGCATTTAAAGGAAAGAGAACGGAATCTAACTCTGAAGGCTCTAATTACTGCTTAGGCACTATCAACTATTTTCTCGTAAATAATCTAGGAGATAACTTGCCTCAACGCCCTTAAAAAAAAATGTCAGCCATGAGATATGCGGTAATAGATGTGTAGGGACAAACGAGTGGCGGTGTTTTCCAGCAGTAATTAAAGGACCTCCGAGGGCGGGGACCGTCGCCTCGGTCAGTTTGGGGACTGAGAATGGGGGGCCCTTCACGTGCCTTCCCGGGTCTAAGCCCCTGGTGGGGGGAGGTCACCGGCTTGGCAGGGAAGGGCCGCCCCTCTTCCCGCCCCTGCGCTCAGCGAGGCCGACTCACCTGCGTGGCCGCCAGCCGCGCCCGCACCTCCCGCATCAGGAAGGGCTCCAGGCCGCGGCCCGCGGTGCAGAAGAACCGGACGCCAGCTGCAAAAGACGACCCGGGATCTCCCGGAACCGCCATGGCAGCTCAGGCGCGGCCACGCGGCTCCAGGGTCACGTGGCCTCGGGCGTGCGCGGCGCGTCCCGCGCTCCCGGGGGTGGCGCGCGGGGACCAGAGAGCCGAGTGGCACCAAAGGCGAGCGCGGGTGTGGAGAACCCAGGTCAGCAGGGAGAGGCCCCTGGGGAAGGTGGCGGGTCCCCTTGGCAATAAGTGCATTACTTGGGAAGAACAGAATCCATATTACCAGATGAACAGCATTAAGTTAGCTCTGTAGTTATATGAATCAGATATATAGAAACTATTACGGGAATGACTCTGGCAAGCGCTCTCACGTGCTTCGCAACGGGATGCCAAGGTGAAAGACAGGGTACTCCCTGCCCTCCTCCATTCCTCCTCCCCAGCTCACGGTCGTCTGGGACAGTGCTAGGAAAATTCTCATGGCATGTTACGTGAGCTTTTCAAAGGTTCAGTTCTACAACTTCTCAGACCCTTCATTACAGTGATTTTTTTTCTTTTTTCTTTTTTCCCTCCAGACTTTCGTTCTCATTCTCTTAGCAGTTGCCATAACTCATTTCAACTCCTCTCTACTCAGGGGTTGCTGACTCTCAAGTCTGTCTTGTTCCATTTAGGGGATCAAGAGTATTTGCTCATCTTTTGTCCCTGCTGCTGCAGAAGACAATGCCTTCCACGACATGAAATAGGTGGAGTTCTGCCTCTTTAGGAAGAAAATAATTGTTTTTCTGAGAAGAGAGTTGCCTGGAATTCTCTCCCCATTACATACTCTCTCCTCCATCATTTCTGCTTCTCATTAAAAAAAAAATTTTTCTATTGAAAAGTAACCACTGCTCCCTTCAATGTTTAGCACATCTAGCTGAGTTTTGCTGTTCGAATAGTGCATATTTAACATGTAGGAAGTTGGCAGAAGCAATTTTGGAAGATACACTTTATTATTTTTATAAAATTAAAAAAAATTTTCCTATCATTAATGTACAATTACATGAACACCATTATGGTTACTAGACTCCCCTATTTTCAAGTCCCCACCACATACTCCTTTCCAGTCACTGTCATCAGCGTAGTAAGATGCTATAGAATCACGACTTGTCTTTTCTGTGTTATACTGCCTTCCCCGTATCCCCCCCTACATTGTGTGTGCTAATCATAATGCACCTTTTCCCACCTTATCTCTCCCTCCTCACCCATCCTCCCCAATCCCTTTCCCTTTGGTAACTGTTAGTCCATTCTTGGGTTCTGTGAGTCTGCTGTTGTTTTATTCCTTGAGCTTTTCTTTGTTCTTATACTCCACAGATGAGTGAAATCATTTGATACTTGTCTTTCTCCGCCTGGTTTATTTCACTGAGCATAATACCCTCCAGCTCCATCCATGTGGTTGCAAATGGTAGGATTTGTTTTCTTCTTATGGCTGAATAATATTCCATTGTGTGTATGTACCACATCTTCTTTATCCATTCATCTACTGACGAACACTTAGGTTGTTTCCATTTCTTGGCTATTGTAAATAGTGCTGCGATAAACATAGGGGTGCATATGTCTTTTTCAAACTGGGATGCTGTATTTTTAGGGTAAATTCCTAGGAGTGGAATTCCTGGGTCAAATAGTATTTTTATTTTCAGTTTTTGAGGAACCTCCATACTGGTTTCCAAAAGGGTTGAACTAATTTACATTCCCACCAGCAGTGTAGGAGGGTTCCCCTTTCTCCACATGCTCGCCAACATCTGTTGTTGTTTGTCTTTTGAATGATGGCCATCCTAACTGGTGTGAGGTGATATCTCATTGTGGTTTTAATTTGTATTTTTCTGATGATTAGCGATGTGGAGCATCTTTTCATGTGTCTGTTGGCCATCTGAATTTCTTCTTTGGAGAAGTGTCTGTTCAACTCCTCTGCCCACTTTTTAATTGGCTTATTTGCTTTCTGTTTGTTGAGGTGCGTGAGCTCTTTATATAATTTGGATGTCAACCCCTTTTCAGATATGACATTTATGAATATATTCTCCCATACTGTAGGATGTCTTTTTGTTCTATTGATGGTGTCCTTTGCTGTACAGAAGCTTTTTAGTTTGATATAGTCCCACTTGTTAATTTTTGCTTTGTTTCCCTTGCCTGGGGAGATATGTTCATGAAGAAGTTGCTCATGTTTATGTCAAAGCGATTAGACTATGTTTTTTTCTAAGAGTTTTATGGTTTCATGACTTAGATTCAGGCCTTTGATCCATTTTGAGTTTGCTTTTGTGTATGGGGTTAGACAATAATCCAGTTTCATTCTCTTACATGTAGCTGTCCAGTTTTGCCAACACAAGTTGTTGAAGAGGCTGTCATTTCCCATTGTATATCCATGGCTCCTTTATTGTATATTAATTGACCATAAATGTTTGGGTTTTTATCTGGGCTCTCTTGTCTGTTCCATTGCTTATGGGTCTGTTCTTGTGCCAGTACCAAATTGTCTTGATTACTGTGGCTTTGTAATAGAGCTTGAAGTCAAGGAACCTAATTCCCCCTGCTTTATTCTTCCTTCTCAGGATAGCTTTGGCTATTTGGGGTCTTTTGTAGTTCCATATGAATTTTAGAACTATTTGCTCCAGTTCATTGAAGAATGTTGTTGGTATTTTGATAGGGATTGCATTGAATCTGTAGATTGCTTTAGGCAGGATGGCCATTTGGAGACCATTAATTCTTCCCATCCATGAGGATGGTATGTGGTTCCATGTATTGGCTTCTTCTTTAATTTCTCTCATTGGGTGTCTTGTAGTTTTCAGAGTATAAGTCTTTTAATTCCTTGGTTAGGTTTATTCTTAGGTGTTTTATTCTTTTTGATGCAATTGTGAATGGAATTGTTTTCCTGATTTCTCTCTGCTAGTTCATCCTTAGTGTATAGGAATGCAACAGATTTCTGTGTGTTAGTTCTGAATCCTGTAACTTTGCTGAATTCACATATTAGATCTAGTAGTTTTGGAGTGGATTCTTTAGGGTTTTTAATGTACAGTATCATGTCATCTGCAAACAGAGACAGTTTGACTTCTTCTTTGATAATCTGGATGCCTTTTGTTTCTTTGTGTTGTCTGATTGCTGTGGCTAGGACTTCCAGTACTATGTTGAATAAAAGTGGGGAGAGTGGGCATCCTTGTCTTGTTCCCAATCTTAAAGGAAAAGCTTTTAGCCTCTCACTGTTAAGTATAATGTTAGCTGTGGGTTTGTCATACATGGCCTTTATTGTGTTTTAGTGCTTGCTCTCTATACCCATTTTATTGAGAGTTTTTATCATGAATGGATGTTGAATTTTGTTGAATGCTTTTTCAGCATCTACAGAGATGATCATGTGGTTTTTCTCATTCTTTTTGTTGATGTGGTGGATGATGTTGATGGATTTTCGAATGTTGTGCCATCCTTGCATCCCTGGAATAAATCCTACTTGATCATGATGGATCTTTTTGATGTATTTTTGAATTTGGTTTGCTAATATTTTGTTGAATATTTTTGCATCTATGTTCATCAGGGATATTGGTCTGTAATTTTCTTTTTTTGTGGTGTCTTTGCCTGCTTTTGATATTAGAGTGATGTAGGTCTTGTAGAATGAGTTTGGTAGTATTCCCTTCTCTTCTACTTTTTGGAAAACTTTAATGAGGATGGGTATTAGGTCTTCACTAAATGTTTGATAAAATTCAGCAGTGAACTGTCTCGTCCAGGTGTTTTGTTCTTAGGTAGTTTTTTGATTAACAATTCAATTTTTTTGCTGGTAATTGGTCTATTCAGATTTTCTGTTTCTTTGTGGGTCAGCTGTGGAAGGCTGTATTTTTCTAGAAAGGTGTCCATTTCTTCTAGGTTATCCAGTTTGTTACCATATAATTTTTCATAGTATTCTCTCATAATTCTTTGTATTTCTGTGGTGTCCATAGTGATTTTTCCTTTCTCATTTCTGATTTTGTTTATGTGTGCAGATTCTTTTTTTTTCTTAGTAAGTCTAGCTAGGGGTTTATCTATTTTGTTTATTTTCTTGAAGAACCAGCTCCTACTTTCATTGATTCTATTGTTTTATTCTTCTCAATTTTATTTATTTCTGCTTTAATCTTTATTATGTCCCTCCTTCTACTGACTTTGGGCCTCATTTGTTCTTCCTTTTCTAGTTTCATTAATTGTGAATTTAGACTGTTCATTTGGGATTGTTCTTCTTTCCTGAGGTAGGCCTGTATTGCAATATATTTCCCTCTTAGCACGACCTTCTCTGTCCCCCACTGATTTTGCGGTGTTGAATTATTGTTGTCATTTGTCCCCATATATTGCTTGATCTCTGTTTTTATTTGGTCATTGATCCACTCATTATTTAGGAGCATGTTATTAAGCCTCCATGTGTTTGTGGGCTTTTTCATTTTCTTTGTGTAATTTATTTCTAGTTTCATACCTTTGTGATCTGAGAGGCTGGTTGGTACAATTTCAATCTTTTTGAATTTACTGAGGTTCTTTTTGTGGCCTAGTATATGATCTATTCTTTAAAATGTTCCATGCACACTTGAGAAGAATGTGTATCCTTTTGCTTTTGGATGGAGTGTTCTGTAGATGTCCATTAAGTCCATCTGTTCTAATATGTTGTTCAGTGCCTCTGTCTCTTTACTTATTTTTTGTCTGGTTGATCTGTCCTTTGGAGTGAGTGGTGTGTTGAAGTCTCCTAAAATGAATGCATTGCATTCTATTTCCCCCTTTAATTCTATTAGTATTTGTTTCACATACATAGGTGATCCTATGTTGGGTGCATAGATATTTATAGTAGTTATATCTTCTTGTTGGACTGACCCTTTTATCATTTTGTAATGTCCTTCTTTGTCTCTTGTGACTTTCTTTGTTTTGAAGTCTATTTTGTCTGATACAGGTACTGCAACTCTTGCTTTTTTCTCCCAATTATTTGCATGAAATATCTTTTTCCATCCCTCCACTTTCAGTCTGTGTCTGTCTTTGGGTTTGAAGTGAGTCTCTTGTAGGCAGTATATAGATGGGTCTTGTTTTTTTATCCCTTCAGTGACTCTATGTTTTTTAATTTGTACATTCAGACGATTTACATTTAGGGTGATTATCGATAGGTATGTACTTATTGCCATTGCAGGCTTTAGATTCGTGGTTACCAAAGGTTCAAGGGTAATTCCCTTACTATCTAACAATCTAACTTAACTCACTTTGTATGCTATTACAAACACAACCTAAAGGTTCTTTTTTTCTCTTTTCCACCTTTTTCTTCCTCCTCCATTCTTTGTATGTTAAGAATCATACTCTGTACTCTTTGTCTCTCCCTTGGGTGACATCTATTTAGCCTTAGCAATACTCCCATCTATAGGAGTCCCTCCAAAATGCACTATAGAGGTGATTTTGGGGAGGTAAAATCTCTGCTTTTGCTTATCTGGAAATTGTTCAATTCCTCCTTCAAATTTTGATGGTAACCTTGCCGCGTAGAGTATTCTTGGTTCAAGGTCCTTCTGCTTCATTTCATTAAATATATTATGGCACTCCCTTCTGGCCTGTATGGTTTCTGTTGAGAAATCTGATGATAGCCTGATGGGTTTTCCTTTGTATGTGATCTTTTTTCTCTCTCTAGCTTCTTTTGAAAGTCTGTCTTTATCCTTGATCTTTGCCATTTTAATTATTATATGTCTTGGTGTTGTCTTCCTTGGGTCCCTTGTGTTGGGATATCTGTGCACCTCCATAGCCTGAGAGACTGTCTCCTTCCCCAGATGGGGAAGTTTTCAGCAATTATCTCCTCACTGAGTCTATCCCTTTTTCTCTCTCTTCTTCTTCTGGTACCCCTATAATGCGAATATTGTTCCATTTGGATTGGTCACACAGTTCTCTCAGTATTCTTTCATTCATAGAGATTCTTTTTTCTCTCTGTGTCTCAGCTTCTTTGTATTCCTCTTCTCTAATTTCTATTCCATTTACCTTCTCTTCTACTACATCTAATCTGCTTTTAAATCCCTCCATTGTATGTTTCATTTCAGATATGGAATTTCTTAATGATTGAATCTCCGTCTTAAATTCGTTCCTGAGTTCTTGAATATTTTTCTGTACCTCCATAAGCATGTTTATGATTTTTATTTTGAACTCTCTTTCAGGAAGATTGGTGAGTTCAGTTTCATTTGGTCCTTTTTCTGGGGTTTGTGAGATTTTGGTCTGAACCAGGTTCTTTTGACATTTCATATGTCTATCTGGGGCCATGTAGTGCCCAGAAGCTCCAGTCTCTGGAGCTGCTCAGCCCCTAGAGTGAGGTTGGGGTTTGTTGGGGAGTGGAGCTGATGCCTGTGGGAGGAAAGATCTGTTTCCTGATTCCCGTCTGCGGTGTCTGTCTCCAGTAACACAGCCAGTGGGCCGAGCACACAGGTGTAAGCCTCTGTACTCGGGCGTCTAGCTGATGTAGGCGGGGCCTCCCTCTGGCTAGCCTGATGCTGGTGTAGTGACTGCTGTTTGCGAGCTGATGCTGTCAGGCCAGGAGGAAGGCTTGACAGGTTGCGTACCACAGTTGGGGGGCCTTGGAGCTGAGCAGCCAGCCAGGGGGTTGGAGTGCCTGAAGCTCCTCAAAGTTCTTAACCTGCTGTGTAGAGTGTGCTCAGACAACCTTGTCTAGCTCTCCCTTCCCCTGCGCAGCAAGCTCCATGCAAACCCCGCGCCTTCAGCAGCCCACTCACTGCTAGGAAGCCTCTCAGACCGCTGCCTTTCCCCTGTCACAGAGCGGCCAAATGTGGGATCCTATCCTCCACAAACGGCTGGAATGTCAGTTTCTCAGGCACTCTGCCTGTCCCAGCTCCCCAACCTCCAGAGCACTACCCAGTGTTGGTTTCTGCGCACAAAGCAGATCTCCAGGGCTAGGTGTTCATTCTGTGTTCATTAGTCCCGGGCTTTCACCCCCTCCCCACTCCATTTCCTTTCCTCCCACTGTTGAGTTAGGGTGGGGGAAGGGCCTGGTTCCCACTGGATCGAGGGTCCAGTACAGTTACCCTGCTTCGCGAGGTCTGCTCTCTTCCCAATGTCTGTATGCAGTCTGGTGCAGCCTTCTTTCCTGTTGCTGTTTTAGGGTTAGTTTTACTAATTAACTATATTTTCATAGTATTTGTGGCTTTGGGAGGTGTTCTCTGTCTTACCTCTCATGCCGCCATCTTGAATCCACCTGAAGATACACTTTAAAGTGGGAGTATTTTAGGAATTTAGGGCAAGATCATTTGCTTCAAAATCTCCCCCTATTTTGGTGCAATTGGCAATTCCTCTGGTTCTTAAATGTGTTTGATGTATGTATTTAGATATTAAAATGCAAATGCTTTACACTGTGAGATCTTTGAGGATGGGATGACTTCATTCATCTGGGCATTTGTAGAGGCCACACTGGCTTGTTTATGATAGGGTCTCAGTCAGTATATGTTGAATTGGATGGAATGTAACAAAAAAGCCCATTTACTAAAGAAGTTCCCCTCAGCTAGGAGGGATTGCCATAACCACCATATCAGCAAGGGCCTTTGTGAGTGAGATATGGGGATAAGGGTATAGTACCAAGGACAATGGAGGGCATTAGGGGGATAGGAGAACCACAAAATAAACTTCTTCACAACTTTGCCTACTACCTCCTGTCCTCCTCACCACCCCTGTCTTCCCTACATACTTCATAAAGAATTTTCTTAACCAGGAATATGCCTCAGAATGACCTGGGCGTTTTCAATATGTCATGCTTGCCATCCCCTTCTGCTCTGTATTCTCGTACAATTGAGCGGATTTGGTGGTGAGTGATGACCCCTTCTCCCCAGGAGATCAGGAACCAACTGATTCAACTGCCAACTTTCAAAATGCCTACTCTTTCCCTCCTCCTAGGCACTTGCTTACTCTGTTCCCTTTGTCTGGAGCCCTCTTCTCTTTATTTCATTTCTTTAAGGCTAAGGTAGAATGCCACATCTTCAGTGATGTGTTTTCCTGCCTTTCTAGCACCCTTCTACTTACATATTATTTTATATTTTATCATTTATTTATCCACTCATAAATATAGCTTGAGTCCATGGCAATGTGTCAGTTATTATGACAAGATCCCAGTCTTTGAGAAACTTGCAGGTTAATGGGAGGTAATGGTGAGGATGCTGGATTGCTGAGAAAGGCGTGTTAAGTGACAGTACAGTGTGACATATGGAAAAGAAAGTAACTGGGCCTGGCATCTAGTAGCCACTTAATAAATAAGGTTGAATAAATGACCTTATTCTGAGGTTGAGTGACATTTGCCTATTTGTGGCTTCTCACTTCTCTTTGAGCATCTTTTCCAAGTTGGGACATTTTCTGCCTTCTGAAGTCCACCTACCCAAGGTAGATATACAGTTTGTAAGCACCATGGAGGTATTTTGAACTCTTTCTTACACAACCCAGTATTGTAACTTGTAAAAAGTAGGATTTTATAAATTTTTTGGAATTCAATTGAATTGTGGCTCTATCGTAAAATCCACAGATACGGGTAGAGAATTCTGTCACACTTATCTCTAACCAAGTCAGTGCAGATTGTGAAACAAAGATTAACGTACTTTATGGTTGCAGTTGCAAGAGCAGTTTGGGGAAAAGCTGTTGGTCACATAACTATTGGCTTAATTGTTTAAACCAGTTTCATGCATACATTAATCATCTTGAATGGTGCTTTTTTGAAAATACCAAAATTTAGCAAAAAAGTCAAACTTTAACAGAAAATTATTGCATTGTGTATGTAACTACTTTTAAAATGTTATTTGTTCATTAGTATTTAATGCAACATCAAAATTCAAAAGATGCAGCTTCCATGCTTTGATCTAGAGAGACAATTCTTTTATATGTATTATTTTGCTTTCATTGTGCAGTGCAAGAAATTATTATTTGGATGTACAAATAGAGTCTACATATATCCAGTGCATTTCTGGAACAGTGTGTCATGTATTTAATGCATATTTCAAAACGCTGGAGTATTTGATGTGATTTTATTTGTTTAAATATATTTTGAGCCCATAAAACCATACTTATATCTGATAGACTCTTATAATGCCCCAGTTGGAAGAGGGCATGGAAATTATTTCTTGGATATGTTTGCTGACTGAACCAATGACTGAATCTACAATTTTCTTCAATTTACTTTAATGTACTATATTGCCTAAATAAAATAAAGCCATTTTCTTCTTGCAATTATGTTCACCTCACTCATACTGTTGTTTTAATATTCCTTTTCTCATGCTGCATTTATGTGTACATTTACTATGAGCTATTTTACTTTAGAGCCTCACTATCTTTCTATTTCTTAGTCCAGAGAAAGTGCCAGAAATGTTCATAACTAGCTTGTATACCTATATTTTGATATTTCCCCCTCTCATTTCCCTTTTCGTCTTATTCTTTTCTAGTGAATGGTCATTAATTTTGCCTGTTTTATCAGTGGTAGTTGAAAAAAAATTACCTTAAAACTCAAGCAAATATGATTGGTGAAGAAACAAAAACAACCAAGGGAAGAAACAAAAACAACCAAGGGACAATTTTATTTTCTCAAAAATATAGAGTATGTTGTTTTAATGTAAATGGTATTTGACAGAATAGAATGTGAAGATTTTATTAGAATATTGCCTTAATTCAGTTAACTTTTCTCCCATTGTTGGCATAGAGTTGCAAGTGGGCTGTGGAAAGGCAAACTTACTGTATCATGTATTAATCTCTTTCTATTTTTCTTTTTGTTTAAGGGTGGTAACTCTTTGCCTCCCATGGATGTTTTGTGCCCTTTGGAAAAATATGTTTTTCTTGAAAAGTTCTTTCTGATATATATCCACAAACAATCAGGCTTGTCTTCCAACAATTTTCTTTTTAAATGTTTGAAATTTAATAATTAATACACAAACTTACATTTAATGCTTTATTTTTTATTTTTTTATAATATGGTATTACTTGGCTAAACAGAAAAACAATATAGATACAAAATAAAAGCATGCAACCTGCAGCACCAGCTTTGACGATCATCTGCTCTCATAAAATACCTTCAGAGTAGGACATAATGCCAGAAATGATTTGGTACCAGTTGAGCTTCTAGATTGCAGACAGATAATAATATTTGTTTCTTGAGTCATGGTGTGTTGTCTTAATTGCCTGTCATTCTGACTAATCTAGTTGATACACATCTCTGCCTTACAAATTTCAAAATTTAAATGTAGCCAGCTGGGAAAAATAATCTTAAAATCTGGCTTCAGAATTCATCTTAGGTACAGAATAGTCTTTAAGAAAATTCCTTGATGTAGTTCAATGAGGTTTTGTGTCACCAACTGGAGAAACAGATAATTAAAACTGTTCTGCATAAGAAATCAACAGGAGGGAGCGAATATCCTGAGGGGGAAATATCAAAGAAAAGGGAATGTGTGGGACAGCATTGTACTAAACTGAGGCTATGGGGGATAGAGAACCAGTGAGAGATGGCCTGTGGTGTGGTAGCTGAAGAACTTGTAAAAAGGGTTTCAATACTCTTTAAGTTTATTTCTGGTGCTGCCATGTGAAGCCCTCTCCAATGACCCAAGCTTTCAGTAAAACAAATAGATGAAACATAGCTTCAGGTATTTTAGTATTCAAAGTATCAGGGTGTTGTGATGTCGAAAAGAGGCAGGACCCTTTACATGCATTGTGGACATCTTTGAGTAAATTCAGTAGAAGCAGGGACTCAGAGCAGAGCTGGTTAGGGAAACAAATCTAAGTGTGTGGGTCTATTACCAGGGAATGTACAGAGAGATGTGCTGGGTCATCCCCGCCATAGGATGGGGTGCAGGCCAGTTTCAGATGACGGTAATCCAATTGACTTCTGGGTTCAGATGAGTTTATCCCTTACTTGGAACAATAGACTTTATATACACCAAATGTCTAATGTTTGAGAGCTTATTTTTTATTGTTCACAGGTGTAGGCATTGCAGTCTTGGGACAACCCAGGGCAGGGTCACTAATGGGGATTATAATCAGGGGTTGGATCCAACATTCTCAATTTTCTATTTTTGGATGATCACTTCCTTCTAGTTTTTTAAAATTTAAAATAGTACTAGCTTTGCACTAGCACATGGATTAATGAGTCTTTCACCTGGACATTGTATGTAGTTTGCACTGGATGTTGTGTTGGTTGTTCACAGTGGATATAAATTATACTGCGGAGTTCCCAGACTTTCTAGGCTGGGCACACACTTTAAATTAGCAGCATTCTTCTTCACTGTGCTGCTAAGCTTGGCTTCTTTCTCTCATGAGTTCCTAAAGTTGTGGAAGCCCTTGTGTGTTGCGGGAGGGGAGAAATGCTGTTACAAACCTTGAGGCTCTTTGTGGCTGAGAATGGCAGCTACAGTTTTGGAGAGTTGGATTTCCTAGAAGGCAGCTTTGATCCTGGTCATCCTTCAGAAGGGAGCTGGGAGACAAAGGAAGTACAACATACTGGAAACCATTGTTAATCCCAACAGCTCCAGATAAATTTGACACCCATGTTTTAACTGTATGGCTTAATTATGGTTAAGTATTTGCTCTTTCAAACTGGGTACACATACAATTAAAAACATTCACAGACACAACTTTGCTGAAAACTCTTTTGGATGATAACTTGATTTGGAAATTCCTTGCTCTACTTCTTCAAATTACAGTTGGCCTTCTATACCTAGGTGCTGTCAAAAGTGATATTCAAAAACTTGAAAAACATTTCTCAAAAATAAGATAAATTTAATGGAGGCAAAGGCAAGGAAAAAATGGGGAAAGACTGGTTTGCACAAATTTAATCTAAATAGCTGTTATAAATGTAAATACTAAAAATAGACTGCAAACTGACTTCAAATTTTGTATTTATTAAGTAACAGTATTTTTCTGACATTTATTATAATAATTTCATTTTTGACAGGACTACAACTGTAGAGAATTCAGGGAAAAATATAAAAAAAAGGAACTAAAGAAAATAAGTCTTATGTGAAAGGTTGAAAGGAGTTGAAATGGTTTAACTTGCTAAAAAGAAGGAAGATTTAAGAAAAGCCTTAAATATCCTCAAATATATGTATAGGATCATTTATGGGATACTGGCCTGTAAATAAAGAGGACTGAAAAAAGGCATGGGCTTAACCCTTCACAGCCTTTTGAGATTTCTAAATCTCATGGTCTGAAGTTCTGGCTGACTGGCCTGCTGATCCTCTACCATTAAAGTGTTTTCTGGGTGGATCAAAGGGCTGGTTACCATTTGTTGATCACATTCTAAGCAAGGTTGGTATCCCAAGAGCAGGTCTGAGAAGGTGAAATTAAGGAGCAGATGGATACTGAAAAGGATAATAATAAATAGATGGGCCATTATCCCCTTCCAAAGATTTTGATTAATGAAAAAAAATCCTCTGTTCTCCCATGAGGTCTTTATTCTTATTTCCCAGGTAGGATATACCATATTGGCTTTTGTTTTATTTTCTTTTTGTTTTTTTTCACTGTGGTAAAAAACACATAACATAAAATTTACCATCTTAACTGTTTCTTTTTATTTTTCTTATTAAGGTATCATTGATATACAAAGGTTTCACATGAGCAACACTGTGGTTATTACATTCACCCATATTATCAAGTCCCCACCCCCAAACCCCATTTTGGTCACTGTCCATCAGCATAGTAAGATGCTATGGAGTCACTACTGTCTTCTTGGTGCTGAACTGCCTTCCCTGTAACCCCCCTACATTATGTGTGTTAATCATAATGCCCCTTAATCCCCCTCTCCCTCCCTCCTCACCCATCCTCCCCATACCCTTCCCTTTGGAAACCTCTGGTCCCTTCAGGGAGTCTGTGAGTCTGTTGCTGTTTTGTTTCTTCAGTTTTGCTTTGTTGTTATACTCCATAAATAATTTGGTACTTGTCTTTCTCTGCCTGGCTTATTTCACTGAATATAATACCCTCTAGCTTCATCCATGCTGTTGCAAATAGTAGATCTGTTTTCTTCTTATAACTGAATAGTATTCCATTGTGTATATGTACCACATCTTCTTTATCCATTCATCTACTGATGGACACTTAGGTTGCTTCCATATCTTGACTATTGTAAATAGTGCTGCGATAAACATAGGGATGCATATGTCTTTTTGAATCTGGAATCTTGTTTTCTTTGGGTAAATTCCTAGGAGTGGAATTCCTGGATCAAATGGTATTTCTATTTTTAGTTTTTTGAGGAACCTCCATATTGCTTTCCACAATGGTAGAACTAATTTACATTCCATCAGCAGTGTAGGAGGGTTCCCCTTTCTCCATATCCTCGCCACCATTTGTTGTTCCTTGTGTTTTGGATGTTGGCCATCCCAACTGGTGTGAGGTGATATCTCATTGCGGTTTTACTTTTCATTTCCCCAATAATTAGTGATGTGGAGCATCTTTTCATGTATCTGTTGGCCATCTGAATTTCTTCTTTGGAGAAGTGTCTCTTCATATACTCTGCTCATTTCTTAATCAAGTCATTTGTTTTTTTGGTGTTGAGTCATGTGAGCTCTTTATATATTTTGGAAGTTAACCCATTATGGGATAAGTCATTTATGAATATATTCTCCCATGCCATAGGATGCTTTTTTGTTCTACTGATGGTGTCCTTTGCTGTACAGAAGCTTTTTAGTTTGATGTAGTCCCATTTGTTCATTTTTGCTTTAGTTTCCCTCACCTGAGCAGATGTGTTCAGGAAGAAGTTGCTCATGTTTATGTCCAAGAGATTTTTGCCTATGTTTTCTTCTAAGAGTTTTATGGTACCATGACTTATATTCAGGTCGTTGATCCATTTTGAGTTTACTTTTGTGTATGGAGTTAGACAGTAATTCAGTTTCATTCTCTTACATGCAGCTGTTTAGTTTTGCCAACACAAGTTGTTCAAGAGGCTGTCATTTCCCCATTGGATATCCATGGCTCCTTTATCACATATTAATTCACCATATATGCTTAGGTTTATATCAGAGCTCCCTGTTCTGTTCCATTGATCTATGGGTCTGTTCTTGTGCCAGTATCAAATTGTCTTGATTACTGTGGCTTTGTAGTAGAGCTTGAAGTTGGGGTACCTAATAACCCCTGCTTTATTCTGCCTTCTCAGGATTTCTTTGGCTATTTGGGGTCTTTTGTGCTTCCATATGAATTTTAGAATTCTTTGTTCTAGTTCGTTGAAGAATGCCATTGGTATTTTGATAGGGATTGCATTGAATCTGTAGATTGCTTTAGGCAGGATGGCCATTTTGACAGTATTAATTCCTCCTGTCTATGAGTGTGGGATGTATTTCCATTTATAGGTGTCTTCTTTAATTTCTCTCCAGTGTCTTGTAGTTTTCAGGGTATAGGTCTTTCACATCCTTGGTTAGGTTTATTTCTAGGTATTTTATTCTTTTTGATGTGATCGTGAATGGAATTGTTTTCCTGGTTTCTCTTTCTGCTAGTTCACCGTTAGTGTATAGAAACGCAACAGATTTCTGTGTATTAATTTTCTATCCTACAACTTTACTGAATTCAAATATTAGATCTAGTAGTTTTGGAGTGGATTCTTTAGGATTTTTATGTACAATATCATGTTATCTGCAAACAGGGACAGTTTGACTTCTTCCTTAGAATCTGGATGCCTTTTATTTCTTTGTGTTGTCTGATTGCCATGGCTAGGACCTCCAGAACTATGTTGAATAAAAGTGGGGAGAGTGGGCATCCTTGTCTTGTTTCCGATCTTAAAGGAAAAGCTTTCAGCTTCTTGCTGTTAAGTATGATGTTGGCTGTGGGTTTGTCATATATGGCCTTTATTATGTTGAGGTACTTGCCCTCTATACCCATTTTGTTGAAAGTTTTTTCATGAATGTATGTTGAATTTTGTCAAGTAATTTTCAGCATCTATGGAGATGATCATGTGATTTTTGTCCTTTTTGTTGATGTAGTGGATAATGTTGATGGACTTTCTAATGTTGTACCATCCTTGCATCCCTTGGATGAATCCCACTTGATCATGATGGATGATCTTTTTGATGTATTTTTGAATTCGGTTGGCTAATATTTTGTTGAGTATTTTTGCACGTGTGTTCATCAGGGATATTGGTCTGTAATTTTCTTTTTTTGTGATGTCATTGCCTGGTTTCGGTGTTAGAATGATGTTGGCCTCATAGAATGAGTTTGGGAGTATTCCCTCCTCTTCTACTTTTTGGAAAACTTTAATGAGGATGGGTATTAGGTCTTCACTAAATGTTTGATAAAATTCAGCAGTGAAACCATCTGATGCAGGGGTTTTGTTCTTAGGTAGTTTTTTGATTAACAATTCAATTTCTTTGCTGGTAATTGGTCTATTCAGATTTTCTTTTTCTTCCTGGGTCAGCCTTGGAAGGTTGTATTTTTCTAGAAAGTTGTCCACTTCTTCTAGGTTATCCAGTTTGTTACCACATAATTTTTCATAGTATTGTCTCATAATTCTTTGTACTTCTGTGGTGTCTGTTGTGATTTATCCTTTCTCATTTCTGATTCTGTTTATGTGTGTAGACTCTCTTTTTTATTGATACGTTTGGCTAGGAGTTTATCTATTTTGTTTCTATTCTAGAAAAACCAGCTTATGCTTTCATTTATTCCTTCTAATGTTTTATTCTTCTCTATTTTATTTATTTCTGCTTTAATCTTTATTATGTCCCTCCTTCTACTGACTTTGGGCCTCATTTGTTCTTCCTTTTCTAGTTTCATTAATTGTGAATTTAGACTGTTCATTTGGGATTGTTCTTCTTTCCTGAGGTAGGCCTGTATTGCAATATATTTCCCTTTTAGCATGGTCTTTGCTGCGTCCCACAGATTTTGCGGTGTTGAATTATTGTTGTCATTTGTCTCTATATATTGCTAGATCTCTGTTTTTATTTGGTCATTGATCCATTGATTATTTAGGAGCATGTTATTAAGCCTCCATGTGTTTGTGGGCTTTTTCATTTTCTTTGAGTAATTTATTTCCAGTTTCATACCTTTGTGATTTGAAAAGCTGGTTGGTAGTACAATTTCCATCTTTTTACATTTACTGAGGCTCTTTTTTTGGCCTAGTATATAACCTATTCTTGAAAATGTTTCATGCGCAGTTGAGAAGAATGTGTATCCTGTTGCTTTTGGATGGAGTGTTTTGTAGATGTTCGTTAGGTCCATCTGTTCTAATACATTGTTTAGTGCCTCTGTCTCTTTATTTATTTTCTGTCTGGTTGATCTGTCCTTTGGAGTGAGTGGTGTGTTGAAGTCTCCTAAAATGAATGCATTGCATTCTATTTCCCCCTTTAATTCTGTTAGTATTTGTTTCACACATGTAGGTGATCCTGTGTTGGGTGCATAGATGTTTATAATAGTTATATCGTCTTGTTGGATTGACCCCTTTATCATTATGTAATATTCTTCTTTGTCTCTTGTGACTTTCTTTGTTCTGAAGTCTATTTTGTCTGATACAAATACTGGAACTCCTGCTTTTTTCTCCCAATTATTTGCATGAACTATCTTTTTCCATCACTTTACTTTCAGTCTGTGTATGTCTTTGAGTTTTAAGTGAGTCTCTTGTGGGCAGTATATATAGATAGGTCTTGTTTTTTAATCCATTCAGTGACTCTACGTCTTTTGATTGGTACATTCAGTTCATTTACATTTTGGGTGATTATCGATACGTTTGTACTTATTGCCAGTGCAGGCTTTAGATTTGTGGTTACCAAAGGTTCAAGGGTAATTCCCTTACTATCTAACCATCTAATTTAACTCACTTTGTATGCTATTACAAACACAACCTAAAGATTCTTTTTTTTCTCCTCTTTCTTCCTCCTCCATTCTTTGTATGTTATGAATCATATTCTGTACTCTTTGTCTCTCCCTTGGGTGACATCTATTTAGTCATAGGAATCCTTCCATCTGTAGAAGTCCCTCCATAATGCACTGTAGAAGTGGTTTGTGGGAGTTAAATTCTCTCAGCTTTTGCTTATCTGAGAATTATTTAATCCCTCCTTCAAATTTAAATGATAACCTTGCCAGGTATAGTATTCTTGGTTCAAGGGCTTTCTGCTTCATTGCATTAAATATATCATGCCACTCCCTTTTGGTCTGTAAAGTTTTTGTTGGGAAATCTGATGATAGCTTGATGGGTTTTCCTTTGTTTTTGATATTTTTTCTTTCTCTAGCTGCTTTTAAAAGTCTGTCTTTAGCCCTGATCTTTGCCATTTTAATTATTATATGTCTTGATGTAGTCTTCCTTGGGTCCCTTGTGTTGGGAGATCTGTGCACCTCCATAACCTGAGAGACTATCTCCTTCCCCAGATTGGGGGATTTTTTAGCTATTACCTCCTCAATGCCACTTTCTATCCTTTTTTCTTTCTCTTCTTCTTCTGATACCCATATTATGTGAGTATTGTTCCGTTTGGATTGGTCACACAGTTCTCTCAATATTCCTTCATTCTTAGAGATTCTTTTTCCTCTCTGTGCCTCAGCTTCCTTGTATTCCTCTTCTCTAATTTCTGTTCCATTTACTGTCTCTTCTACTACATCTAATCTGCTTTTAAATCCCTCCATTGTATATTTCATTTCAGATATGGAATTTCTTAATGATTGAATCTCTGTCTTAAATTTGTTCCTGAGTTCTTGAATATTTTTCTGTACCTCCATAAGCATGTTTATGATTTTTATTTTGAACTCTCTTTCGGAAGATTGGTGAGTTCAGTTTGATTTGGCCCTTTTTCTGGGGTTTGTGAAATTTTGGTCTGAACAGGTTCTTTTGACCATTTATATTTCTGTGTGGTACCCTGTAGTGCCAGAAGGTCCAGTGTCTGGAGCTGCTCAGCCCCTAGAGTGAGGCTGGGGTTTGTTGGGGAGTGGAGCTGATGCCTGTGGGGAGGAAAGATCTGTTTCCTGACTCCCATCTGCAGTGCCTGTCTCCAGTAACACAGCCAGTGGGCCGAGCACACAGGTGTAAGCCTCAGTGCTTGGTGTCTCTAGCTGTTATAGGTGATGCCTCTCTCTGGCTGGTCTGACATCAAAGCAGTGACTGCTGGTTTGCGAGCCAGTACTGTTAGGGCAGGAAGAAGGCTCAGCAGCCTGCGTGTCACAGTGGGGGTGTCTTGGAGCTGAGAAGCCAGCCAGGGGGTGGAGCGCCTGAAGCTCCCCCAAAATTCCCAATCTGCTGGGCAGAGCGCGCCCAGACAACTTTGTCTCCCTATACTTTTTCCTGCGCAGCAAGCTCCATGCAAATCCTGTGCCTTCAGCAACCCTCTCACTGCTAGGAAGCCTCTCAGACTGCCTGCCTTTCCCTTGTCTGAGAGCAGCCGGGTGTGGATCCCATCCTCCACAAACAGCTGGAATCTGTCTCTCAAGCTCTCTGCTTGTCCCAGCTCCCCATCCTCCAGAGCACCACACAATGTAGATTTCTGCTCGCAAAGCAGATCTCCAGGGCTGGGTGTTCAGCAGTCCCTGTATTCCACCCCCTCCCCCGCTCCATTTCTCTTCCTCCTGCTGGTGAGCTGGGGTGGGGGAAGGGCTCGGGTCCTGCCGGATCAAGGCTTTCGTACATTACCCTGTTTTGTGAGGTCTGTATGCAGTCTGGTGCAGCCTTCTTTCCTGTTGCTGTTTTAGGGTTAGTTGTACTAACTATATTTTCAAACTGTCTGTGGTTTTGGCAGGAGTTCTCTGTCTCACCTCTCACATGGTCATCTTGACTCTGCAAATCCTGTATTTTCATTTTATATGATGTTTTGGGGGGTGGTTTCTGGTCACTTCCCACACTGCCATCTTGTTTAATCCTGATACTCTTGCCTCTTCCCATCTTAAGTATTTTTAAATGTTAAGTTCAGTAGTGTTAACTGTAGTCACTTTTTTGTGCTACCTATCTCTAAAACTTTTTTATCATGCAAAACTGAACAACTCCCCATTTCCCCGTTCCTTCTAGCCCGTGGTACATTGGATTTTGATGGGTATTTTTTTCTTGTCTTCTTCACTAGTCTCTAAGTTATGGAACTTAAACATCTTTTGCCTCATGGCTTGTCACTTAGAGAAGCTTGATAAATGTCTGCTGACTGATTGCAAGAATCAACAACAGAATGAGTCTTTTAAAGTAGAGTTGTAATAATAATAGTAACTTGAAAGACGTGGCTGGCATTGTTATTTGCTTTTCTAAACCATTCGCTTTACTTCTTCCCTTCATAGCATCACCAAGATTTCATTCATGAGGACAACATGCCTAGTTCTGACAATGACTCTTGAATGGTCCAGTCAAGGTGGTCCTCAACCCTACTTGTTCTTACAGATTCCTGTCCCTACTCCATAATTCTGACTCATTTGGTCTGAAGGAAGGCCTAGGCATCAGGGTCTTTTAAATATACCACTAGGGTAGAGAAATACTGTCAAATGATTCTGTTCTTTGACAGATAGTTGCCATTCCAAGCTTTTTAGTCCCTGGGGATGGCTGGATGGCTAAGGAAACTGCTGGATCTTCTAGAAAACTTTTTACTTTCCTTATAAATGGCAGAAATAAATACCAGACAACTCAGAGGTAAGGCATCTTCCTCCTTTTTCTGTCTGCAGTGCAATACAATGCCCTATTCCATGGTAGCAGCCTTGCAACCACAAGGGAACAAGCATTAAGGACAAAAACCTAACAAGTTAAGAAATGGGAAGCAGAAAGTTGAAAATAGCCTGGATCCTTAATAACATTGTTGAACACTAGGACTATCTACTTTTCTTGTTAAGTAAACAATATATTTCTTTACAGTTTAATGCCCCTAACAGTGGTTCTTCTATTTTACTTGCTGACAAAAGCATTCTGAACTAAAACAAAGGGTGTCATAGGCCAAACTCAAGCTGGATGCAGGTAAATCCCCAAGATGAAATATTTTCAGAAAACTTGGTTAAAACTCTAAAAGTAGTTGCTTAAGTATATAACTGCTATCACAAAAGTCTGTGATACTTTACATAAAGCACATCTGAAACAGTTACCAAAAATAGACCAACACTGGGTGTACTATAATTCTTACTCAGTTTTTCATTGATGTTTTTATGTTCCCAGTCATTAATATAAGCATGGTCAAATGATATATTTAATTTAAAATATAACATTAATTTATTGTAACAGATACTTATTGTGAATCAACTCTGTAGAAGGTGCGATTTTAGCTGAACATTTGGGAAACAGCAGTAAACAAAACTAATAGTTTCGGGGCTAGAGATTAAAGATGGCAGCGTGAGAGGTGAGACAGATGCTTCCTCCTAAAACTGCATATAATACGAAAATATAACTGATACAACTACTCCTGAAAGAGCAACAGGAAAGAGGACTGTGCCAAACTGCATACACCTAGAGACAAGAGCAGACCTCACAAAACAGGGTAACATACTAAAGCTGTGGCCTGGCAGGACCCAAGCCATTCCCCCATCCCAGCTCACCGGCAGGAGGAAGAGAAATGGAGCAGGGAGGGAGTGGAGGCCTGGGACTGCTGAATACCTAACTCCGGAGATCTTCTCTGGGAGCACAACCTACATTTCATGGTGCTTGCGTGATACTCTCATAATTAGGGGGTTGGAAAGCTAAGACAGGCAGAATTCCTGGAGAGACTGAGATTCCAGCTGCTTCTGGAAAGCAGGGATCCATATCCGGCTGCTCTGGGACAAAAGAAAAGTGGGCAGTCTGAGAGACTTCCTAACAAGGAAGCCATTAGCAAGAGAGCTGCTAAAGGGGCAAGGATTGCACAGAGCTTATTGCTTAGGAGAAAGGACAGGTAGACAAAATTGTCTGGGTGCACTCTGCCCAACAGGTTGGGGGCTTTCATGATCTTCAGGTGCTCCAGCTCCCTGGCTGCCTACACAGCTCCAAGAACCCCCTCCGAGATACGCAGCCTACTGTGCCTTTCTCCTGGTCAGCGCCACCTGGCCCACAAACTGGCAGACCCTACCCTGGTGTTAGGCCAGCCAGAAGGAAGATCTGTCTACAGCAGTTACAAACTCAAAGCATAGAGGTTTATACCTGTGTGCTCAGCCCACTGGTTCAAGCAGTGGAGACAGGCATGGCAGCCAGGAAGCAGGAAACAGCTCTTTCCTCCCCTGCGACCTCTGACATTGCTTCAGGTGCTGAGCAGCTCCAGAGAGTAGAGCTTCTGGGCACTAGAGGGTGCCATAGGCAAATATGAAACGCCAAAGGAATCTGGTTCAGAGTAAAATTATTAATACAACTCCTGAGAAAGATTTAAATGATATCGACCTCATGACTCTCCCTGAAAGGGAGTTCAAAATAAAAATCATTAACATGCTCATGGAGGTACAGAAAGATATTCAAGAACTCAGGAATGAACTCTGTCAGAGATCCAATCGTTGAAAAGCAGATTGGATATGGTGGAGGAGATGATAAATGAAATAGAAACTAGAGAAGAGGAATACAAAGAAGTTGAGGCACAGAGAGAAAAAAGGATCTCTAAGAATTAAAGAATACTGAGAGAACTGTGTGACCAATCCAAACAGAACAATATTCACATTATAGGGGTACCAGAAGAAGAAGAGAGAGAGAAGGGGATAGAAAGTGTCTTTGAGGAGGTAATTGCTGAAAACTTCCCCTATCTGGGGAAGGAGATAGTCTCTCAGGCCATGAAGGTGCACAGATCTCCCAACACAAGGGACCCAAGGAAGACAACACCAAGACATATAATAATTAAAATGGCACAGATTAAGGATTAGGACAGACTTTTAAAAGCAGCCAGAGAAAGAAATAAGATCACATACAAAGGAAAGCACATCAGGCTATCATCAGACTTCTCAACAGAAACCTTACAGGCCAGAAGGGAGTGGCAGGATGTATTTAATGCAATGAAGCAGAAGGGCCTTGAACCAAGATTACTTTATCCAGCAAGATTATCATTTAAATTTGAGGAGGGATTAAACAATTTCCAGATAAGCAAAAGCTGAGAGAATTTACCTCCCCAAAACCATCTCTACAGTGTATTTTGTAGGGACTGCTATAGTTGGACGTGTTCCTAAGGTTCAATAGCTGTCACCAGAGGTAATAAAACCACAGTAAAGAAAGTAGAAGAGCTAATTACTAAGCACATGCAAAATTAAATGAACTATCCCCAAAGTCAATCAAGGGATAGACAAAGGGTACAGAATATGATACCTAATATATAAAGAATGGAGGAGGAAGAAAGAGGAGGAGAAAAAAAAAGTACCTTTAGATTGTGTTTGTAACAGCATAAGTGAGTTAAGTTAGACTCATAGATAGTAAGGAAGTTAACCTTGAACCTTTGGTAACCACAAATCTAAAGCCTGCACTGGCAATACGTACATACCTTTCCATAATCACCCTAAATGTAAATGGACTGAATGCACCAATCAAAAGACATAGAGTCACTGAATGGATAAAAAACAAGACTCATCTATATGCTGCCTACGAGAGACTAACTTTAAACCCAAAGACATACACAGACTAAAAGTGAAGGGATGGAAAAAGACATTTCATGTAACTAATGGAGAGGAAAAAGCAGGAGTTGCAGTACTTGTATCAGACAAAATAGACTTCAAAACAAAGAAAGTCACAAGAGACAAAGAAAGGCATTACATAATGATAAAAGGGTCAATCCAACAAGAAGATATAACCATTATAAATATCTATGCGCCCAACAGAGGAGCATCTACATATGTGAAACAAATACTAACAGAATTAAAAGGGGAAATAGAATGCAATGCATTCATTCTTAGAGACTTCAACACACCACTCACTCTGAAGGACAGATCAACCAGACAGAAAATAAGTAAGGAGACAGGGGCACTGAACAACACATTAGAACAAATGGACCTAACAGACATCTACAGAACTCTACACCCAAAAGCAGCAGAATACACATTCTTCTCAAGTGCACATGGAACATTTTCAAGAATATATCATATACTAGGGCACAAAAAGCCTCGGTATTTCAAAAAGATTGAAATTGTACCAAACCGTTTTTTAGACCACAAAGGTATGAAACTAGAAATTAATTACACAAAGAAAATAAAAAATCCCACAAACACATGGAGGCTTCACAACATGCTCCTAAATAACCAATGGATCAAATAAAAACAGAGATCTAGCAATATATAGAGACAAATGACAACAATAATTCAACACTGCAAAATCTGTGGGACGCAGTGAAGGCGGTGCTAAGAGGAAAGTATATTGCAATACAGGCGTACCACAGGAAAGAAGAACACTCCCGTATGAGCAGTCTAAACTCACAATTAACAAAACTAGAAAAAGAAGAACAAATGAGGCCCAAAGTCAGTGGAAGGAGGGACATAATAAAGATTAGAGCATAAATAAATAAAATCGAGAAGAATAAAACAATAGAAAGTATCATTGAAAGCAGGAGCTGGTTCTTTGAAAAAATAAACAAAATAGATAAACGCCTAGCCAGACTTATCAAGAAAAAAAGAGAGTCTACTCACATAAACAGAATCAGAAATGAGAAAGGAAAAATCACTACAGGCAGTAAAGAAATACAAAGAACTGTTAGAGAATACTATGAAAAATTACATGCTAACAAACTGGATAACCTAGAAGAAATGGACAACTTTCTAGAAAAATACAACCTTCCAAGGCTGACCCAGAAAGAAACAGGAAATCTGAACAGACCAATTACCAACAATGAAATTGACCTGGTAATCAAAAACCTACCTAAGAACAAAATGCCTAGACCAGATGGCTTCACCACTGAATTTTATCAAACATTTAGTGAAGACCAAATACCCATCCTCCTTAAAGTTTTCCAAGGAGTAGAAGAAGAGGGGATACTTCCACACTCATTCTATGAGGCTAGCATCACTCTAATACCAAAACCGGGCAAAGACACCACAAAAAAAGAAAATTACAGACCAATATCCCTGATGAACATAGATGCAAAATACTCAACAAAATATCAGCAAACTGAATTCAAAAATACATCAAAAGGATCACCCATCATGATCAAATAGGATTTATTCCAGGGATGCAAGGATGGTTCAACATTCGAAAATCCATCAACATCATCCACCACATCAACAAAAAGAAGGACAAAAACCACATGATCATTTCCATAGATGCTGAAAAAGCATTTGACAAAATTCAACATCTATTCATGATAATAACTCTCAGCAAATGGGTATAGAGGGCAAATACCTCAACATAATAAAGGCCATATATGACAATCCTACAGCCAACATTATACTTAACAGTGAGAAGCTGAAAGCTTTTCCTTCAAGATTGGGAACAAAACAAGGATGCTCACTCTCCCCACTTTTATTTAACATAGTACTGGAGGTCCTAGCCACGGCAGTCAGACAACACGAAGAAATAAAAGGCATCCAGATTGGCAAGGAAGAAGTTAAACAGTCACTGTTTGCAGATGTCATGATATTGTACATAAAAAAACCCTAAAGAATCCACTCCAAAAATGTTAGATCTAATATCAGAATTTAGCAAAGTTGCGGGATACAAAATTAATACACAGAAATCTGTGGCATTCCTATACACTAACAATGAACTAGCAGAGAGAGAAATCAGGAAAACAATTCCATTCACAGTTGCATCAAAAAGAATAAAATACCTAGGAATAAACCTAACCAAGGAAGTGAAAGACGTATACTCTGAAAACTACAAGACACTTATGAGAGATATTAAAGAAGATACCAATAAATGGAAACACATTTCATGCTCATGGATAGTAAGAATTAATATTGTCAAAATGGCCATCCTGCCTAAAGCAATCTACAGATTCAATGCAATTCCTATCAAAATACCAACAGCATTCTTCAACAAACTAGAAAAAAAATCATTCCAAAATTCATATGGAACCACAGAAGACCCCGAATAGCCAAAGCAATCCTGAGAAGGAAGAATAAAATGGGGGGGGGATTATGCTCCCCAACTTCAAGCTATACTACTAAGCCACAGTAATCAAGACAATTTGGTACTGGCACAAGGACAGACCCATAGACCATTGGAACAGACTAGAGAGCCCTGATATAAACCCAAGCATATATGGTCAATTAATGTATGATAAAGAAGCCATGGATATACAATGGGGAAATGACAGCCTCTTCAACAGTGGGTGTTGGCAAAACTGGACAGCTACATGCAAGAGAATGAAACTGGATTATTGTTTAACCCCATAAACAAAAGTACACTCGAAATGGATCAAAGACCTGAGTGTAAGTCATGAAACCATAAAACTCTTAGAAGACAGCATAGGCAAAAATCTCCTGAGTATAAGCATGAGCAACTTCTTCCTGAACGACCTCCTTGAGCAAGGGAATCAAAAGCAAAAATGAACTCATGGGACTACATCAAACTAAAAAGTTTCTGTAAGGAAAAGAACACCATCAACAGAACAAAAATGCATCCTAAAGTATGGGAGAATATATTTGAAATGACATATCCGACAAGGGATTAACGCCCAAAATATATAAAGAACTTATACACCTCAACACCCAAAAAGCAAATAAGCCAATTAAAAAATGGGCAGAGGATATGAAGAGACAGTTCTCCAAAGAAGAAATTCAGATGGCCAACAGACACATGAAATGATGCTCCATATCACTAATCATTAGGGAAATGCAAATTAAAACCACAGTGAGATATCACCTCACACCAGTAAGGATGGCCAGCATCCAAAAGACTAAGAACAACAAATGCTGGCGAGGATGCAGAGAAAGGGGTACCCTTCTACAGTGCTGGAGGGTATGTAAGCTAGTTCAACCATTGTGGAAAGCAATATGGAGGTTCCTCAAAAAACTAAAAATAGAAATACCATTTGACCCTGGAATCCCACTCCTTGGAATTTACCCAAAGAATACAACTTCTGAGATTCAAAAAGACATATGCACCCCTATGTTTATCGCAGCCCTCTTTAGAAAAGCCAAGATATGGAAGCAACCTAAGTGTCCATCAGTAGATGAATGGATAAAGAAGAGGTGGTACATATACACAATGGAATACTATTTAGCCATAAGAAAGAAACAAATTCTACCATTTGCAGCAACATGGATGGAGCTGGAGGAATTTATGCTCAGTGAAATAAGCCAGGCGGAGAAAGACAAGTGCCAAATGATTTCCCTCATTTGTGGAGTATGACAATGAAGCAAAACTGAAGGAACAAAAGAGCAGTAGACTCAGAGACTCCAAGAAGGAACAAGCGGTTACCAAAGGGGAGGGGTGTGGGAGGGCGGGTGGGCAGGGAGGGAGAAGGTGATTGAAGGGTATTATGTTTCATACACATGGTGTGGGGTGTCACCGGCAAAACAGTGTAGCACAGAGAAGGCAATAGTGAATCTGTGGCATCTTACTACACTGCAGGACAGTGACTGGTTTGGGGTATGGGTGGGGACCTGATGGTGTGTGTAAATGTAGTAACCACATTGTTTTTTCATGTGAAACCTTCATGGGAGTGTGTATCAATGATACCTTAATAAAAAAAACTAATAGTTTCATCTTTATAATATCCCAGTGACACTTGCATTCTAGTTGGGGACTGACAGGTGCAGGCAAAGAAACTCTCTTCATAATAAATAAGATATGTGGTGTGCTAGAAGATGAAAAGTGCTATAAAAAAATAGAAGAGGCTGAGGTGGGCCAGGAGTGCAGGACAGAACGTGACTCAGTTATAAGTCATGTAGAGAAGGCAGGCCTCATTGATTTTATTTTTGACACTTGATAAATTTTTACTTTGATAAAAGCATCATTACAGAGAATGAAGTATAACCTTAAATAGTAGATTTGTTTTCTGTATATGTACTGTAACTATAAGTGCTCTGCAAAGGACCACTGAAGTTCACACCTAAGAGGTAAAGGGTTGATCCTTGCTTTTTGTTGAGATTGTTTGCCCTCCTGTCTATCTTACATTCTCTTAGACATGTTCTTGCCTATACTCTTTGGAATCCTATAGTTGGCATTATTTTCTGCAGTTTGAATTTATAGAATTAAAAACAACAGTTTTCAAGAATCATAATTATGTCTGTTTTTGGTGTGGGGAACATAGCTGTGAGCAAGCCTGAAAAGGTCCATGCTCATGGAGCTCACTTTCTAAAAATGGAAAGAAATTCCTTTCTAGGTTAACAAGCATGTGAGAGTTCCTTGCTCCCTTTGGGTCTGGGTTTTTTTTTGCAAGATTTACATAGCTGGTCATTGTGATGGCAACAGTCTTCCCTATTTGGAAATAGGGAAGGGATGCAACCAGTGGTGGGTATTCCTTTCTGACCTGTGGCAGGTGCCACTCTTGTTACTCTTGGCTCTCCTGCTTGCTTTAGTTGATTTAACCACAGTTTTATGAGTTCCCAAGGAAAACCCACCAACCATGAATGCAAGGAGGTGGGAAAGAGACAGATATAGGCATTAGTCTCTCCTAAGAGTCTTCCTCAGATTTTACCTCACCTAATTCCTTGAGATATTTATAAATGATGTAATTTTTCTTAATTTTTATGTAAAGCATTACGAGAAATAGAGCAAACACTAAAAACCAAAGAGAAGACTGTTCTTTGGTAAAAAATATCTATGAAAAGCGAGACAACGTCACCTTCAGCCAAACTGCAGCAATGTATGGGAATCCTCTTGTTCTCTTTAGGGCAACTGATAATCATAACATTTTGCTCACACACAAAAAATTATGAAGTACAAACAGAAGTTTCTAGAGGTCAGGGCCTTCACGAGATGTAGTCTAGGCTGGCTGATGTTTTATGACTTGAGTGGGTGGTTTCAGCTGGTTTGGTTTTATGAAATGAGAAAAAAAAATGTTGTTTGAACGGCTCTGTATTCTGTTTTCCTCCTTGAGTTATTGTGATGGCCTTCTGGTTAAAAAGTTTTATGACACCAAATGGAAACTGTTTATTTTACTCAGGCTTCAACATCTGACAGAGGCAAGTCATCCAATCTTATATCCTCGATCAAGTGCAAGCAGAAGTGTGATGAGATACAACCTGAGGACCAAATTTAAAAAGTAGTAATCATCATGGGAAACAGTTTTTTTTGAGCATTTTCCTGTTCATTTCACTTGATTGCATTAATACTTGCACTGCCTACAGAAAGGAGATTTTGTGATGTAACATTATTCTTTCCTTTCTTTGTTTTTTAACTGTTGAGCAAATATTTCAGTAAGTAAATGTCAGAAGAAAATCTATATCAACTCCCCAAGTTGCTTCGTGTTGCTTCTATGTTTTTGAAAATCAATGTGGCTCTGTCTTTTGTGCATAGGCCTAATTCAATAAAAATGTTTAGAAACCAAACAAAATCTTTTTTTCGATATATACCCTAGAAAAAGTCAGATCAATGGATGGAGTGTTAGTGAACTCACTCAAATTTTGTTTCCTGTGGAGTTGATAGTTTAATCTATTTAAATACAAGTTTTAGTTCAACCAGTCCAACATTTTACAAGAACAATGATACAACTCAAAATACTGATTTATCAGAGTTTATTTTGGGGATATTTCTAAATAATCGTCTGGATGAAAATGACCACCTGTGGTAAATATTGCTGAGACTTGATGAGATAATAGAGTAAGTGCCCTATGAAGAAGAAAAAAAAGGCTCTAGAGAAAAGATGGGTTTTGAAAGGTTTCCATTTATCACTTAGGAGATTCCCACATTTTACATAGTTTCAGATCACATGAAGCCCATGATACGCAATGCCGACCATGAGTTGATTTATCCTATTTATATAAATAATAATATCACCAATTAGAGATTTCCCAAAGAGGAGCCACAATCTCGTAAGAAACTTCACCTGAAATGTGAATATACTCTCATCTTCTTTTGTTACACAGGTTCTGCTTACTCTTTGAGCGATTATTCAAAGTAAGATATTTATCTGGAAATATGTAAAGTTAAACTTTCCCCCAAGCATCATTAATGACATATTCAGGTTCGAAGTTCTCTTAAACCTTATCTTTGAGTCATGAGCTTTGCCAGTTTTCTTGCTCTGCCTTTATTTCTGATGGCTGCGTATTAAGAAATGGACTCCCTAAATTTTGGTGAAGTGTGGTAACTCTCTTAATATATCTCTTCAGCCCTGATCAGAATTGAGATATAGTTTTTTGAACATCAGCATCATGATTATAGTTAGAATTAAAAGAAAATATCTTTTGCACTTCTATTCTTAAAACTGACTCATCAGAGAGGATGCTACATTTTGTTTTCTGTGTATGGTGTTAATCATGAACACATCTCTGTCCTGACCATCATTTATGACAGTCATTATCAGGAGATATTCACAGAGCGAAATCAGACAGCCTCCTAAACTTGGATTTCCTTAAACTTTAAGAGTATTCTCCCCTTATATCTCAGGCTCTTTCCCTGCCTCTTCTCCTGCAACCTTCTTGCTTCTAAACTTGGATATTCTAAGTGAATGAGAGAATAGTGAATAGCAGCAAAACATTCTGAAAATATGGTTGGTTAAGCTGCTAAAACAGGAAAAAGATATTTTTAAAAGCTTAAAAATTAATAGCACATTGTTTCTGGAGTCATGATGGTTCCCATTTATCAATTAAGTGGTATCCCTTTCGCCAGTAGATACAATACTACTCAATAATGTCTACTAAAATCTTACTATATGCATAGAACAATGATAAGCCCTTTCATTTACATTATTTCATTTATTACTCTCAATAACTCTATGATTAGTAGGTGCTGTTATTAGCCTCACCTTAAAGATCAGGGAATTGAGGCACCAGTGGTGAAGTGACTTCCCCAAAGACACACACTGCTAAGGGGCAGAGCTGAGAATGGAATTTTTGTGGCTTGACCTCAATGCCCAGGCTCTTTTCTGCTATACTTTACCCTTTCCCATTCAAGAGATGTGTGGTAGATACTTCAGGTAACTGTGCAGTAAATGCTTATTCAAAATTTGTTGGCTAATATACACAGTTGCATTGAGACATGTTACTATTATTTATACTCATTTCAGTTAGCACTAAAGATCTGTGCATTTGTCATGTTCAAATGCCTTTTCTTAAGACACTGATTTTTATCTTATTTATCTGGTCCTTATGTTTGTTTTAATTTCTAATATTGTTATTAGGGTTATATATTGCACAGCTGTGTTATTATGCAAGTAGGGTGGAATTAGAGCTTTATAGTAATGAATTTGATGCATTGTTTGGGGGTTGTATAGACTCCTCTGGGCGTAAAATTCTCTCTGTATCAATGGTTGAGCTGATTTTTTGTTTAAATCTTCTGTAACTGATTCTGGCAAACTTTCCTTAAAGAACAGAAAGTAAATACTTTAGGCTTTGCAGACCTGTCCTAAGAGATGACAGGCTATTTTAGGCTTATACAGTTTCCATCATAATCATTTAACTGTTATTGTAATGCAAAAGCAGCCACAGACAGTATGTAAATGAATGAGCATAGCTGTGTTCCTATAAAATTTTATTTACAAAAATAGGCAGTCAGCCTGCAAGCTCTAATTTGCTAATCCATGTTCTAGTACTTTGTTATCTACCTGACCTATCAGTTTCTGTAGGATGTGTTGAAATTTCCAAATAAATTCATGATTTATTTTTGACTTGCCTTCTTAAAAACCTGTCAGTTGTTACTTTATAATTTTGAGTTGTAGAAGAAAATAAAGTTTGAAAATGTGAACTGAGTGAGACAGGCTGAGTGTGTCCTTTGTAAGTCTTTTAACCCCCTGTGTCTCACATCCCTCCTCTGTAAAATGCGGGATAATATTGTTTACCCCATATGGATTGAAGGTTGAAGATCGAATAAGTTAATGCAAGTAAAGCTCTTAGAACAGTGCTTTGAATGTGATAAACACTAAATGAAAGTGAACTATTATTATTATTATTTGAGATGTTGTTAGGTACTTTTAGGGATATAATCATTATACCTTTTGATTTACATTCTTTTATATATAATATTCATATTTTTCCCTGATATTTTTGGCCTTGAATTCACTTTCATCTGACATTAAAATTGCTTCTCTGGCTTTCTTTTAGCTCATACTTGCCTATTATATCTTTATCCTTCCTTTCATTTTCAACTCAATATGTAAATGTGTATCTGTAAACAACTTGTGTTTGCATCTTATTTTTTGTGGTTTAAGTCAATCTAATACTCTATTTCTTTTTGTTGGTTAGTTTAACCATTCACATTTATTTTAGTTATTGCCATATAAGAGTTATTGAGATGACCTATTTCATATTATCTCTTTATCATGCTTTCATTGCGTTAATTTAGTTCTCCTCTCCTTTCTTCCAATATATAAATCAAATATGCTTATGCTGGTTAGACAGTTATGCCTTCTTTGTTTTTATGTATCTAGTGGTTACCTAAAACTTATTAAGACCTGCTGTTATGGTTATTTTTCCCTTTACAGTCTTGATTTTATCAATATATCTTTCCCTTGAAGATTGGACTCTAAAGCATAAACTGCCTGAGTTTGAATCTTGGCCTTGTCTTTTACTGACTTTGTGTCCTTGTATAGGTTTCTTAACTTCTATGTGCCTCAGTTTCCTCATCTGCAAAATGGAGTCTTACTGCAATCTCTACTTCCCTCTTTCCTGAAGAAAGACCACTTAGTATCACCCCATTTAGTTCTGGACTATGTTAATTTTTTTGCCCGTGCATTTTTAGACAAAATAAACTTTACTGAATTATTCACTCACCCTTTCTTTGTATCTGACTTTACTTTTTTTCTTCCTGTTACTTTTTCTAAGAATGTTTTCACAGGAGGATTTGTGTGGTAAAGCTTCTAAGGCTTTGCATTCAATGAATATTCTTATTGTGTTCTCATATTTAAGTAAGCTTTACTAGACATAAAATTTTAAGTTTAATGTTCTTTTCCTGAAACATTAAAAAATATCTTCCCATTGCCTTTTGTGTAACTGTTGAGACTAATAATCTGAATTTTATTCCTTGTAGCCAATGGCTCTTTCTTTCTAGAAGCTTATAGAATTTTCTCTTAGTCTTCAAAGTCCTTTAGTTTTCCCCCCATTGATGTCTAGATTTTGTTTCTCTCTCTTCTGTTCTTTTCCTTTTTTCTGTTCTGTTTGGTCCTTGATGCTCTATGTGCCTTGTTAATCTGAGGTTTTTCATCTTTAATTCCAGGAAATTGTCAGTCATTAATTCTTCTAATACTTGCTTACTTTTGTTTACTTTCCCATTATACTATTAGGCAGATAGTAACACTCTTATTTTCGTATCTCTTACACGTATTCATAATATCCCACACATATTCCTTCTGTTAATCCATCCCTGAATCCTTCTGGGATTGTTCTTTGACTTGGTTTTCTAGCTCATTAAGTTAGTATCCATAGTCTTTCATGGTTCTTTGTTGGCTCTTCTTTAAAATTCTTGTTTTTGCATCATCATGTAACTGATACTTGATCTTATGCTTACTTAAAATTCATAATCTAGTTCTTCCATTAATTCAGCTTTGTTTGCAATATGTTATTGCTTGTCATCTTTGTTTTATAGCACTTGTGTTCTTCAAATTCCATTTTTCCTTCTGAGCTCATATTTCTTTAGGGTTATTTGCTACTTTGGCTTTTAATGATTATCCAGGGAGAGGAGTCTGAAGCTTAGACCCTTGTCTGTAAACCTAGTGAGACTGCCATTTTCTCCCACTTCCATGTCATAACCACTTTTCATTCTCTAAGCATCTCTTACAGGTTTTATGTTAGCTTTTTAAATGCATGTGATTTCCTCTTGGATGGTTTTTGTTTTGTTTTACTTGTTTTGGCTCTTTGGTTTTGCTTCCTTAGGGTTGGGTTCAGGAGAGGGAGCTAGCAGCCTGGGCTAGGTCAGTGTCATGCCATGAGTGTGTATAGTCCTTATAGTATTGCTAGTTCTCTAACTGTATCACTGTGTTTGAAAATGACAGTGTGTACCATGGCTCCCAAATTTCAGTAATTTTAATAATTGCTTCATATTACTGTATAATTGACTTGGCCATACCAAACACTATCTCTAGAGACTTCTGACATGAATCAAATGGTGTGCCTGTAGTATATAGACTTTCCTCAACTTTTCTTTATGGGCCTGAAAGGGCCAATACTCTTTCTTTCAAGGATATAATTCATGTACTTGAATGATGATTCTCTGATTCTATCTATTACAATCCTTACCAGCCTTGATTTACTATGACAAGAAAGTCACATCTTAAAATTTATATTATTTTAATAAAAAGTTTAAATTGAATTTTACTTTCATTGATTTCCACAAAGTCAAACAATTCACTTCAGCAATATAAATTCCACACCTACATCAGATCTGTCAAGCAATGATAATGAAGAGTGATGCTCTGTTCTTTTCAATTTTCAAGCAACTTTCTACTCTTGTAAGTCTTCTTGTGGGGAGATTTGCTTGAGAGTTCAACAGGGCATCTTACACCAACCTTGTGAAGCTCATATATTTATTTCCCTGGGAAAAAGTTAGATTTAAACTGTAGTTTAAATTCATTTAGTTTTTTTATAAGAAATTCCTGTTAAGGTTCTGAATGATAGGTTAGTTGATAGAAAGAGTTTGTGTTAAGTGATGAAATTAATTACTGAGATGACATGTAAAAATGTTTCTCAAGGTCTTTAAATATAGGATGTATTTATATCTTTCTGAGGTGGCTAGTTAGCTTAAGGACATTTTTAAAGATAAAAGGATTGAGATGGTATCTTTTCTAACTCTATTTGAGCCCTTTGATTGAAACCACTCTCCAATTATAGCTGAAAAATACACCCTTTTAAAAAGTGCTTTTGTGCAACTGATATTTTTCAAGGGGATGAAGGTAAAGACAGACATACGACATTGAAGGAATTATATTTCAGATGAAATTTTTTATTAACTCATTCTTCTTCCCTCTGTCTCCCAATCATTTGTATCTGCTCCTATTGCTCTTTATTTTTGTTCTAATAACTCCTGGAAATATCTGAGGTGTTCACTTTGCTGCTCCCAAACCCTGGTATTGGTTTTATAGCTTTCTTAAGATTTGCCTGTGTACACACACTTCCTCCCTCCCTAACCTCTCCTCTCTCACCTTCAAACAAATATGTCACAGGGGCTTAAACTAGAACAATAAATATTTCTACATGCTTGACTTTGATGGTGACAGTGAGGGGTAAGGTCCAGGGGCCAGGGCTAGGGCTAGGGTTAGGTGTTCGGTAAGGTGAACAGAGAGGATAGTGTTATGGTTAGATTTAGGGTCCGGCTCTGATGTGAGGGCGAGGGCGAGATTGAGGTTCAGGCTTGTGGTGAGGTGATATTCTTGCCCTCTTGACCCCCTCACACATTCCTTTCCAGGGAAAAGTGAATTATTTACCTGTATAAATTTAGGAACAGGAAGTGGACATTCAGGTCCTGGACACTTTCCCTCCCCTAATCTAACAGATCCTAATCTCTTCTCCTCTAGGCTTTTATTTCTGAAATGAAAATAGGTTTCTCAAACTATATAAGTCATGAATGCAATGCTGTTAGCATGGGCTTTGGGTTTTTGTAATAACGTCAATGGAGAGTCATTGAAAGATTTGAGAAGCCAAGGAAGAAGAAAAAGAGGTCTAGTAAGGTATGGTAAAATATCAAATGAATTTGGCAGGCAAGAGATCATTGGCTGCCTGAGCAGGAATAATTGTTGGTGGCAAGAATGAATGGGAGCTGGAGGGAGCAGAGATGGCAAATGTAGCATGTTTTAGAAAAAGGCTGTAAAGGAAAGAGGAGAAGTAGGGCAATCATTAGAAGGGGTCATGGGAGCAAAGGATGATGTGAAGATGGAAGAGATGAACCAAAAAGAACTGTATGAAAGGAGAGGTTGAAGGTATAAGAAATCATTGATAGAATTATAAAGATCATTGATATAATTATTGTTAGAGGTAATGGGCTCAGGAGTAGAAGTGAGTTGATCCTCTGACCAGATTTTGAGTACATCTTCCACTGAGTTTGTTTGTTTCAGGGTTAGGAGCCTTTGGATTCAGTCTGAGAGTCAGCCCTCAGATTTAGTCTTCTTATATCCTCCTAAAATAAGTTAAACACCCTTCTGTGTTACCATCACACCATGTACATTCCCCACTGAGTCTTATCATAGATGTACATATCTGTTATCCTTACTAGCATCTGAGATCCTTGAAGTCAGGACTTTTGTCTTTGTAGTCCCAAAACAACAGCCACTCAGCGGTTTATCAGTAACTAACTGCCGTCCCTTTGTATTTGTACAACTCAAAAGAATGGATCAGAAATGGCATTTTTCAATTTCCCTGTGGTTCAAAGCTTTAAAATATCTTTTTGGACTTAACTAGTATGGACATAAATGGCAACCCAGAGGTCATTTACCAACTAATTTGTATTTTCATTTAGATTTTACCTGTGACACTGGACCCTTTGTGGTCTCTTTGCGTTTGAAGTAACTGCATTCATGAAGCAATGCATTTAGCATCTTCTTATGCAAACACATGTTATCTAGCATTGAAAACTGTTGCTTGTAATTTGTAATAAGAATAAAATGACACCTCACTTCCAATTCTATTTTTAAACAGCATAAGCAAATCTATACATTTTTAAATGTATTTTTTGAGTTGATAATACATCCCACTGCTTAAAATTTGAGAGACACAAAGACTATACAATGAAGTTCTCCTTCCTATCCCATCTTTAGCCACCCAGGTGTCCCCACCCCCTAGATGACAGCTATGTGTGTGTGTGTTTGTGTGTGTTCTTCTAGAGATATTTTATGCACCTTCAATATATATTTTCTTTACATATTGTTCTGCACCTTGCTCTTTTCACTTAGTAATGTATTTCAGTAATAACAACACATTTTTTTTTCATACTGAGCACCTTAAATTAAGATGAGGCTAATACTCGGTGGCATACTACAACCATTGTCAGTGAGTAGCAGCTATAGTGAAATCATCACTGTCTGTGCATGCACAGACCTGACAACTGCCACTCTTTGATATTTCAGCCAATGGATCTTTTAAAGACCACTTTGGAAGAGATATGAATCTCAGTTTATGTCTGAAAGCCTTCCAATTCCTTCTTCTAGTAAAAATTAAGCAGGCTACAGCATCAAAACTAACATAGTGTGTGTGTCAATCTTTTTGAAGATGATCTTGGAGATAATAGTGGAGCACAGTGGATGATATTCCATGGCAAAATTTTGATTTTTTATAACTCAGTCTAAAAGTGATTCAGAGAAATTGGACTCCAAATATGAAAAAGTTATAGGAATCTCTTAACCAATTAATTTCACTTACATTTTCCTTTTTATATATGTACAATAGTGATAAATAATAAAATTCTACAAATAAGTCTGAAAGAGAGCTCTCAGTTTAAAATGAAGATTACAGCCAAAAAGAAAATATGTCATAGTTTGAAAGCTTTGTTAATAGTTTGTTTTTAGCAGCTGCATATATTTCACTGAATAAAAGTGTAAGAATTTACTTAACTGGCCTATTGGTCATGTAGGTTATTTGCAATCTTTTGCCTTTACAAACAATGCTTGAACATGGATCAGAGGGTTAGTAGACTTTTTATAGGATAAATTGCTAGAAGCAAGATTTGTTTGTATACTTAAAATTTGATAAATCTTCCTAATTGGTTTCCAAAGATGTGGTTGGTGGGGTTTTTGTTTGTTTTGTTAAAGTTTATCTCAGATTTATAGGTCAACTTGAGGGAGGAAAATTACCATCTATTGATGTTGAGTTTTCCTATTTTTATTTTATCTTTTGGTTCTTTTAGGAGTAGTCTTTTACATATATATATACATTATTTTTATTTTTTTGTTATTATTGAAAATGGGGTATTCTAGTCTGACTTCTAACTGATGGAAGTTAAATATAAAGGCAATTCTTAAATTCTCCAATCAGTCTCTTTCAAACTTCATTGAAAAACAGGGTACTTCATATTTATTTAAATTTTGTCCATGATTATTAAACCTCCTAAGAGAAAAAGAGCTTATTAACAACAGAGGAACACCTTCCAAATTTCTGAGAGGAAAACAATGTATTATTGGTGTTATAAAAAATATGTAACAGTAGTAAGGTAATAGTGAATTTATCAGGATCTCTTCCTGGCTAGTGAACGATGAACAAATCTGGATGTCTTGTGCTGCTCCTGTGCCCGAATCATGTTTCCTAGTGCTGAGATTGAGTGCAATGCTCCTAACACTCCTACTGGGGAACCACTGACCATTACCCTGTTGACCATCTAAGCTACTGGGCGTTGGGTATCATCCAGATCATTTGGTAACATTTATACTTTGCATCTAGTTTTCCTGAGAAGTCTTTGGCAAGTGAAATGTTCAATTCTGTTAAATGGACTACAAAGAATTCTTAATGTAGATCTCTTCCCTCCTCTCTTCCCCTTCATATTATCGTGAGGAGAGGGCAGTCTTCAGTTCTAACGTAAACGCATTTGAAAGGCCACATGCTGTCATATTGAAGATATACTATCTATATCCTACTACTTTATTTTAGGCCAAGTCAGCAAGCTTTTTGAGAAGAGAAGCTACTTTTCTTCTCCGTGAAATTGTAGATACCATCTAGAGTAAAACCTTGACTCTAAAATGTTTCTTTTCAGCCTTAACTGTCTTGAAAGCTACACTTTGAAGGGAGAGAAGAGGGATTTCTCAATTCCAAACACTCCCTTTAAATATCAAGAGAAAACTTGCATGTTTGAATGCCTGTTTTATTTTGAGGTATGGTAGAGAGATGCTTTAAAGGTAGAAAGACCGTGGAAGAGTTTGCCTTCTTTCCTGTTCTGAGATGGGAATAGGGCAGAGAGAAATGGAGAGGTGCCAAGAGGCTGGACAGGCCTCACTTCCTACACTGTGGCCCAGGATTAGAAAAGAGGGCTTGGTGGTGCAGGTGGAAGTGTGTGGGGAAACCTTAGGGCCGAGGGGATCTGCTTCTTGCTTTTCTGCAGATTAGGGGAGGGGTAGTATATTTGTTTCTGATTACTAATATAACAAATTACCACAAACGTAGTGCCTAGAACAACACAAATTTATTATTTTACAGTTCTGGAGGTTAGAAATCTGCAGGGGGCCTCCCTGGGCTAAAATGGTGTTGCAGGGCTGTGTTCCTTTCCGGAGGCTCTAGGGGAGAATCTGTTTTCTTCCCTTTACCAGCATCTAGAGGCTGCCTGCATTCCTTGGTAGTGGTCTTTGTCATCCATCTTCATAGTCAGAAATGGCAGGTCGATTTCTTCTCACATCACACCACTCTGACTCTAAGCCTTCTGCCTCCCTTCTACACTTTTAAGGATATTTGTGATAGCATTGGGCCCAAAGGGATAACCCAGGATAGTTTCCCCATCTCGAGGTCAGCTGATTAGTGACCTTAATGACATCAGCCACCATAATTCCCTTTTGCCAAGTAATGTACACACAGGTTGTCATAATTCTGGAGAGTAGAATATGGACAACTTTGTAGGGGAATGCAGCTGCACTGACCTTTATTCTGCCCATGCCAGGTAAACAGCCTGGGACAATTTATATGCTCCTTAGTTTGGCAGAGTGCGGGAATGACACGTGCAGGCAAAAGTTCTTTGATGGTTGAGAAAGTTGTCTTAGGGAGTGGGCTGAAGGACAGTTTCATAGAGCCCTGCAAAGTGTGGAGAAAGTAGCCATGAGTTTCCAGTCTTTCGGAGAGAGCAGAGATGCTGAAAGGAGCAGGAGATCAGACAGGCCTGGGCTCTGGAGAAAGAGGGCCCAGTAGTGAAGACTTCAAAAGAACCAGTGGGGCCAGCTGCACCTCAGCAAGCACCAGCTGCTGTGACGGGGGATCGGTCTAGACCAGCCTTACTGGGAGGGCTGTGGGTGACTCATGGGCTCCTTCTGAGGGCATGGGCATATGCAAGCTTCACCTACACCCAGGTGCCATCTTGGAAAGGAGGATGAAGAGGGGTTAAAAATGTGGGATCATTGAGCAATGGTCAAAAGAGCCTGGGTTAGATAGCAATTAGGTTGCAGTTTAAAATTATGAATTGTTTTACCACCATTGGAGGGAACAGAGGTCTAGAGAAAGGTGAAATTTATTTTGCATGGGGTGTATTTTTTGTTCCCCCTTCTCTGACATATATATATAACAAGCTACTTCTGTGAGTTTTAATTAGCATTCTGTGCATGTGTTTTAATTAGATTGTGGTTTTATTTGGTGTGGGCTTGAAACTGCATTTGACTAGTGAGCAAGCTTTTCGTACTTAGATAGTAAATGCATTTGAGGGAAGGTGTGGCTTTGAAGTACCCCTTCTGAAGCCTCCCTGTGGCAGTAGATTGTGATTAATCCAGCAGTGGACACCATCTTTTAACACACAGCTGTCCGATTCTTACTGGCATATGTAAATTAGTTTTTTCTTTTCATATTCATGGTTAACTAATTGTCTCAGTAATATCTGTTGCAGCTATGTCCCTGAAGCTTACCCCTACTGTCCAGGCTCAGGATCCAAACTGTCATGTCCCTTTGGTCTCTGATAATCTAGGAAATGTCCTAAATTTTCATTGTATTTGTCATGCTTTTGTGGTGGCATTTTTGAGGAGTTATTTTGTAGAGTCTCTTTGTAATTATTTTGTAGAATATACCTCAGTTTAGTTTTGTCTGCAATTTCCTCAGATGTAGATAGAGGTG
The DNA here is from genome assembly GCA_032199065.1 of Smutsia gigantea. Lineage (NCBI taxonomy): Eukaryota > Metazoa > Chordata > Mammalia > Pholidota > Manidae > Smutsia > Smutsia gigantea. The sequence continues at coordinate 19,070 of JAVSCE010012269.1, read as the reverse complement.
ATGTATTTTTGGCAGGAAACTACTGAAATGGTGTTGAATACTTCTTAATGCATCCCATAAGGAGGCCTACAATGTTCTTTTGTACCAGTTGTGTAGATATTAGCTTTGATTTCTTATCTAAGGCAATTTAAAGTAACAATTTTCCTCTATCAATTAATAAGTAATTTGTGGAAAGATAATTTGAGACCATATAAATACCTGCTTGTTTTCAAACTTTTAGCCATGACAGTGATACGGATCATCTCAGCTATACCAGAAGCATAATTTTTGCTGTACAAATCAATACTTCAGGAATTTGTTCCAGAAAGTCAGTTTATTTTTAGCATAACAACTTGGAGTTAAAATATTTGGGAGTTCACACTGGAAGAGCCTATTTATTTCATACCTCTAGCAATGAGTTGGTTTTGAAAAATACATTGTTTTTTAAGCTCTGTACCTAATATTTCAATCCAATAAGGTGATGGTTGAAAATGAAACTATTTCAGTTGATAACTTTGCATTCTCTGGTGAGATTTATGTTGCCATTCAAGCAGCAGCCTGAAATGCAATAGAATATGAAATTATTTTAGAAGCACAGATGGCAAAACTAGTGTCAGACAACACCCTCTTGAAAATGAAGTATTTCTGTTTTTTTAATTAGGCAAAAAAGAATTGAGTTATAAAATATTAGAAACTTAGCAAAAATTCCAGCAATTAGGTTAAATGTTACATTTAATCATAGAGTCCTAAAGAATATCTTATCAAACATCCTCATTTTCCAATGAGAGAATAGATACTAATGTTGAAATTTCTTTTCACTAATGGGCACCTCTAATTCTCTTTAGTGTTGTAGAGTACACTCAACACTATGGAACTATTCTAGAGTAACTCTAGCAGACCATGGAGGCGAGGTCTTGGTTCTCCTGACCAAGTCTGGAACATAGAATAAGGCTCAGTTAACTGTGTAGGCAGAGGGAAGGGGGTTTGGAGCTCACTCAGAAGATATAATGAGGGATAAATAAGTTTTCTAAGTGAGAACAGTGGAATTGGTGTGAAGGTTTACCTAATAGAGGGAAAAGCTTGTGCACAGGTAAAGAGTGGGAAAGGTGTTACATCTGGGGCAGTTTCTGTGGTGGGATGTAGGCACAGTGAATACTTATTTGGTCTGAAAGTACTTTTTTCTATAAAATGTTCTATTTAATGAGAGAAATAGCTCAAAATGCATCATGGTGTTCTAAACAAAATAAAATCCTTAAGAAGAAAATCTGACTTCTAAAATATTTGGGGTTTGGATTGAATATATAGTGATTTAGGTAATGACATATTGAATTATTCTTCACTGTTCCTTGCAACCATTTCCCTAGCTGCAGATAGAGGGTCTGGTTATGTTATAAAATAAAGGACAGAGAACCTTTACAAATTTGTTCACAGAAGCTGGGTTCACAGAAAGCTTGGACCTTAGCATGTGGAGAGAAAGGAGATGATAGAACTGAATGGAACTAGAGATTCAGTCTAGGGCTTCAAGACAAAAAGGCCAGAAGTCCAGAAAATATCATGTTCACAGAACAGTGACTACCTTAAAAGGCATCTCATTTCACCTGAGGGATATATATGAGTCATGGCAGTGGTGGTTTTCTACTTTTCGTTATCTATTGATTGTAAAATTACCATGAACTCTTAGTTGGCTTTCCATTTCCAGAATCTTTCCCCTCCAGGCTGTTCTAAACCAGTTGTTCTCAAATTTTAATGTGCTGCATGTTAGCTGGGAATCTTCTCATCATGCAGATTCTGGTTCCATAGGTCTAGAGTGGGGCCTGAGAGTGTATTTCTAGCAAGCTGATGATAGATGGTGTTACTTCTGGTCGGGGAACCACACTTTGAGTAGCAAGTCTCTGTCTTACTCATTTTCGAATCCCTGTAACATCTAACTATGTGTTATCTATTGCATATTTATAGATTGAATCTTTTCACAATCATCATACACATCAATGATGACACTCTTCTGTAAGAGGAAAATGCTACCAGCAGTTAAGGTATTATTTAGGTTTTTTGCTTTATAATTGCTAATCCCACTTTCTCTCCCTCATTTGTAGTTATCATTTACCAGTGTTTCAGTTAAAATAGCTCCATATGCTGCTTCTAATTTACTCTCATAAGTTATTAAACCAGTGAATTGTATTTTACTCGTAATCCTAAACCCTTCTCTGGCCTAAAGGTGACAACTGGTTTCCTTTAAATAGTAAAATACAAGTGTTTTCATGGTACCTAATCCTTTTTCACTTATTTTCTCAGTTGCTATCTGTGCTGTGGATAATTGAAGTCGCCAGAAGTTAAGCTCCTTTTTTTTTCTTTAACATCCCATAATAAATGCTTATGCAAATGTAATGAATAACAGTGTGACATTTTTCTTTACAGCTCAATAGACTTTGATTAAATTCCACAAATGTTAATTGGACGCCTACTACACACAAGCCACTGTGGGTGATACAAAAATGAATAACACACAGTCCCTGCCAAATGGGAAATTTCATTCTATGCAACCACTTGGCGAAGCTCCTAAAACTCTCTGCTTTTACATTGCCTTCATGTAGGGGTGAAAGGTAAATAGTAACAGATGGAACTTCTCATTTAATTCAGCTTGCAGTTTTGATAATCACCAAATGTGGTAATTCTCTAGTACATAGTACATTGTTTTACTGTATCCAAGTCTTATTAAACTATGATTGACTCATTTTACACAGGTGGTAGCATTGTATAATAGGCCACCATATTAAAATACAAATTGGTCTAAAAGATTGTATTTACATAAGGCATTCATTTTTTTTAATATAGAAAGAAAAACATTTTAAAGCCAGCTAAAGTTACTGAATCCTTTTAAAAACCATATTGGTCTAACCTCAAGACATGAAACAGTGAGTTGAATGTTCTTAAGTGATCCTATTATTTGCAACATGTGCAACTATAGATGTCAACTGTTCATCTTAGATTTAATGAGACCAAAAGTCAATTCTTGATTACTGCACCTTCCCACTTATTCCTTCAGTCATCATCCTAATCTAAGGAAATACTATGTCTAATCTTCCCTTTTATAGGCCAGAAACACTAGTGTCATCTTCTCTCAAATCCTATATCCAGCCCAGTTGTAAATGCTATTGGCACTAACTTTAGAATATCCAGAATCTGGCCAGTTTTTATCACCTGCACGGAAGATGGTGATCTTTGTCTGTGTCATACATGCCTGGCCAGTACTCTACATCTATCATAAAATGAACAAATAATTGCATGTTATAAAAAGTATCGATATATTATAGTTTACTTAATTTGTTTTTTTGTATGTTGTTTTCATTGTTTCGGTATTAAAAATAAGTTGTATTGAAATAAATCAGCAACAAAATGGCAAATACTGTATGATTCCACTTATATACCCAGAGTTGTCAAGTTCATAGAGAAAGTAGAATGATGGTGGCTAAGGGCTGGGGGAAGAGGGGAATGGAGAATTATTGGTTAATGGGTATAGTTTCCATTTTGCAAGATGAAAAGAGTTTTGGAGATTGGACACAGAATAATGTGAATGTGGTTGATATTTAGTGGACTGTACACTTAAAAATGGTTAACACAGTAAATTTTATGTTATGCTTATTTTACCACACTTTTTTAAAAGGTAAACAAAAAGGTAAATAAAAGCATCAGGAAAAATTTCTAAAACTCAGAACCTGTAAGAGATAAGCTTTACAAGTGTGACCACAGAAAAATTAAAAACCTCTCTAACAACCAGGGAAATGAAAATTGTTTAACTGAGATTTTTTTCATCTTACCCATTATTTGGAAAAAGCTGATAATACTTAAAGTTATCAAGAGAACAAGAAAATAGGCACTCTCAAACCCTGTGGGTGGAGAGCACATTAGTGAGACCATTTTGGCAGGAAATTGTTCACTGATATAAAAACTTAAATGTTCAATGCTCTTTGACTTGGCAAATTTGCTTCTACTCTAAGGAAATATATCCTTAAATACGCATAAAAATAATGTACAAAGACATCAGTTGAATATTCAGCTTGTGAAGCTGAAACATTGAAAAATAATACTGAAAAATTTTCTTGTATCACTTTTGTGTATAGGTGCAAATATCTTTCCAGGAAAGGTACCTGTGGATTTCTGAGTCAAGGAGTTTGTACATTTGAAGGTACTGCCAAACTGTTTTCCAAAGGGGCTCTTTTTACACCCCCATGAGAGCTTTTGCCAGTTTTCCCAAGTTTAGATATTATGAATGTTGTTGATTTTTGCCAATTTCATAGATGAAAAAATGTCAAGTTGTTTGAGTTTGCATTTCTCTGATTACTAATGACTGATATCTTTTCATATGTGTGTTCACCATTTGTGTATTTTTTCTATGAATTCTTTTTTTTTAGATTAAAAAAAATATCATCTTATATTGGTTTCAAATATACAACACCAGTGGTTCCACAGTTGCCCGTGTTATTAAAACCTCACCCTCTAGTTTGGTTACTATCTGTCAACATAGAAAGATGTTACGGTTTCATTAACTATATTCTCCATTCTGTACTACTACCCTGTGACCAATTTATATTATGATTGATAATTTTTGTGCTCTTTTATACCCCTCATCCTTCCTACCCACCCACCCAATCCCTCCCCCATGGTAATCACTAGTCACTTCTCAGTGTTTATGAGTCTACAGCTGTTTTTTTCATTCTATTTTGCTTTGTTTTTATATTCCACAAATCATATGCATTTGTCTTTCTCAATCTGGCTTATTTCATTAAGCATAATGCCCTCAAGGTCCATCCATGTTGTTGCAAATGGCAGGATTTCTTTTCTTTTTATGGTTGAATAATATTCCATTGTGTATATGTACTGCATCTTCTTTATCCATTCGTCTATGTGAATTCTTTTCATCATATACTTCACCCATCTTTACTGTCTTTTTATTATTTTATAGGAATTGTAACATAAAACCTGGATTTTGATCTCTTGTTTATTTATCTGTCTTTCAGCTATTGGATATGAGCCTGTGGCCCCACTCAGGTGTGGGAGAATGGTGTGTTACCGTTACCTGGTATTCTTTAAATGCAATTGTATGCATGTCTCAGAACACCTTCTCAGGGATGAGAAACTCATGATCAGTGGTCATTGGGGTTCTTCTAAACCTTCATGGATGTTGGGGAGGATCTCTTATTCACAGTGATATATTTGCCCAGATCCTTGGGCTCTAGGAGTCCATGTGGATGTCATACATATGCCCAATATTCAAGCCCTCAGTTTCTCTGCTTCTCTGCTTGACTTGGGTACCAGATTCTTTGCTGAGACAGGGAGCTTTTATTTCTTTTCATTCCTTTTTCTAATGTGTTATTTTATTTTCATTTATTACTTATTTTATCTGTAGATCTTGAACTTATATGGAATTTATACATGTGTGTGTGTATGTGTAAGGTCTGTAGTGAGTCTGAAGTTTTATTTCCTCTTAAATATCCAATTGTCTGATCACCATTTATTGAATCATTGAATCCATTCTTTTCAGACATTAAATACAACCTGTTACAAATACTAATACTGATGAAGGAATAAACTCAATTTCTAGTAGGAATAAAGGCTATGAATCTTAGGCAAATTCAAGTGTGCTAGAAAAGAAAAAGGAGAGTTTACTAGCAGACTGAAGCGATACAAACAGACTAAACAAGAATCCAAAGAAAAATGCCATATATGGAAGTAAAGTGAAATTGAAAAATTGCGGACAATATTTTCTACTTATATGCCAAAGGGTTAATTTTCCTAATACATAAAAAGATTATTCCAAATAATACAAAATGACATATAACTTACTAGGAAAACAGGCAAAGGGCTTGAAGAATTAAAATTGTAGAAAATCATATATGGTAAAAATATGTAAATAAGTATTTTGTTCACTTGAGCAAATTAATCTTTCAGCAATGAGACACTAGGTTTCCCCTATCAAAATGGCAAGGTTTAAAAATTGATAAAACTCAGATTGCTTTGTGAAAACAGCTCAAAGGAATGTAAATTGGTACAGTCTTTTAGATGGTCAATTGGAGAATATATTTTTTAATTCTTCAAATATGCACATTGTTTTCCCCAGAAATTTTCTTTTAGGAAAGTTTCCTAAGAAAATAATCAGAAACATGCACAAAGATTTAAAAAGTGTTATTTAGAGGGAGAGCTACCAAATGCATAACAATTGGGGTGGGGATTAAAAAATACATCTATATAGAGAACACTATGTTGGTATTAAATTTCATGCCATGAGGAAATGTCTGCCCAAATAGTATGTATGTTGAAAAGATCTGACTTGTGAAGCATTGTGCACCAATGCTATTTGTATAGAGGACAGTTGGGGGGCACTACTAAACATGGTTTACAACGCTTTGCAAGTTTGATGCTTCCATAAAGCAGTAGGCTGTGATATTGTAAACTGCAAAAGCCCTGAATGGCTGACTGACTGTGCCGCCCATATGTGTGCCTGCCATACCTGGAGGCATGATTTCTGTATGCAGAGAAAACACAGCCAGATCTTAATCATAGATGCCACTGACAAGAGAGAACACGGATCCCTCCAAGTTAGAGCTGAGAAGTCAAACGTTTCCAATTAAAATCATTATCATGTCAGATTTCTTGCCTTTGTTCTCTATGAAATAAACATTTTGGGGACGCTTCCACTTTTTTCCCTCATGGCCGCAAATGTGCAGGGCTTTCCTTTTTCCCTGCTCTGTGATGAGAACTCTAACACTGCATTGCTATAAACCCATAGCTACCATTCTCTGTCCCAGAAATAGCCAAGCGCTTTTAGAAGCACAGTGCCTGAGACTGTAATTATGGGAATGGTTAATCAGTGTAGGCTAAGTAAGCAAGGAGAGAAAAATCTCAGGAAATCTGAAATCAGGGTCGCCCGCCCCAGGGGAATAGAGTGGGGAAGAGGTGAGCACAGCTGTGTGGGAAACATCTTGTTCTGGTGGTTTGGCTTTCAGATGGTGTTTAATAAACCGTGCACCTTCCTCCCACTGCTCTCTCTCTCCTGACAGCAACTGCAGCCACAAAAAGGGCAGGATAGGGGCTGGTCCCAGAGGAAAAAGAAATTTAAAAATATGCATAGCTGTTCACAACCAGATGTCCTTTTCTGAACCGTTTTGCTCACAGGGGAAGTAATCTTATAGAAGTAAGTTGTGTTTGTGCCACAAGATGCCACCCTTCTCTTGAAAAGAAGAAACTAAGGTAACTAAATAAAATGCAAGTGTATGAGTCCATTTCTCCCGCTGTCACATCAGCAAGTTTCATCTTGGATGAAGGAAAAGCAGTTGCATTGTGTTCTGTAACATTTTGGTGCAAGGAAAGAAACTAGTTCTTTGTAAGCAATTTCTAAAACACTTTTAAACTGCTTCAGAAACATTACTTTACCATCTTGGCTGACAATGGATTATGATTTTCTGTGCAAGCTTTATTACTTTGGGTTTCTGGTGTTAGCCTAGCTTTTGACGCAGTCAGGTTGTTACAAAAGGTCCCCCAAACCATGTGTTGTCACTCTCCAACATTTTAAGTTTACACTTTCTCCAGGAGAGGTGTTTAGATCTGTCTGTGGAGGCAAAAAGTGGACATGGGACTTATTTTTGATTATTTGTTTGATGGGTTACTACTACAAAAACCCATACTCCTTTCTGTATCCATCAGCACACAGTCATATGAAATCAAAGTTGAAAGCTGTCATAGCAAAAAGTGATTGACTTATAAAGTGGAAATCAGTGTAATTCATAAGTAAATATTCTTTATATTCTTAGTTGAAGTCAATACATATTTATTAATCATCATCGCTGAATCATCTTTGAATTATGCTGAAAACAAAATGGTAAGAATTATCTCTGTTGTCCTAGTGTTTGCCTGTTGTCTACCATGAACCTCCTAGTCTGAGTAAATCACTCTGCTGCTGTCAATGGCTAGTCCTCAGTCACCTTCCTGCATTGGTTAGAAAAATAGAAAAATTTATTCTTCTTGAAGGGAAGTCGTGAAGTAGATGTGACCTTGAATAGCTCACTTAACCTGTTGGTACCTCCATTTTTATTTGTAAAGCAAGGAATTCTACTCGCTCCTTATAACTTAGTTGTCTTCTACACTTTTGAGATTTTTATGTTATTCCCTCTTTAAAAATTTTGATACCTAGACTACTGGTATGTTTAGTAAAGGAAAATATTGGCAATTTGAAGGGCTACCAATATTTATATGAAATCCTAATGGGATTCCTATAAACCCTATTTGCTCAAATCATTCTGCCTCCTGCAGCAATATATTGATAGCATCACTACAGATAACTTGTTTGCATGTGGAAATACGAGTTTTTAAGGTTGATATGATGGAAGCATTTTAGGTTTTATTTCCTTATTTGATTTTTTGTCATGGAGAAGAGTCCAAAAGTCTAAGCACCTGTTACTCCCCATCTGAGAAAAGCAGTTCAAACTTTTATTTCTGCATGAAATTTCTGTGGTTTGTGCCATATTTGTAGGGTGAACCATTTCTGGCCACACTAAGATCAATGTTTAAGTCAAACGTATCCCAGGATGAGCTGGTGGAGAGCATGGTGTGAAACTACCCAGGATGGGGACCTCCTCATTAAAAGTGATGAACTAAGCCCAACATATCCTCTCTCTTGGGACATAAATGAGAAGAAAATGAGTCAGTAGAGTTTACATGATCTTTTCCTCTCAAGTGCTAATCTCTTTTTCTGGATTTTTATTAGACTTGTTATCTTGGAAGAAATAAGAGTAAGGTCAGAAAAAAATATAGGACATCCAGTTAAACTTGAATTTCAAATTAAAAAAAATTTTTTTTGGTATGTCCCCAAATTACATGCACATTATACTAAACACAAAACTATCATACTAAATTACATTTTATGTTTACCACACTAAAGTCAGTTATATTTCTAAATCTGAAATTAAAACTTAACGGGTGTACCATATTTCTATTTGCTAAATGCCACCTTAACTAGGACCCAAAGGAAATGTGAGGCTGCTGAGGTGGTTTCGGTGCTACACATATCCTCACAAAGAATAGAAGTAAAACCCTGTCACTTAAGATTATTGGCTTAAAGATGGCAGTGTGAGAGGTAAGCGAAACCTCGTCCCAAAACCACATATATATGAAAATATAGCAAATACAAATAATCCTGAAAGAGCAACAAGAAAGAAGGCCGTGTCAAACTGCCTATATCTGGGGAAAAGAGCACACCTCATGGAAAAGGGAAAGTACAAAAGCTGCAATCCAGTAGGACCCAAGCCCTTCCCCCACCCCAGCTCACCAGTGAGAGGAAGTGAAATGGAACTGAGAGGGGATGGAGGCCTAGCCCTGGAGATCTGCTCTGGGAGCACGAACCTACATTACATGGTGCTCTGGAGATGAGTAGGGTTGGAAAGCTAAGACAGGCAGAATACTTGGAGAGACTGATATTTGAGCTGTTTGTGGAAAACAGGTACCCACAACTGGCCGCTCTGGGACAAAAGAAAGGCGGGCACTCTAAGAGACCTCCCACCAGCGAAAGGACTGTTAAAGGGGCAAGGATTGTACAGAGCTTGCTGTTCAGGAGAAAGGACAGGTGGACAAAATTGTCCCAGCACACTCAGCCCAGCAGGTTGGGAACCTTCAGGAGCTTCAGGCGCTCCATTGCTCTGCTGCAATGCAGCTCTAAGGCCACCCACCATGATATGCAGCCTCCCACTCCTTCCTCCTGGCTGGCACTGACTTGCAGACCTGCTGTTCCTTCCATTGCATCAGGCCAGCCAGAGGGCAGCCCCACCTGTGGCAGCTTGAAGGCCATAGCATAGAGGTTCTACCATGTGTGCTCAGCCCACTGGCCTTGGCAGTGAAAGAAGGCACTGCAGCCTGGAAGCAGGAAACAGCTCTTTCTTCCCTGGCAGGCACCAGTGCTGCTTGCTGGCGACCTATGCCATTGCTCCAGGGGCTGGGCAACTCCAGAGACTAGAACTTCTGGGTACTAGAGGGCGCCACCTACACCAAGTTATTACAATTATGAAACGTCAAAAGAACCTAGTACAGCCCAAAATACCACAAACACCAGAGAGAGGGCCAAGTGAAAGAATTAACATTGTCAAAATGTCCATCCTGCCTAAAGCAATCTACCAATTCAGTGCAATCCCTATCAAAACCAATGGCATTCTTCAATGAACTAGCACAAGTAGTTCTAAAATTCATATGGAATCACAAAAGACCCCAAAGAGCCACAGCAATGCTGAGAAGGAAGAATAAAGCTGAGATCATTATGCTCCCTGACTTCAAGCTCTACTAAAAAGCCACAGTAATCAAGACAATTTGGTACAAGAACAGACCCATTGATCAGTGGAACAGAATAGAGATCCCTGATATAAACCCAAGCATATATGGTCAATTAATATATGATAAAGGAGCCATGGATATCCAATGGGGAAATGACAGCCTTTTCAACAACTGGTGTTGGCAAAACTGGACAGCTACATGTAGGAGAATGAAACTGGATTATTGTCTAACTCAATACACAAAAGTAAACTCGAAATGGATCAAAGACCAGAATGTAAGTCATGATACCATAAAACTCTTAGAAGAAAACATAGGCAAAAATCTCTTGAATATAAACATGAGCAACTTCTTCCTGAACACATCTTCTCAGGCAAGGGAAACAAAATAAAAATGAACAAGTGGACTACATCAAACTAAAAAGCTTCTGTACAGCAAAGGACACCATCAGTAGAACAAAAAGGCATCCTGCGGTATGGGAGTATATATTCATAAATGATTTATCCAATAATCGGTTAATATCCAAAATTTATAGAGTTCATATGCCTCAACACCAAAAGAGCAAATAACCCAATTAAAAAATGGGCAGAGGATCTGAAGAGACACTTCTCCAAAGAAGAAATTCACATGGCCAACAGGCACATGAAAAGATGCTCTTCTCTAATCATCAGGGAAATGCAAAGTAAAACCACAATGAGATATCACCTCACACCAGTTAGGATGGCCAACATCCAAAAGACAAGGAACAACAAATGCTGGTAAGAATGCGGAGAAAATGCTAGCGAGGATGTGGAGAAAGGGGAACCCTCCTACACTGTTGGTGGGAATGTAAATTAGTTCAACCATTTAGAAAGCAGTATGGATGTTCCTCAAAACACTAAAAATAGAAATGCCATTTGACCCAGGAATTCCACTGCTAGGAATTTACCCAAAGACAACAAGATCCCAGATTCAAAAAGACACATGCACGCCTATGTTTATTGCAGCACTATTTACAATAGCCAAGTACGGAAGCAACCTAAATGTCCATCAGTAGATGAATAGATAAAGAAGAGGTGGTATATATACACAATGGAATATTGTTCAGCCATAAGAAGAAAACAAATCCTACCATTTGCAACAACATGGATGGAGCTAGAGGGTATTATGCTCAGTGAAATAAGCCAGGTGGAGAAAGACAAGTATCAAATGATTTCACTCATCTGTGGAGTATAAGAACAGAAAAAAAACTGAAGGAACAAAACAACAGCAGACTCACAGTACCCAAGAATGGACTAACAATTACCAACGGGGAGGGGTAGGGTGGGCAGGTGGGGAGGGAGGGAGAAGGGTATTGAGGGATATTACGATTGGCACATACGGTGTGGAGGCCGTCACAGGGAAGACAGTGTAGCACAGAGAAGACAGGTAGTGACTCTGTGGCGTCTTACTGTATTGATGGACAGTGACTGCCAATGGGGTGTGTGGGGGACTTGATAATATGGGTGAATATAGTAACCACAAAGTTTTTCATGTGAAACCTTCATAAGAGTGTATATCAATGACACCTTAACAATAAAAAAAATCACTTAAAATAATGTAGTTTTTATAATATAAAAGTGCATTTTCTTGCATTTCCAATATAGCCATGTTTGTATATGTTTCAGGGTTTAAGAGTTATGAATTTTGCCTTTGCATTTAATATATACAATATATCTACATTTTAAGACTGCTCTACAATTTCATGTTGTAGATACATTATTTAACATTTCCCTATTAAATGTTTTATTTATAATTTTATATTCTTTTCTGCTCTAAATGTTATAACTTCTTGATGCATATGTATTGCTGAACTGTTCTTCTGTAATAAATTCTTGGGAGTGAGATGAGTGGATCATCAGGAATTGAGCAGTGAAATTATGCTTGAATAATTACCAAAAGGTTTCCTTTTTTGTCCATGTTAAAAGGGGTGATAATTGGGAAAGGAGATAGGAGAAATGTATATGAATGCAATTTTATGTCATGCTAGTTCTGCGAGGGAACAATCCCTTTACAAAAATATTTCAAGTTTCTGGAGGACTTCATTTCTATTTTTAATACTGGTAAGCAAATAACAGACTTGGAAGTGTTTTTTTAAAGATTCAGGTGAATGTGAAATACTTTAGTAACCTATACCTTTTTTCTGTCACTCATTTCTTAACAGTATGCCACCTGGATTCTCTGATCATCCAAATGGCCTCATAACTGCTCTTGGACTGATGTGATTGCTTCTTAAACAGGTTTTCTGAAGGTACATTATTGGAGGAAGTGGCAATGTGCATCTGTTCATAAACTAATCATGCACTTCTCCCTCAGTGTGTTGGAAATGAGAAATAGGTTTGAAAAAATTGCTTCTATGACAAGCTGGTCCAAGTGATAAACCAATACCCAACTGATTCAATATTCTTACTCAGAGAGGAGAAGGAAATACATAACAAACCAGGCAGGACTATTTTCTTTTAAGGCAAAAAAGAGATGACAGAGGGGTTGGAGAAAGACAAATATGAAGTGAGGGGTGCAGTAGGATATAATTGTAATTTGCTTTCCTTTTTGACCCTGGGTATCATTTAAAGCAATTAAAAAATCAAACAAAATCAAATGAAATACAAACATATAGAGGTATAAAGACTCCAAAGTAGGTTTTTCTCTAGTTTCCTGGGCCTGTTAACTTCAGCTTTTTTCATTTAGAATTAAGTCACCATTAGGAGATACATTGCTATTTACAGCTCCCCTGGGAAGATCATAAGCTGCCTGTGTAGACCTTGCTGGGAATTCTGTGCTATGGGAAATTAAGCTTTCATGGGAACTATGAGTTTAAGTTGACAGTGCAGCAATATTTCAATAGAGAGCAATAATAAGAGGAATATAGTTCAACAGAAGTCTACTAGGTATTCAACATCTTTAGTGCCCTAGCATGAAAAAGGTCCTCTCCCTTCTCAACCAAGATGTAACTGGGAGTTCTATCAGCATTAACACAATTGTTTTCAGAGGGACCACTGGTAGTTCATCGAGGTATCAGTAGCTGATTTCCAAAGTGAGGTGAAATGAGCTTGGGAAAGTTACTTGCTATACTTGCTCTTGCAGTAGAAATACTTATTTAACTTACACCTACCCCAGCTTATAACTGAGGAAGTCATTTTATTTACACAATCCCAGTGAACACTTCAAGGAATACCCAAATTCTAAAGAACAATTTATACAAAACTCTGAGTTAAATATGTCCCAATGATAAGCAAAGTGGTATAGAAAGAGTTTGGAGACCCTTCCAGATGAATTTCTTATGTGTATTGTAGGCTTATAGCTTGTCCCACCCACCCAAATCTTTTCTACATCTTTTAAGTCACTGCGGATGAATCATCTATAATTTTCTTCAGAGATTTGAGTCTCTAGCAGGAAAATAAAGGAGAAGGGTGAAGGTTACCCAGGTTAAAAAATTTTTTTAATTTCATTAATTTTTCTAGTTAAACACCATGGCTTTAGGATAGAACAAAGAGTGGGGAAGTGAGCTGACTATTAATATATTTTGTAAGAGCAGGATTTTATCTAATAAACTGTGACTTTTGAACAAAAGAACAAGACAAAATCAAGACAAAATACTTCTCGTGAACATTAAGGAGGACATGGTTAGAAAATGGACTGTTTAATTAAGGAGGGCTCAAACTGAACTGGCCTGTGAGAGCAGGAGAGCGGGACAGAAGAATAAAATTGAGTCTTCTGGGGGATGATGCAGGGCAGAGGGGGGAGCACCCCAGTAGAGGTGGTGCTGAATTAGTCTCAAATGAAATTTCAGTGAAATGATTTGTAAATAATATGTATCATTTCAGATGCCTAACTACTAATATTCAGAATATGGAGTAAAAAAAGAACATTTATTAAAATTTTCTAAAAATGAATATACTTGTTATTTAATTAGGTGAATAAATATTGTTTACCCATCATGTGTAGCATACTAAAAAGGAACTTTAGAATATAATGGACAAATCCAGCTTTCAAAGAAAGAATATTATGAATATTTTAATAGGAAAAAATACTTATAAGTACACACAAATCACTTACATAAGGCGGAACTATCATTTTGAGCCAAAGAATAAAGTGGTTAAAACTGAGTTTTGGAATATTAATCTACCAGTAATATCCAGAATGGGTTGGAATATAGATAGTGGAAGTAAGGAGGCCATAGAAAGAGTGTTGAATAAAAGTCTTGATTTTCAAAATGGGAATTAAATAGGGGGTTAGCAAACTTTTTCTGTAAGGGGTCAGATAGTAAGTATTTTTGGCTTTGCATGCTATATGGTCTCTGCAGTGCTTAAGTGACCATAGGCAATTTGTAAATGGGTATAGCTGTTGTTTTCCAATAAAAATTTATTTATAAAAACAGGTGACAGGCCTGACTTGTAAAATTTTCCAACTCCTGAATTAATTAGAGGAAGCATAAAGTCAACTGCTGATGAAAATATAGAAATCTATTTCTGTATCATAAGGATGTAAAAAATGTGATATAACATTAGAAACATTAATGAATAAATCAGGGCTTATTAATCCCATTTAAAATAGAGTTATTTGGGTTTCCATGTCCAGTAATGGAAGACTGAATTGTTACCAACTCTTTCATTAGAAAAAAACTAGAAAAGCTGTGTGTATGTGTCTGTCTGTGTGTGTGTGTGTGCACATCACAGAGCTACCAAGGCAGTGAGGACCTGTGGGGTTTAAAATATATAGATAATTGGTGGACTTCCGGGAAGATGGCAGTGTGAGCTGGGCGGCAGAAATCTCCTCCCAACACTATATTTATCTACGAAAACACAGAAAATACATCTATTCCTAAAAGAGAGACGAGAATACACAGGAAAGCGCACAGCGTGCAGCTACACCCGAGAGGACTCGGCACCCCAAGAGGCGGGTAAGATACGGAGCCGCGACCCGGCGGGACCCGAGCCCTCCCCCACCCCAGCGCACCGGCGGGAGGAGAGGAGTCAGAGCCGGGAGGGAGTGGAAGTACACCCCGCGAAGTAGCCAGCCCCGGTGATCTGCGCGGGGAGCGCTGACCCACATTGCGCACTGCAGCGGATATTAGAGAGACAGAGGGGCAGGATCTGAGTGGGGAACGCGCCAGGCGGCTTGCAGCCGGCTCCCGGGAAGGAAAAAAAAAAAGCGCCCATTTTCTTCAGCGGTCTTAAAGAGACAGGAGCCCAGCGGAGGAGCCAGATCGCCCCAGCACACTCAGCCCAGCAGGCTGGGAGTCCGGGGGAGTTTCAGACGCCTTAGCTGGTGACTGAGGAAGCGTAGCCATACTTCCACTTCTCACTGAGATCAACAGCCTCCTATTCGTTCCCACCCCTGCCAGAGCGATAAAGGGCCCTGCGGAGCAGCACAGTCACAGCTGTGGAATAGTGGGGCAATAGCGCCACCTAGAGCATTCCCACAGAATCTACGTCCGGTGGGCATTTTTTTTGTTTTGTTTTGTTTTGTTTTTGTTTTTTCTTTTCTTTCTTTTTTTCTTTCTTTCTTCTTTTTTTTCTCTCTTTTTTTTTCTTCTTTTTAAAGTCTTAAAGAGCCCAGCTGACATACGTGGCAACTATTAGTGACCAATTCTATAGCCATGAAAAGACAGAGGAATATGGTTCAGACCAAAATCAACCAGACAACCCCAGAGAGAGAGTCTGAAGGGATGGAATTGCACAGTCTTCCTGAAAAAGAATTCAGAATAAAAGTCATAACTATGCTGATGGACCTACAGAGAAATGTGCAAGAACTGAGGGAGGAAGTGAGGGAACTGAGGAAAGACAATGCAGAAATCAGACAAGCGATTGACGGGCTTAACAGCAGAATGGATGAGATGCAAGAGACTCTTAATGGACTAGAAAACAGAGAACAGGAATACAGAGCAGCTGAGGCAGAGAGAGATAAAAGGATTTCTAGGAATGAAAGAATATTAAGAGAACTGTGTGACCAATCCAAACGGAACAATATTCGCATTATAGGAGTACCTGAGGAAGAAGAGAGAGAAAAAGGGATAGAAAGTGTTTTTGAAGAAATAATTGCTGAAAACTTTCCCTCGCTGGGGAAGGAAGTAGTCTCGCAGTCCACCGAAGATCATAGATCTCCCAACACAAGGGACCCAAGGGAGACAACACCAAGACACATAATAATTAAGATGGCAAAGATCAAAGATAAAGACAGGGTATTAAAGGCAGCTAGAGAGAGAAAAAAGATCACCTACAAAGGAAAACCCATCAGACTATCATCAGACTTCTCAACAGAAACCTTACAGGCCACAAGAGAATGGCATGATATATTTAACGTTATGAAACAGAAGGGCCTCGAACCAAGAATATTGTATCCAGCACGATTATCATTTAAATATGATGGAGGGATTAAACAATTTCCAGACAAACGAAAGTTGAGAGAATTTGCCTCTCATAAACCACCACTACAGGATATCTTAAATGGACTGCTCTAGATGGAAGCACACCTAAAGCTAAAAAGATGTCACCAGAGAAAATAAAATCATAGCAAAGAAAGCAGACCATCCAAATACTAACTAAAGGCAAAGAATAAAACACCTATTATAGAAAGAATGGAGGAGGAGGAATAAGAAGGAGAGAAAGAAAGAAACATCAGACTGTGTTTACAATAACTTAACAAGAAAGTTAAGTTAGATTGTTAGATAGTAAAGAAGCAACCCTTGAACCCTTGGTAACCACAAATCTAAAGCCAGCAATGGCAATAAGTACATATCTATCAATAATCACCCTAAATGTAAATGGACTGAATGCACCAATCAAAAGACACAGAGTAACAGAATGGATAAAAAAGCAAGACCCATCTATATGCTGCCTACAAGAAACTCACCTCAAATCCAAAGATATACACAGACTAAAAGTGAAGGGATGGAAAAAGATATTTCATGCAAACAACAAAGAGAAAAAAGCAGGTGTTGCAGTACTTGTATCAGACAAAACAGACTTCAAAACGAAGAAAGTAGCAAAAGATAAAGAAGGACATTACATAATGATAAAGGGGTCAGTCCAACAAGAAGATATAACCATTATAAATATATATGCACCCAGCACAGGAGCGCCAGCATATGTGAGACAAATAGTAACAGAATTAAAGGAGGAAATAGACAGCAATGCATTCATCTTAGGAGACTTCAACACACCACTCACTCCAGAGGACAGATCAACCAGACAGAAAATAAGTAAAGACACAGAGGCACTGAACAACACACTAGAACAGATGGACCTAACAGACATCTACAGAACTCTACACCCAAAAGCAACAGGATACACATTCTTCTCAAGTGCACATGGAACATTTTCCAGAATAGACCACATACTAGGCCACAAAAAGAACCTCAGTAATTTCAAAAATATTGAAATCCTACCAACCAACTTCTCAGATCACAAAGGTATAAAACTAGAAATAAATTTTAGAAAGAAATCAAAAAGGCTCACAAATACATGGAGACTTAACAACACTCTCCTAATTAATCAATGGGTTAACGACCAAATCAAAACAGAAATCAAAGAATATATGGAGACTAATGACAACAACAACACAAAGCCACAACTTCTGTGGGACGCAGCAAAGGCATTTCTAAGAAGAAAGTACATTTCAATCCAGGCCTATTTAAAGAAGGAAGAACATTCCCAAATGAATAGTCTAAAGACACAATTACTGAAATTGGAAAAAGAAGAACAACTGAGGCCCAAAGTCACCAGAAGGAGGGACATAATAAAGATTAGAGAAGAAATAAATAAAATTGAGAAGAATAAAACAATAGAAAAAATCAATAAAACCAAGAGCTGGTTCTTTGAAAAAATAAACAAAATAGATAAACCCCTAGCCAGACTCATTAAGAAAAAGAGAATCTACACACATAAACACAATCAGAAATGAGAAAGGAAAAATCACGACGGACCCCACAGAAATACAAAGAATCATAAGAGAATATTATGAGAATCTATATGCTAACAAGCTGGAAAACATAGAAGAAATGGACAACTTCTTAGAAAAATACAACCTTCCAAGACTGACCAAGCAAGAAACAGAAAAACTAAACAGACCAATCACCAGCAACGAAATTGAAGTGGTAATCAAAAACTACCCAAGAACAAAACCCCGGATCGGATGGATTCACCTCTGAATTCTACCAGACATATAGAGAAGAAATAACACCCATTCTCCTTAAAGTTTTCCAAAAAATAGAAGAGGACGGAATACTTCCAAACTCAATCTATGACATCAGCATCACTCTAATACCAAAACCAGGCAAAGACCTCACCAAAAAAGGAAATTACAGACCAATATCCCTGAAGAACGTAGATGCAAAAATACTCAACAAAATATTAGTGAACCGAATTCAAAAATACATCAAGAGGATCATACACCATGATGAAGTGGGATTCATCCCAGGGATGCAAGGATGGTACAACATTCGAAAATCCATCAACATCATCCACCACATCAATAAAAAGAACAAAAACCACATGATCATCTCCATAGATTCTGAAAAAGCGTTTGACAAAATTCAGCATCCATTCATGATTAAAACTCTCAACAAAATGGTTATAGAGGGCAAGTACCTCAACATCATAAAGGCCATATATGACAAACCCACAGCTAACATCATACTTGACAGCAAGAAGCTGAAAGCTTTTCATCTAAGATCGGGAACAAGACAGGGATGCCCACTCTCTCCACTGTTATTCAACATAGTATTGGAGGTCCTAGCCACGGCAATCAGACAAAACAAAGACATA